>CAMZMU010000075.1:20217669-20637669 GCA_947311845.1 Poa pratensis
GATAATAGGGAAACCATCTAATCCGTGGAGGCAATACCATATGAGTGATGGCATGGCTTTTAGCCTAGATTGTCGTTTGATATTTTAGTGTTTTGATATGATCAAACCTAAAACGGATAAATTCATCTTTGTAGTGTATCTAAGAAATCAGTTGGATACATTTCTCACGACAAAGGCAAATTTGTTGCTGGAATACCTTGCTCAAGAAATAGTTTCTTGTCAAGGGTATAAGTGGGAAAGAAAGTAGAGCAAGACGAAGTTAATGAACTTTCTCTCCAGACATCAGAGTGGCGCAACGGAAACGTTCCGGTACGTCCTCCACAACTGGAAGGAAGCTGATGATAATCATGATGCTCTGAGCTCATACTAAGATCGTAGGCGTATGAGAATGTGTTCCGCACTGTGTGGTACGACAATCTTGTTATGAACGTCATGTTAATGGAACATGACAAACCTACGAACTACAAAGAAGCGATGGTAACCTAAGTCCGAAAATGGCTATGAGCCATATATAATCCGAGATAAAATCCATGTACGATTACCAAGTAATGACTTGGGTAAATCTTCTTGATGGGCTCCAGGCCGTTGAGAGTAAATGGAATTTTATGACAAAATAGACGCTGACGGAAAGGCAACCGTCTATAAGGATCGATTTGTCAAAAACAGTTTTGACAAATTCAAAAGTTGACCACAACGAGATTTTGTCTCAAGTGGCGATGCCTAAGTCTGTTTAGGATTGTTCTAGCAATTATTTTCAATTGAGAAATTGATGGATGGATAAAGAAACCGTGTTCCCTAATGGCAACATTAAGGAAAGTTGTAATTGGTACAACAAGTAGGTTTTGTTGATCCTAAGGATGCTAGACATGTATGCAAACTTCAGCTTTCCATTCATGGGCTGAAGCAAGCATATCGGAGCTGGAATCTTCACTTTGATAATGTGATCAAAGGATTTTGGAGTCGTCCAAAATAGTTGAAGAAACCTGCATTTACAAAGAAGTGAGTGGGAGCTAAGTAGCTTTTCTTGATCTTATATGTGAATGGCATATTTGAGTGGGAGCTAAAAGAAATTCCCTGGTCTTATATGCGGATGGCGTATTTGGGAGCTAGGTGTCATTCCATTTTATATGTAATGACATATTGAGAATGATACAGATCCTCTAGTAAAGTATAAATGATTATTTAAGTGATTAAATTTTCTATGAATGAAGTTAAGAGTATTAGGCTCAGGTCTATAATTGTATAGATCAAAAGGGGCTTAATAACATTAGGTCGGAATATTTTCCTAGGTTAAGATTCTGAAATGTTTCAGAATAGAACAAGCGAAGAAAAGGTTCTTACTTGTATGACTAGGTAAAATATTAAGTTTATCTTGGCGTTTCAGCGATAGTTATGAAAGAAAAGGATGTCCGACATCCTCTATGCCTCAGCCATAGATTCTATCAGACTGAAAGCTCGACTTGGTGTGACCCAAGTTCTTGGTTGAAGAACGGGTTCTAGAGTGATCCCTGGATGGATCAATGAACAAACGTTAAGTATATCCTTCAGTGTCTAAAGAGAACTGAAGATATGTTTTCTGGTATGGGGTAAGAGTGAAAAGACAACTTGCCGTAAAAGGTTACGATGATGCAAGTTATGACACTGACCCATACGATAGAAATCTCATATAGGAGAAGTCCTTTGTTTTGAAGAAAGACAGGTTAGCTTGCGAAGTTGCATATGAATGCACTGTCGCATAATCTACATAGGTATAGGAATATATGGCTACTTCAGAAGTAGCAAGTGTGATTGGACTGAGCGGTTTTCCTGAGCATGCGTGGTTTCCCTTAATAGATCTCTTAGACTTTTAAGGCCCATGCTACGCGAAGTTTCGAGTCTCACTCCATCGACAAACATGTATTTCACCGTTATCATAAGATACGGGATGATGTCAAACTAGGTGACATAGAAGTGTTGCAAAGCACATACAGATCTCAATGTGGGAGATTTGTTGACTGAATTCCTCTTCCACGAGACAAGCATGCACCATATTGCTATAGGTGTTAAGCTTTTACCAAGTTGTAAACTAGATTAAATTGTACTCTAGTGCAAGTGGGAGACTGAAGGAGATATGCCCTAGAGGCAATTAATAAAGATATTTTATTTGTCATATCTCAATTGTTCATAATAAGTTTTGTACCATGCTATAACTGTATTAAGCGGAAACATTAATACACGTGTGGTATGTAAACAACCAGGTCCCTAGTAGCCTCTTAACTAGTCCATTGGGCAACCGATGATCAAGGTTTCCTGATCATGGACATTTATGTCAATTGACAATGGAGTCATGTCATTAGGTGAATGATGTGATGGACACACACCCAAGATATATAGAAACGTAGTGTTCATACCTTTGACCGTGAGATCATATCTAATCGCTGCTTCTGGAAGGTGCTTTGATTGCATCAAACGTCATGTCTTATTTAGCGTGACAATAAAGGTGTCCCTTTCGGGTATCCGAAGGAAGTGGGAGGCGAGTGATCAAGAGCGGGATTTGCCAATCCACATAGCAGGATAGATACTCTGGGCCCACTCGGTGAGATTACATCAATGAGCTTGCAAGCATGTGACTAGGTCACGGGGATGTAATATCACAGACGAGTAAAGATAGAATTGTCAAGTGACGAGATCAAGCTCGGTAATCGTGATACCGGAGAACGAGTCTCGGACAATCTAAGTATCGCTAGGCAAAAGGTTGAAACTGGACGTCTAAGGTTCAAACGATAAAAAGACATTCGTGGACGCACAGGGACTGTCACGGTATCCAGCCACTGATAGTCATTGATCGGAGAACGTGTCTCGATCATGTCTGGAGTGATCCCGAACCGTAGGGTGGCACACTTAAGGGTAGGCGACAGTTTTATAAAGATTGGATATTAGGAGAAACTTCAGGAGAACACCGGAAGTGTTCCGGGACATGTCCGATGATGATCGGAGGGCAACGGAATAAGTTTCGGAGCTCGAATAAATTAAATAATATGTATTTAATATTAATTAGTGTAATTAATGATTAAATATATTTTTATTTTATTTATTTCGAATTTTAAAGGCATTTTCACCTAGATGGGCCTTAAGGCCCATTAGGGGAAAAACCCCAAAAGAAAAAAAAAAAGGGGGGAGGCCGGCCGGCCTAGGTGGGCCACATGGGGCCCACCTAGGGCCGGCGCACCACCATGGTGCGGCTGGCCATGTGGGAATAGTCCCACATGGCCAGGCCAGCAAAGTTGGCTGCCCTCCTCCTCCTTTAAATAGGGGTGACCCTTGCTGGAAATTCATCCCTCCTTCTCCTTCTCTCCTACCTTGAGCGTGGTTCCGTTTCTGGAGCTGCGTACGAGGAGAGAAGTTCTCCACCATACGCACACCGCCGTGCTGCTGGGTCCAAGTCTTCGCTTCCGCTGCTTCGCTGGATCCGGAGCTCGGAGGTTGTCGTCTTCTCCGTACGTGTGTAGAGCTACGAGGTGCTACACGTGTGGCACTGGAAGTACGTCTTCTTCCTCTACACAGCCTTGAGGTCGGCGCCGCCGTCGTCTTCGCCGCCCGTCTTCATCACGCTCATCATTGAAACAGATCTTTTGATCGTCAACGCTTACGGTCTACAAGGGTATGTATACCGTTCCCTCCGTTACTTTATATGTGCATAGTAATAGATCCTGGCTATTTCGGTTATCGTTGTTAGGAAATTTTTTGTTTTCTGCCTGCGTTTCTCTTCAAGAACTACGATCTTATCGGTCATATTTGCTGTTGGCACCGACCGATGCGGTTTTTTCCGGTTCTGGTCGACTCCCGGGAGTCGTCAGGTCTGACCTTCTCTGTCTCACTGCTCGACGATCCTGCCGACTCGAGCGAATCCAGGGAGTCGCAGGACGGGTTTGCGCCATTAGTTGCCGTTTACGTAAGCATCCAGTACAGCCTTAAACTGAGAAAAAAGGTAGCCTAAAACGTGTTCTGATAAAGTGACCCCAGAAGGAATCAAGGGCATGTGTCGGGGTAGTGGCGACGTGGAGAGGGATAAGGCATAAGTGTTTAAAATGTGTTCCTGTGTTCGGTTACTGGAGTCGGCGTGCACAACCTTCCGTGGCGTCTCGCAATGTGCTTACTTTGCTTACATTGTCTTCCTCCCTACATTGCGTGTTCCGGCTGCTGCTGTCGGTTTGTTGTGTTAGACACTTCTGTCTTGCGTCCCAGTATATAAAGGAGTAGGTCGGATTTCATCTGGGTTCCGGAAAAGCATGAACATGGGTATATGACGTGTCGCTCTTGGTAGATAGTTACGTTGTATAGGTTGTTGAAACCGACTCCAGGGAGCCGGCGAGACCGGATGAAGCGGAGTATCAAGTACCGCAGGACTTTAAGGTAGAAAATCCTTAAAGGCACAGAAAAACGAAGTACTCAAAGGAGGTTGGACTGGATGCTAGATTTTCTATGGAATGTAGTGCAATGGTTTCGATGGAAAAATATTCCTGTGGGAATCAATCCTATATTAAATCTGCGGTCATGAAGGTTGGTACGCTTAGTGATTTGTTGAGCCGCTGTTCATTTTTTTTTACGGGCAAAACAGTGGGAAAAAATCCCACTGCAACTTTTATATATAACAAAATTTACAGAATATGTACAGGGTTGCTGCTTCCGTCAAAAAATGGAAAGGAAAAAAAAGGAATCTAAATTTGTAACTCTCTCCAAATGTTAAACTGGTCAGAGTATTTGGCTTTGATTCTATATTTTAGCCAATTCAACTCTGACAAATAGATAGCCTTCCACCTCTCAAAGGTTGGCCTCTCACTTCTAAAGATATTGTTGTTTCTGATCATCCAGATGCTCCAACTCGCAAGAATCAGAATGTCCATGAAGAAAGGCAAATTCAATTTAGATTTCATGTCACTGAACGCCTCATGAAGAGATAGATTACGGTTTCGCTGCAGACAGATATAATCCCAGCATCTCACTGCCATCGGACAAGTCCAAAACAAGTGAATCAAAGTTTTTCTTCTGGGCATTGCAAGGTAGCACAGTCATATGATTCGAGGTGGAAGTTTTTCCGAAACAACAGATTTCTAGTGTTCAATCTATCATGCAATAGCAGCCAGAAGAAGATCTTATGTTTAGCTTGGCAGGAGCTCTTCCAAATCCAATTGAATTGCGGGGACACTTGCTTAGTTCCAATAAGGACATTATAAGCTTTCTTGGAGGAGAAAGTATCATTGCCCCAAATGTAAGTCCAAACATCTGGCTGAGTAAGTTCACTGGTTTGCTTAGCATCCTCCCAAATTTCCTCCAGCTGAATGAATTCTTGAAAAGCTTCCCTGCTCAAAGGCAAATAAAATAGGTCTTCAAGAAATTCACTTTGAACTGCATGTCTGACTGTGATATCAATATCCCTTGCGAAGGAATACAACCTTGGAAGCCTATGCTTCAGACAGGTATCGTGCCAAAGATCTTGCCAAAATAAAGCAGAACCGCCGGTGCCAATTTTGCATCTTGCCATACCTTTATAATAGTCCAAGAGCTTCAAATGAGCTTTCCACCAGAAGGATCCCTGTAATTTTGCACCAGGGAGCTGGTTTTCAGAGTAGTAAGTATCCCAAACCAAATGGACCCATGGAATATCATATCTGTTGTAGAACTTATGAAGACTTTTTAAAAGTAAGGCTTTGTTCTGCACAACAATGTCCAAAATTCCTAGCCCACCCTAGTTTTTTGGTCTTCAAACAGTTTTCCATTTAACCAGTGCGGGTTTTTTATCTTCCAAATCTGGTCTTCTCCAGAGACAATGCCTCATATACTTATTCAGTTGCTCCTTGACTGTTGCATGAATTTCCAAAGTACACATATAAAAAATTGGCATAGATGCAAGAACTGATTTAACCATCTCAAGTTTTCCACCAATATTCAAGAAGTTTGCAACACCATAGAGCCTTCTCTCTACCCTCTGCACCATTGGGAGAAAATATTCCAGAGTTGGCCTAGTGGTTCCCAAGGGGAGACCAAGATAGGTAAAGGGAAAGGATCCAAGCTGACAATTCATTAGTCCCACCACAGCTTCAAGTCTATCAGCACTTACATTCAAAGGAACCATCAATGATTTTTGAAAGTTTACACGAAGGCCAGTAGAATCAGCAAAAGACTGAAGCAAAGCCTTGAGGCAGAGGATTTGAGCAGTGTCAGCTTGCATGACCAGCAAAGTATCATCAGCATATTGCATTACAGGGAAGTCAGGGCAACTGGGAATGTCCAAAGGATTTTTCAAAAGACCTTGAGATTTGGCTTTATTAAGAATCGATTGCAAGAGATCAGCAGCCAAAACAAACAGCAAGGGTGACAGGGGATCCCCCTGACGAACCCCTCTTCTGCAGTAGAATATTTTCCCAGGCACTCCATTGAGCATGACAGCAGAAGTACCAGACTTTAAAAGGAGAGTAATCCAATTTATCCACTTTTTGCCAAATCCCTTTGCCTCCAGAATTTTGATGATTGCAACATGCTCAATTTTATCAAAAGCTTTCTCAAAATCCAGCTTCAGCACAACAATTTCTTCTTTTGATTGGTGGCACTGAAATAGATACTCAAACCCCCAACCAAGACAGTCCTGGATGCTTCTTGATTTTAAAAAACCATACTGATTCATGTGAACCAACTTCAAGATGATTTTTTGCAGCCTATTAGCAAGCAGTTTTGTAATGATCCTGAGCACACTATTAAGCAGAGAGATGGGCCTAAAGTCTGCTGGAGTTTCAGGATTATCCACCTTGGGAAAGCACACTATTAGCCGCTGTTCATGTCGGCTCCAGGCATCCGGCATGATCGTGCTATAAACCAAGCTGGTGAAAGGCTACCTAAAAAACATGAGGCGTCGTTGTATCTCTATCAGAAATTCCTGAAACTGATTGGATGCCACAAAGATTAAATGAGAGATCGTCAGGGTTATTGCAGTGAGCGTATCATAGATAATACCACAAGGATTACAATGTTCTTAAAATATTACAAAGTTCAGATCGATATTAAACATCCCAGCTCCTCTAGTTCAAGGCTTCTGCAAAGGGATCAGTCACCGAGAAGTCATGTATGAGATGAACATAGCTCATTAGGTTCGTACCTATATCTTTAAAGTGAAATTCAGCTTCTGCAGAAGCTTTCTGCTTAAGCCATTGATCACCTTGGTCTTCGTCTATGCTAATCCTCATTAGCTTCAGCTTGCTTGCGTTCAGAACGAAGAACTTGGCGAACTTAACCTCGGACGGGGTGCCTCGGTAGTCGTTCAGAGTAACTTCTGTGAGATGGCGATCAAGGGATTTGATGGGATTATTCGTATCATATTGCAGCTTTTTTTTCGCTGTCCGCCCTCTCCATGTTTGTGAAACAAGAGAACAAGTCAAGTATAGTGGCTACATAAAAAAATGCAGCTGGATAAGGGAAAACACGTTAAGAAGCAGTGATGTTTACGTTAAGTATACTTGGCGAACACTACATTGTCTTTGTAAACTCTGGAAAATAGTAAGGATAGGAAAATTGCAGGAATAGATAAAACTTAGTAGACTGCCATGTCCAATTGAATCCTGTCTCTGAGGCTAGAGAGGAAAGTAGTGTTTGAATGGCAGCAAAAACAGAGGAACTTTTGGTTCTTGAGACGAACCATGGGCGTGAGGTGGTTGATAGACAATGCCGTTAGTGACGCCTGATCCTTACTACTAATGAGTTCGTTAGTCACGGCCTATTCAGATTTTTTCTTTGTATGATTGTAACTTGAAGGATTGTTTCCCATAGGAACTTTGTGCTATATTTTTTCCCTAAAATAAACATGATTTCATTATATCGAATGAAAAAAGTTATGCCTCCTGTTCCTGTGTCCATAGGGTTCGATTGGATAGGTAGCTCGATTATATACAATTCCTATTCTTTTAGTTTTCCTACCCTATGAATTAAAGGATGCTTGTGGCATTCCTCCGAATCAAAAAAGAGAGTTCACCTCGATGTATAGCTTCTCCGTGCACGGGAAGCAACTAAGGAAGCCGACAGCTGCATCCAGATTGGGGCCGATACAGAGTGCCAAGACCTTTACTGTGCGCACAGTCGAAGTCAAGCTATTGGGAATCATTTTCTGCACCACGGCAAACATGCATCAGTAATGTTAGCGAAAATGTGAGTGGCAAGTTGGGAGAACATCAAGAACGTCGAGCATATGTTGAGATGACTGTTCTACCTGAAATGTTATGGATCCAATAACAAGTTTGGAGTTGTATTGGCTCGAGTAGCAGCCTAGCAATGTCAAATTCGGTGCGTTAATGACCCTGGTTGATGTCCGACCATCTGGACCAAATAAACTCATTCTCTCAAGTAAAGGCGCTTCCTTGATGATCAGGTCGCGAAGCTGGAAATTTGCTCTGGTGTCACTCCATCAGGACGGCCTAATCGTTCGGAGAGTCCCCGAGACGATGTGGAGGTAATCGTCCAATCCATGGAGCCCATCAATCTATAGGCTTTCCAGCGCAGTACAGCCGTTGAGCAGGCGCTCGATGGAATTGCTCGAGGAGCCGACGCCATAGAGGACGAGATGCTTCAGAAGGGGGAGTAGAAGCGCAGGCTCAGCCTCAATCGGGGGGATGGGGCATTGAGTAACCTGGCGCGGTGCAGGGTGGGCAATAGGCGGAGCACTGAAGCCGGCAAGTCAAATACCGGTGGTCCACCTTCGAAGAAGAGCTCCTCGAGGTGATTTAGGGCGGAGGATTTGAACCATTCGTCGATCTTGGCACCGACGACATGGCAGTTGGAATGGAAGCTTCGGATGGAAAGGCGTGTGACTGGCCCACCGTGCGTGGCGAGGATCTGAGAGATGGCGGTGAGCCGTTCATGATCCAGGCGGCAGATACGATCGTCGACGGTGAGGTCGAGGGGGACGGAGCGCCAGAGGGGATGCCACCGCTTGGAGAGGACGGTGGTTCGCATGCCAGATTTGGTGGGCATGAGGGAGATGATGATGCGCAGCATATTGTCGGGAGGAGGTCGAAGAAGTCGATGGCTGCCTCGACCCGCATGCGCTTGTTCGCCGCCTCGTCCTCCATCTTAGTCGACGGCGTGATAGGGAACCAGCTTGGCAGTGGGAATATTTGGCCGTGCGGCAGGCGGGTTTTTTGGGCGTGCATCAGTGGCATTTTTTGGGCATTGGAGTGGATGATGATGAAGTGATCGAGGCTCACCGGGGGCTCTCGCGCCTCGTCCTCCATTGCAGCTGGCGGCGAGAAAGGGAAAACCCGGAGCTTCCTCGGCGGTAGGGTTTTCTGGGCGTGGGGTACGTGTTTGGAGCGGATAGGCGAATGAGGCGGCGACACTGGCTGGGCGTGTAGGGTGGAGCTACCAGGTGCGGTGGAAATAGCTAGCCCCTTGTGGGTAGGGAGATTAAGTGAAGCACAACCGTGTTAGTGGAGTGCTTAGGTGCCTTCACGTTCTTTTATTGGTTTAAATTTATTTATTTTACTTTCCCCGCCAATTAATGATGTTCATACTAATCTCTTGATTAATTTGGTTACTCCGAAGTGGAAGGTTTGATCATGAGAAGACGTCCGCTTTCTAAAAATGACTTACCATCTTTAATTTTACGTACTGGCTTCTACATCTCAACTTAATCTTATAAATCTTTCTTTAGCCGGCTTGAGTTACCTTTGGGAATAGTGGCTTTGGTAGGTGTATCTTTCAACGTAGCATTTTCGTCGATGATATTTGCGTTTCCATGATTATAAGGAGTAGAGGAATTAGGCACGCCAAGTTTAGATGGTTGAGTTTGAAGTTGATCATGAGACTTGATAAAGATAGACCGTTCACTCTTTAGAACCTCAGGTGAAATCGAGCTAAAATGTGGCAAGTCGATTTTCTAGCAACGGTCTATTTGATGTGTAATGGTCTTCTTTTTTTATATATTCCTTCCGCATGGCGGCTACTGTTCGATCTCGCTGGCTCCCTCAAGCAAAATGTTGTAAGTTTTAAATCTTACTTATTTTATTTTTTGGTATAAGTTACTTGGAATGTTTTCGTCCAGACGGCATGAGCGTCCTTGCCGTTTCAAATGCATTACTCGGCAGATGTGAACTGACTCGGCAGACCTGAGGCGCGGGTGTGTGACTCTGTGAGTTGCCGGAAATAAATAGTGTGTTTGACTAGACGTGCGCCATCCCGAGACTGTTCATAGAAGTCTGCACGCCTACCGGCTTACTCGCGGTGCCATTAAGTCGGCTTCAACGTGTGGCGTTAAGCGAGATGACACCTTCTCCAAAGGAACTTTTAGCCCGGGCTACATGGTCGCCGTTTTTGTTAAACTTGATATCGACATTTTAAAGTTTCCATAAATCATAAAAAAATCCAGGATGTTGATATTGTATAGGTCGAAAGTTGGGCAAATTTTAACTACAAATTCGTTCTATTTTGGGCTGCGCAAGAAAGACATGCGCCCATTTGCTCCACGTATGCGCTGGAGCCGGCTACCATGGCTTTGGTTAATATGATATCGATTTGGCATGACCAATAGAGTGATAGTGCAGATGAGGTCATCCTACGATCTTCTGCCTCGGCGTTTTGCCATCGGTTTTCTGAGCATTTTCTGATTTGGTGGGTGCATGATTTTTGTTTTCGCTTCCTCTTCATCGAGTCAACGTCCTACTCCTTGGGGAAGAGGCAGGCATGTTCGGCTTCAATCGTTCCGCAGGAACGCCACCACCATTGACGGGGTATGTACAGTAAAAACGGAGAAGGTCATCGTTCGCTTAATCAGAGGGTGCATTAAGACGGAACCTGGAGTCGGCGGGCGGGTTGTGCGTTAAGACGGAACGTTGGAGTCGGCAGGGTCGGGTTGTGCATTAAGACGGAACCTGGAGTCGGCCGGGTTGGGTTGTGCGTTAAGACGGAACCTGGAGTCGGCGTGGTCGGTTGTGTGCCTTAAGACGGAACCTGGAGTCGGCCGGGTTGGGTTGTGCATTTAGACGGAACCTGGAGTCGTCGTGGTCGGGTTGTGCATTAAGCCGGAACCTGAGTCAGCGGGAACGTGGAGTCGGCCGGGTCGGGTTGTGCATTAAGACTAGAACCTAGAGTCGGTGGGGTGTACAAAAAAAGTGATATTTTGGTTGTGATGTAAAGTAGTGTATATTTTGGTTGTGAGGGGTTCAACAAAAAATTAATGAGCGTGGTAGTTGGTAGGGTGGAGTTATTTCTACGCGATTGAATGCGTTCTCTGAGTCTGTAGTAATTTCAGCTCTTCGATGGGTTGTGTCGTGTCTCGGGTCACGGATACCGGGAGTAGAGGATACCCCCTTTTTAGGTTCGGCACGGGCGCGAAGGAGGCTGGAACGCCTTACCCGGGAGCAAGACCGTCGAGTTCTTGGTCGGGGCACGCACGCAAGCAACACAGAGAGACACACAGGGTTTACCCAGGTTCAGGCCGCCCGGAGGCTAAAAGCCCTACTCCTGCATGTCTGGATTGAAGTGTTCATCATGGTGTGGTGTACAAGGGTGTTCTGGGGTGAACCCGGCAGAGTTCCGGCCGGAGATAGACGGCGAGCAGATCCTGCCCTGGGGAGATCACCTCTCTCTCTCTCTACCTTCCGAACCCTAGTCTAGACTTGCTTGAGCTCTATCTGGCTTGTCCCTTCTCCTCGGTGCCATGGTCCTCCTTTTATAGGCTAAGGGGATCCACATGGGCACGCGAGGGGCGTGAGGGGTTTTTGGCGGGAGAACCCCTTGGTGGTCTTTGGAGGAGAGTGGCTTCTTCTCCTCCAAGTATCTTCTGGGAGGTGGCGCGGTCGTCCGCCCTTGGGGAAAGGTGGGACGGACAAAGCCTGTCCGCCCCACCAACTGCGCTCGTGGCAATGTCACCCGGGCGCGTCCTTCGTCTTGGCGCCCAAGTCTTCTACCAGCTTCCGGCGAGCTGGTGTTCTTATACCCTTCAGTGGTACGGATGGAGGACCCGGGGGTACGCCTGCCTCCTGTCGGGCGCACGGACCCGCGGGTAGTCCGCCTTGTTCTCCGGGCACCAGGTGACCCCGGAAAGTCGCCTGGTCCTTAGCCGCAGCGCGTTCTTGTCGAACTTGTCGGGTCTCCTTGGGGCAGATGAGTTGACCCATCTGCTGAACTTGACTCCTTGCCTTGTCCATCTTCCTGGTGGGCCCCAGTGGCGGACCACTTTGGCAGCATCAGGGGAACCCCACGTTCCACTGCTGCGACAGTAGCCCCCGGGCATGGTCCCGGCGGCTCTTGCTTCAATTGCTGTCGGGGCTATGGCCAAAGAGTTGGCCAAAGTGGGTACCCGGCGGCTTGCCTTGACTGACACGTCCAATCCACCAGAAGGGGGATATGGAGTTACTCCGCTCGGGGAATAACTGCACCTGTCCCCTCGATTCCGCTGCGAAAAGCCGAGGAGGCCGCTGGAGAGAGAAGACGCCGCGCGCTACAAAAGCGGAAGGGGCGCCCCACGAATCTCCATCCTTCTTCTCCGCTGCAACATTGCTCCTATCCCAGCATGGCGAGAGGGAAAAGGGGCGTTGGGCGTCAGCGTGCTTCGGCTCCAGTGGAGAAGGGTACCAGCAGCGCGGAAGAGCCGCCCCAAGAGGGCGAGCGAAGCGCGGCGGTGGAGGTAGAGGGACCGTGAGGCACGAGAGATCTCCCTCTCCGCCTCCACGATTTGCGGTCCACACAAGCTTCGCACCATTCGAGATCATCCTGGAATCTGCGCCGCAAGATCCGCAGCCGGATTGACCTTCCGGACTCCTTCGCGATGGCAATGGGGACAACAAGCCTCCGGCTTGTGGCTGCAGGTGGAGGGCTATCCCAATGGCCCTACCTGGATCTCGGTGGAGCACACCGTCCATGACTCCATGCTCCTGGGTCAGGGTGGAAGTCCTTCGCCCGCTCCCGCCGCCCTGACCCGGGGGCAATATCTTGCCTGCAAGTATGACGGGGACGCCACGCTCGTCGTGAAGATCTTCCGTGCTGCAGGAGGGCGCGTGGAATGCTGCGCCGAGAGTGAGAGCAGCAGCGGCTCCGGCTCCTTCGACGAGGATGAAGATGAGGAAAACTCATCTAGCATCAAGGCCGAGGAGAGATCGTTTTCCTGAGGGCGAGGAGCTTCAAGACGACGGCCCCAAGATGTCCTTGACCTCCTTCTTGACCGCCTCGTCGACGTACATTCTGGAATATCGTCTTCCATTGTACGGTGGTGCTCCTCGCTTGCCGGGAGCCAATCTTTTGATGTAAAAAAAGCCCCCGCTGTAGATCTTGAAATGAAGAGAAACTTGTTCTCCCTTTTAGTCTCTTGGCCTTCGTGTCGTACTTGTGTGATGGGAGCGGTTTTTTGCAAAACGCGCCTCCATTAACTGCGGTAGCCGTATCGCCAAGGGAGTAGGTGGAGCGTGAGGGGTCTAGAAAAGGCCCTCCAAGCCTCAACTTCCTTGACGCGCCTTCTCGTCTCGCTCCCTTCTCCTCCCCTCCATAGATTGCAGAGCAATGTCCGGAGAGGCGGAGATGTCCTTGTTCGACGTATCGACGGCGGAGTCCATCTTCAGGCGTGGTGGAAACGCCCAAAGGAGATGAGGCCCGAGACACAGGAGGGAACGAGGCCGCTCCTCGACCTCGGGTATCCGTGGTTTTCCCAGCGGTGGGGAACATCGCTGGTTCCCCGCCATGGAAACGTCGGTGGCGCTGGCGACCCGAAAGGACATCATCAAGATGAACTTGTGGAGAAAGCTGCAGGCAATCGAGATTGATCCGCCTCCTCTGCGATCTTGATGATGTCTTCAAGGTAAATTTTCCTTGGTCTTGGTAATACGACCTTTGGGGAAAACCTGCGTCTTGACCCAATCTCTTTCCTTCGTACAGGATGAAGAGGACATCATGGACAAGTTCGTGGACCACGTGCACCTCCTCTGCAGTCAGCATGTACCGGGGTTTGACCAGAAGTTCCCCAGTCAGCATGTACCGGGGTTTGACCAGAAGTTCCCCGGCTCGTGGGATCCCTGAAGATACTGCGCGAATGCCCTCCCTCGTGCCAGGCGTCACCGGGAGTCCGAGTTCACCCGGCAGGCGAGAATAACAGAAAGTTTGCACAGCTAGGAAACCTGAGCTGGCCTTAGTAGCACAGGCTTATTATGTAATCAAGAAGTTGCACAACTGAATGTAATTCAGAATTGTAATTCAGAATTTAAGTTCAGATGAATGCAACCTAGCCTCAACTCCCGGGGTCATTTCCCAAATCTTCCTTTGCACTAATGCGCTGTCAAGTTTTCAGAGGAGATCTCTTAGGTGCCAAGTACTCTGACTGCGTGCACGCAGTAGCAGTACCCCTAAGAGCACTATACCTTCCGGACGCCTACTCCACTGTCCACGGGTACTAGGCCAGAGGGAAACGGACCGTTCCGCCGGGGTGGATGCATTACCCCCCGTAAAGGCTCTCTTCAACTGTCAAGCATGCGCAGGTCGATGGTATATTGACTCCGAGCGAGATGTCATGCCTAAGTGCAGGGCGAATGCAAGGACTTAACTGCTTTCTGCCGTGTCCTCGATCCGTCCTGTCCCTCCCGGGTATCCAATTCCTTAGCCACTTTCCGCCGTCAGTTCCTGTCCCGGGAAGGCGCTGCACATAACAAACTTTCAGTAGGAAAGAATGGACCCTCTTTTTATGTCGTGATAGTGTTTCATCTGGAGCAACCTGCAAGCAAAGTTGAATGTGCATTTCTGTGTTTAAGTTCGTTAAAACATAGCACTGCCCGTTCACTCCTTTCCGCGACAGTACGGCACGATCGGGTGGCAGTGCCTACTGATAGGCCACTCGCGCTAGACCCGTCAGCCACCGGCACCATATCACCCTGCTTGGGGTTGTTGCGGATAACACACATCTCGACATGAATGAGGCTCACGGAATTGAAACACTTATCTCTTATTTCTTGGCGATGATTTCTTACACCCTATTACAGAACACTAGCCCCTTGGGCGTGCTTAGCGGATTCGACGTTTGGCGATTCATGTTCGTAACTAGGGGTAGAACTTGTGAAGATTCTCGATGTTCCAGGCGTTGCCTCCGGCCTGCCTTTCTCGTCTTCTAGATAGACTGCTCCGGGTCTCAGGGTATGAGTATAACCCGGTAGGGTCCTTCCCACTTGCTTGACATTTTGTTCAAGCCCTCAAGTTTCTGTATCTTGCGGAGTACCAGGTCCCCGGGCTGCAGTTCCCGAGACCGGAATGACGGCTGTGGTAGCGGCGGAGCCCTTGCTGATATCGAGCAGATCGTAGTGACGCTCGACATCGAATTTCTTCCAGTAAGTTTATGTCACCAGTCCTTCGCTCAGCTTGGGTGTCTTCGTCATAAGCGAGTACCCGGGGAGATCCGTGCCTTAGTTCTGTTGGCAGGACTGCATCAGCTCCATAGACAAGGAAGAAGGGTGTTTTCTCCAGTGGCTCAGCTTGGTGTGGTTCTGAGGGACCACAGTACAGTTGGTAGATGATCAATCCAATTCTTCCCTTGTTCTCCAGCTTATTAAATGCTTTGGTTTTCAGACCTCTTAGGACCTCTGATTGGCTCGCTCCACTTGTCCTGACATGGGTATACATCTCGGGTACCCTACCGTGAGGGTACCTGGTGCACGTGGCGACTAAGGCCCAATATCGAAGAACCTACTCGAACCCAAGACAAGAGGCCCAAGAAGATGGAGTACCCTCCAAGATTAGACATAGGCATAGTCGTTTAGGCTTTCCTTACGTGTAAACTAGGTCGGTTACGTACTCCCGAGACCCAGCCTATTTAAAGGCTGGGAGGGGTGCCGATCTAGGACCAAGCCATACCAGAACCACCCAAGCTCTTGCGAGATCGACGTCTCGCCGGAGCCACCTTGTAACCTCATAATCTCCTACGATCAATAACAGACAAGCAGGAAGTAGGGTCTTACCTCCACCCGAGGGGCCTGAACCTGGGAAATCTTTGCCTCTGCTTGTCAGCCGACGAAACTACCAGTACTACCACGTTCTCTCCCCATAATCTCAACCCTAGGTCCTTAACCATGGGATTTGATGAGGGTACACCTCGTCATGTCCGTTGCATCTTGGATAGGATACTGATGCAAAGCACACCTTGATGCCGAATTCTTCACAGAATTGAGGAAGGCTCGACTTGGACTGAGTGCCGTTGTCTGTGATGATCCTGTTAGGTACTTCCGAATCAGTAGACAATCCCCTCGATGAACTTGATGGCGGCCTGGGCCGTCTGGCCTGGTACTGGCATTACTTCAACCCATTTTGTGAACTTGTCGACAGCCACGAATAGGTATTCATGTCCACCAACTGACTTTGGTAACTTGCCTACAATATCAAGCCCCCAGACTGCAAACGGCCAGGATATTTGGGATTGGTTGGAGGGCTTGAGCTGGCTGATTGATGTTCTTGCGTAGTATTGGCAAGCTTCGCAGGTCTTGACAATTTGCTCGGCGTCGTACAGGACTGTCGGCCAGTAAAACCCTGGCGGAAAACCTTTCCCGCCAGAGAACTTGATGCAACATGACTTGAGCATGTGCCTTCGTGGATGTCTCGCAGCAGTACTCGGCCTTATTCTCTGGTAACAGCGGAGCTTGACTCCGTTGTCGCGTCGCCGGTAGAGCTCGCCGTCGATCAAGACGTAGAGTTGGCTTGTCGAGCCACCCGCTCGGCATCATGATCATCCTCCGGAAGAGCATGCCCCGTCATGTACTTGATGATTACAGGGCAGGGTGGGTGGGTTCTTTCCACCGTAGCACCATATGACCAAGGAGAAGCATGGCTTCCCTTGGTCTACGGTCCTGCCGGTCTTGTGCGCCTTCTGGGCTGGTTTCCGTCCCGCCTTCTGGTTCCCCCGGGTTGTCGAAGTAGACGGGTCACCAGCCCCAGTGTCGATGTAGACCTGCTTGAGCCTCTCGGGAGACACAGAGGGTTGCCGGAGCACCTCAATGCAGATCCCGGGAGGCACTGGTTCTCGCTTGGAGCCATCTGTGACAGCTCGATCCCCGACGTGTTTTCATCCCTTGGGACGTACACGGCCCGAAGCTATCGAAGCGCGTCGAAGCTTCCACATCCTCGACGTACGATGCCATCTGGGGCAGGCGTACATCCTTGTACACTTGTTTGATGACTAGCTGAGAGTCACCCTTGACGATGATCTTGTTGATACCGAGGCCAACGGCAGCACGGAGTCCCGCAAGCAGGGGCCCTCGTACAACACCGTCGTGTTGTTCGAGATTTTCTCCTTGAAGTGCATCTGACCACGTACTCAGACGATCTCCCGTGGGGAGATCAAGACAACTCCAGCGCCTCCCTGGCCTTGGTGTAGAGCCGTCGAAGTTCATGGTCCAGGCGTCGGGGTCTTCCTTTCCCGGTAAGCTGGATTCCTCCACCGGGTCGTCAAACGCTGTCTCGGTCCACTCCGCCGTGAAATCATCCAGTGCTGACTCATGATGTTGTTCGTGTGCTCGAACTTGAGGCCAAAACCTTGAAGCTCCATGGCCCACCATGAGACTCGTCCGGGGCGAGTGGTGTTTCCAGTGGAACTCCTCAAGGGTACTTGGAAACCACGGTGACGGGGTGCTTTCGAAGTAGGGCCTCATCTTGCGAGAGGCGATGAGGATCGCCAGTAACACTTCTGCATCATGGGGTACCGTTCCCGGGCTCGCGCAGCACCGAACTGATGAAGTAGACCGGATGCTGTATCTTGCGGGTTACCGAGTCCTTGACGGGCTCGGCTTCCTCCGGGTATTCTGCCTCGAACGAGAGCGCGTCAGCCCCCAGTGGTGCTTCTTCGTGATGCTGATTTCTACGTCTGGGGCACGCCAGGCTCAGGGCTCTCTGGCCCTTGTCACCCGGCTGCCTCTTCTTGCTTGGTTGCCCCGGAGGATGTTCCCGGGACGCTTGCCGCTGATCTTGCTTGGAGGAGCGCTGCGCTCTACCACGAGAACTGCACTGATCACCTGGTTGGTGGCAGCGATGTACAGCAGTAGAGGCTCCTTCTCTGTTGGTGCCACGAGGACGGGGGCGAGGCGAGGTAGCGCTTGAGGGACTGAAGAGCTTCTTCAGCCTCCGGGGTCCACTCCACGGGACCCGTCTTCTTGAGTAGCTTGAAGAAGGAGAGCTCGTTCTCCAAGCCTTGAGATGAAGCGCCCGAGTGCGGTGATGCACCCGTTGAGGCGCTGCACGTCCTTGACTCGCCTTGGCGCCTCCATGCGCTCGATGGCCTTGATCTTGTCGGGATTGGCCTCAATCCCCCGATGGGAGATCAAGAACCAAGCAGCTTGCCGGACGGGTTGAGCTTGAAGTTGACCCGACGAAGGTTGTCGAAGGTCTCGTGCAGATCTTGAATGAGGGAGTCCTTGTACCGGTCTTGACCACGATGTCGTCGATGTACGCCTCCACGTTGCGGCCCAGCTGGGACCCAAGGCATGCTTGCATGGCGCGCTGAAAGGTTGCGCCGGCGTTCCGGAGGCCGAACGGCATCCGGGTGTAGCAGTAGCAGCCCTTGGGCGTGATGAAGGCCGTCTTTCCTGATCCTCCACTGCCATCATGATCTGGTGGTACCCGGAGAAAGCATCCAGAAACACAGGAGCTCGCACCCGGCGGTAGAATCCACGATGAGATCGATCCGGGCAGTGGGAAAGGATCCTTGGGGCAGGCCTTGTTTAAGTCGGTGAAGTCGATGCAGAGCCGCCACTTGAAGGTCATGGGCTTCGGCACCACCACAGGATTGGCCACCCAAGTTGGGTGCGGCACCACCTGATGACACGCTTCTTCCAACTTGTCGACCTCGGACACGATGAACTCCAGTTTCTCTTTGCTCTGCTACGCAGAACTTGCTTTACCGGGCGAGCATCCTCGCTGACCGCCAGTTTGTGCTCGATCACCTCCCTTGGTATGCCGGGTAGCCCTGACGCTTCCCATGCGAAGACGTCAGAGTTTTCCCGAAGGAAGGCGACGAGCGCGCTTTCCTATTTGTCGGTGAGGCGGGCGCCGACGGTGATGGAGCGACTCCCGTCACTAGTCAACGCCACCTTCTTGGTCATTTGCGGATCTTCATGGAAGGAGCCTTCTTGGGGGAGTTGATGCCGAGCCTCCGGGTACCCTCCGCCCCCGGAGAATGCACCGACATCAACTCCTTGCACATTTGGGAACGTCCGAGGTCGCCGCCACCGTCTGGTTCAACTCCTGAACGCAGAAGATGGCGTCGTCGACGTCAGCCTTGACCTTGATCACTCCCCAGGCCGCGGGGATCTTCATCATGTTGTAGGCGAAGTGCGAGACGGCCATGAACTTGGCCAGAGCAGGCCGCCAAGTATGCCGTTGTACGGAAGCGGCGTGTCCGCTATGTCGAAGACGATGTCCTCGGTGGGAAAATTCTCAGTCACCAAAGGTGACGGGGAGCGTGATCTTTCCCAGCGGCCGAGTGATGCTCCCATTCACGCCTTGGAACACGCCGGTGTCTTGCAGGCGAAAAAGGGATTTGCAGAGTAGCCAGCACCTTCGCAATCAGTAGGTTGAGACTGGAACCTCCGTCGACCAGCATCTTAGTGACCCAGTAGTTGTGGATGATGGGCGACACAATCAGGGGGAGAGTTCCCACCCCGGCCACGTTGGTGGGATGGTCTTCCGGGTCGAAGGTGACGACTTGTCCAGACCACTCCAGGGGCTTGGGCGGTGCAGAAGCAACCGCGTTTAGCTCCCGGACAAGCCTCTTGCACGCACCGTTGGAAGGAGGCAAGAAGCTCCCCCGTGAATGCACCCGACAACCCGGTGACTTCCTGGAACCTTCCGTTATTGCCGCCCTGGGGAGCCGGAGCTTCCTTGTTGTTGTTGGGGCGACTTCTTGATTGTTCTGTTCACGACCGCCTTGGCCGCCGCGTCTCCTCGACCCCACGACCACCGCCGCGACCCCACCCGCGGCCGCCTCGCCTTGGCGACTCGTGGGACAGTCACGGCGATGTGCCCGGCGACGCCACATTTGTAGCAGCCGTCCAGGCTGACGCCGTCAGCCCGACGCTGCTCTCGTATGGCGAGGTTCTTGAGCTGGCGGCAGTCCTTGAGCGGGTGTTGCCGTCAGGATGAATGTGGCACCATGGGTCGTCTTCTCCCTCAGAAGCCGATGCAGGCTTGACCATCTTAGGAAGGGGCTCGGTGACGAAAACGCGCTTGTCGGGTCCAGAGTCTCGCTTCTTGTTCTTGGCGGGCGCGGTTTTGTCCTCGGGTTCATCCTCCCCGGGAAACTTGACCCCCTCCTCTGCTCGGGCGCATCGATCCGCTAGCTCCCAGAGCTCGTGGGTGGATTCGATGCGACGATTGCTTAACTTTTCACGCATCCGGGTATTGCGGACGTTGGCGTGGAAAGAGGCGATCACCAGCTCTTGCTTGATGCAGGGTATTGTGTTCATCTTCTGGGTGAAGCGCTGGATGAACTTGCGAAGAGTTTCACCCGGAAGCTGCTTGAAGTCATGGAGATCGCTGGGAGCCCCCGGGCGCTCGTACCCGCATTGGAAAGCCCCCAGGAACTGTTCCTTGAGGGTTCTCCAGGAACGGATGGAACACTTGGGAAGGTTGAGAAGCCATGTCTGGGTATCTCCCTTCAGGGCCAGCGGGAACCAGCTGGTCATCATCATTTCATCGGCCCCGGCGACCGCCGCAGCTAAGGAGTAGAGCTGCAGGAAGTCCCGGGGGTTCGTAGTGCCGTCGTAGCGGAGGACGTCGATCTTGAATTTCTTGGGCCAAGTGACCTGGCGAAATTCGGGGGCGAGGGCGAGACATCCTTCGGCAATGTCGTCGTCCCGGTCCTCCCGTCGATGGGCTCACGGCGTCGTTCAATGTGGGTGCGCATATCCTCGGTTCGACGGTTGTTGAGGTCATGGCGAAGACTTTGGTTGCGCGTGGTAGATGACCCGACGGAGATGGCCTTGCCGCGATCGCGGTTCAGCCGATCCGCCATCGGTGGAGCGGTGCGAGGAGGTGCCGTCTCGCCTTGGTGCTCGCCACGGGGCTGGCCCCGCGGTTCACGCGCCTTGTGTCCTCCGGCTTCGAGACCGTCAACGGTGGGAGCTCGAGTAAGATCGGGCCCAGGGCCGCCGTCGGCGAAGTCGAGGAGTGCCCCACACGGGCTCGCCATTCTTGGTAGACCTTGGGTTCGCCGGAGCTCGGAGGGAACTGCATCAGAGCCTTGGCAGCAACAAGGGCGTCGTGGCGAGCTTGCGCGTCTGAGGGAAAGTGCGTGGAGGACTTGCTCTTGGCGCTCCGAGGATCTCCGCTGGCACGAACGTGGTCCCACTTCTCCCCGGCGCCAGCACCCTTGCCGTTCCCGACGCTTTTCTCTCCAGAGCGGGGAGGAGGCTCGACGGAGCATCCTGGAGCTGCCGGATCGTTGGGATCGACGTTCTTGTTGATGTTGGCTCTCTCCGGTGCCGCCTTCTCCGCAGGCGGCACAGGCGGAGGAGCGGCTTGGCGCGTCTCCGCAGCGCGACGCTCAACAGAAGCCTGAGTACGCGACGGCAACGTGGCCTTGGAGGTCACGGCGTCGGTTTTCCTCTTCGGCGGCATGCTTGACGAAGAACTTGAGGATGACGAAGATGAAGACGAATCCAGCGCTTGTGCCCCCTACCTGGCGCGCCAGATGTCGTGTCTCGGGTCACGGACACCGGGAGTAGAGGATACCCCCTTTTTAGGTTCGGCACGGGGCGCGAAGGAGGCTGGAAGACGCCTTACCCGGGAGCAAGACCGTCGAGTTCTTCGTTGGGGCACGCACGCAAGCAACACAGAGAGACACACATGGTTTACCCAGGTTCAGGCCGCCCGGAGGCTAAAAGCCCTACTCCTGCATGTCTGGATTGAAGCGTTCATCATGGTGTGGTGTACAAGGGTGTTCTGGGGTGAACCCGGCAGAGTTCCGGCCGGAGGTAGACGGCGAGCACATCCTGCCCTAGGGAGATCATCTCTCTTTCTACCTTCCGAACCCTAGTCTAGACTTGCTTGAGCTCTATCTGGCTTGTCCCTTCTCCTTGGTGCCATGGTCCTCCTTTTATAGGCTAAGGGGATCCGACATGGGCACGCGAGGGGCGTGAGGGGTTTTTGGCGGGAGAACCCCTTGGTGGTCTTTGGAGGAGACGTGGCTTCTTCTCCTCCAAGTATCTTCTGGGAGGTGGCACGGTCGTCCGCCCTTGGGGAAAGGTGGGACGGACAAAGCATGTCCGCCCCACCAACTGCGCTCGTGGCAACGTCACCAGGGCGCGTCCTTCGTCTTGGCGCCCAAGTCTTCTACCAACTTCCGGCGAGTTGGCGTTCTTATCCCTTCAGTGGTACGGATGGAGGACCCGGGGGTACGCCTGGCCTCCTGCCGGGCGCACGGACCCCCGGGTACTCCGCCTTGTTCTCCGGGCACCAGGTGACCCCGGAAGGTCGCCTGGTCCTTAGCCGCAGCGCGTTCTTGTCGAACTTGTCGGGTCTCCTTGGGGAAGATGAGTTGACCCATCTGCTGAACTTGACTCCTTGCCTTGTCCATCTTCTTGGTGGGCCCCAGTGGCGGACCCACTTTGGCAGCATCAGGGGAACCCCATGTTCCACTGCTGCGACAGTGTGATGTGACGATTAGCTGTATGCCGGCTCCCTGGAGTCGACGGTTAAATTGAGGGTTTGATGGAAGATGGTAGATTGGCAGGTTGAAGTTATTTCTACGCGAGTGAATGCGTTCCCTGAGTCCTTAGTAGTGACGTGACGCTTAGCTAAGTCGACCATGCGACGGTTATGCTTCGAGCGAACACGCTCGACGCAGGGACGATAAATTCAGCCCCGGTGGGTGGACCGCACCATCACTGAGTTCTCGAGCATTCACTAGAAGAAATGTCGCACACGCCGAATCTACACAGGTTCAGCAAAGACTCAACGGATCGTCCCAGGATCCGCAAGATCCAAGAGTACCATCGGCGGCGTCAAGTTGTGACTCCAAGATGTGCGTCCACAATGGAGGCTGGGGGGGTGCCCGG
The DNA here is from genome assembly GCA_947311845.1 of Poa pratensis. Classification (NCBI taxonomy): domain Eukaryota; kingdom Viridiplantae; phylum Streptophyta; class Magnoliopsida; order Poales; family Poaceae; genus Poa; species Poa pratensis. The sequence goes on from CAMZMU010000075.1 coordinate 20,240,703, forward strand.
TCCGGTCGCCCAGATCTAAGGAGGTAACCCACCGCGAAGATGTCTCCATCAGTGAGTCAAAGAGCAAGTTGTGTGGGGAACGGGATACAATCCCGTTTATACACTTCTTGCTCCCTCAAGAAAAAAAGGCGGTGTCCGACGACGGGATCGACCACCGGGAGGAGCCTGGGCACGTTTCTCGGGAACATGCTATGGATCTAGGAGAAGTCGCTCAAGCTTGCGACATCGTCTCGAGGGGCGTGCTCCACCGTCGTAGCGGCACGGGTCTCATGACGGACCAGTTTCGCTTTCTCTTCCTTGAGTCGACGTCCTACTCCTTGGGGAAGCGGCAGGTATGTTCGGCTTCAACCGTTCCGCAGGAACTGCCGTCACCATCGACGACAATCGATCCGGGTTGGTGGCCCGAGGACGGCGACGATGAGTATGATTACTACGATGGTAATGTGTCGGATTGATAGAAGCCATATGGGAGATGGATGATTTTGAAAGGGCAGTTTACAAGTTCGTATTGTAGTTGGAATTTGTAGTTTCTTAAGTTCTGATTAGTTTTTTTAGATTTACTTGATGCAATAAGTCGAGTAGACGAACCTTTGCTGTGTATATGGAAAGTGTACAATGTTTGATTTGTCCTAAGAGTAGTATAGATCTCTGAATAGACGAAGCCCACTATCTTTCAAGAAATGCGGCAAATAGCGCTATTCCGCATTTCACGGTCTGGTTTCCGTCTCGCGTGGAACAATTTCATTGTTTTTCGTTTTACTGTCCTTTGTGTTTCGACTGCTGACTCGTGATTCCATACGCATTGGCATATTGACGGCTCCAGTGGCCAACCAAGCGATTAGAAGCGCAAAAAACCGTCACTATTTTATGATTCTTTTCCGGCAATAGTTTGTTTACGTGGGCTTGGTCCAACAAGTGACTACAAGTGTGGAAAACAGTCACTATTGGGCGGCCATTTTCCAGTAAAATAGTGATGTGCTTTCAAATAACTACCCGCTGTGTTACTATATCATTTCAGTCAAGTTTGTTAGTTGCGTCTTGAACTAGGTCCACAGGTCTCTACCACAATTTCATCCCATTGAAGGTAGGGTGGAAATGGAAATCTTACTTTACAAGTTAGTCAACAACTTTGCGAAAGGCTTTTTTAACATGGCGATTAGTGTGCAACGAGGAGTTTATTAGATCGGTAGCGGGTACGGAATGTGTCGTGACACCACCTCTTGGAATCCTACTACTCGATAGTATTAAGCGAGTGGAGTGATCTATTGCCCTAGGCTGCTCAGATAGTTATTGTTTTTTGGTTATTATTTGTCTAATATGGTGCTCGACCTTACATATGGATGTAATTATTTTTACCCGTCGATTATTAGCATCGTGTATGGCGTGTCGTCAAAACAGGGCTTGGGGGGTCGTGCGTCAAGGCGCACCCCTAAATCTAGTATAAATTGATACGGAGGGAGTACTCAGTATCATGTTGTGCAAATTGTTGTGATGGAATTTCTGGTGCACCACAAGTGCAATGCAAGAAAGACTCATCATCCAAACTACATGCACAAAAATGAACATGAAAACTGCAACTAAATGTAGAACATGATATAATGGAATATGAACACGACAATATGTCAATTTTCGCTAATTTGATAGATAACTAGAACTCAATTCGAAAATTTCCACTACATAAATAAATGCACTAAATATCACAACCACGTAATATTCAATAAAAAAGATGAAAGCGGAAAGTTTAACTTTGAGGCATTTCGCCGAACACGTTGGCAGCCATGGGTGACATCGGTTCGAGCTCCACCGGTGGAACTAGCATTGTAAGTATGCTAAATTATCTTTGAAACCAGTGAAGAGTGAACATTAAATAGATGACCATTTTTAAAAATCGCATAAAAATATCTTCAAGCCGCCATGAGCATTTTTTAACCCACATGAAAGTTTTTTTAACACCATGAACAATTTTTCTAATTGGTGAATATTTTTTAAATATCATGAAAGTATCTTTTAGACAATGAATATTTTTTAAAACTATGGTGAACTATTTTCCAAACATCATGATTTTCTTAAAAATAAATAAAATAAAAACAAACAGGGAGAAAGCGAACAAAAAAAACCGGGTAAAAACCAGATTTTTTTTTAGCCAGAATTTTATAAAAAGTTTCCAAAACCGGTGAAAGAGAAAACCAGCCCACTTTGGCCCCTTTTTTCAGCTTAGACTTGTGCAGAACAGTTTAACCTTAGCTACATTAGAGAAACTGCAGTGAAAATAAGCTCCATAGAAACTCTAGTCTCTTTCTTTTTGGGCTTATGTCATGTGGGCTTATTTTCTGAGTTGTTACATGAAAAGTCTATAATGCCTTGTTGGCTCAAAAGTGGTCACAATTTCAACTCCTTTTAAGCAACTTTGACCTTGTTGGCTCTATTTTGCTTGCACTTCTATAGTACACACATCAAGAAAAACAGGGATGATAGGATTGCATATTGCTTTTACTGTTTTCCCTATTTTCCATCTATGAACTTGTCAAAATCAACGTCAAAATTGCTAACTGTTTAGGAACTGATTAGGTAGCAGCACAAAATCAAGAATCGATTAGCTCTGTTAAAAAAAAACGATTAGCTGGCTGTACACGCACTAGCTAGTAGCACAGACTCGGAAAAATAAAGAGAAGAAGAAAAGCATCCTGGTCGAGCTTCCTTCTGGATTCTGCAGGCGTTACGCGGCAAATAAGATTTGCCTCCAAGCCGTGTCGGCCTCAACCTCGAGTCTCTAGCCCCTCCCGATTCCATGTCTGGTGGCTTAATTACCGAGAGAGGCTAGAGGCTCTTACCATCCACGGTTCCACCAAGAAAACAAAAATCGCGGCGCCATGGCCACCACGATCGCCGCCGCCGCCGTAGACGGGATCCAACGGCGGCTTGAATCTGGTGCCGTAAGGCGGGGGCTTCCGTCCAAGTTCGACGAGGTCTTGGATTATCTCAAGATGCCCCTGTGCACATTGCGGGTGGTTCTGTCGATCTTAATGGAGGACCGATCCTTGGATGCAACCGTGCGGGTGAGGGAGATCAAGAGAGTGCTCTACGAGTTGGAGGATCTACTCGACGAGCTTGAATACCACGGCAGCATCAGGCACCGGACCAGCCGCCGGACCTGGAAGGTACTCTCCAAGCTGCTCCCTTTCTCTCTGTCACTGTGTCACACACGTACGCAGTGCACAGCACACACAGGCTAGACATTGGTTACAGAAAGGTAGCATCATGACGCTAATTCAATTGTGCAAACATTTAAAAATGATTTTCGAAGTCAAGTATTGTAAGTAAAGAAGCACATGAAGCCGAGTATTCTAAGTATCTGAACCACATTTTGCAGGCCACATTGTTCTGGTTATCAAGTCAGTTAATTATGCATACAAGTGTTGCCCCTAGGTTGGACATGATCAGCAGGAGGGTGCGTTATGTGATGGACCGCTCTGTCAAATTCTGTAAGCGTCAACGCACTATTGCACTTCCTAAGCAACACGAGGAGCAATTTGGATTTGATGGAGCTGCAATCATTGGAAGGGATCGTGACAAACAATATGTAAAAGAACTGCTCTTGCAAAATAACGGCGATAATTTGTCCATCCTTCCAATAGTTGGCCAACCAGGGCTGGGCAAAACGAGTCTTGCTAGGTTAGTTTTTGAGGATGAGGGAGAAGATTGGGAATTTGATTTCCGGGTATGGATAAGCCTTGGCAAGAACTTGGACCTTACGAAAATTGGCACACACCTTATATCAGAAGCTAATAAATCGGTGAAAGGAAGGATACTTCAGGATTGCAGAGATTATTTTTTGGGGGCCCCCTTCCAGCTTGCGCATGATGTTCAAGAGATACTTCATAACAACAGCTGCCTAATTGTATTGGACAATCTGATCTCTATGAATGCAAACTTCCTGTTTGCTTTGAAGAAATTGTTTGGGGACAAACAGAAATGTGCCAAGGTTATAGTGACCACTTCTAGTAAGCTAGTAGCGGAAGCGATGCGTACTAGTTCATCATACAACTTGTGTGGTCTATTTGAAGAACACTGTTGGACTGTATTTTCTGAGAAAGCATTTGGACACAAAGATGCAATAGTAGATCCACAGTATACCGAAATTGGTAAGAACATTGTAAGGAGGTGCAACGGAATTCCTATGTTAGCTCAATTTCTTGGTTCAATGGTGCATAATCAGGGCATGAACACCTGGCTCGCTGCAAGGGATGAAGAATTCTAGAAACTGGAGGAAAGATTTTCCCCTAAGTCGACAGTATTGTGCTTCCTTTACAGCATGCACCATACATTACAATATATTACAGCATGCACCATACATTACAATTGTGCTTCCTTTATTTGGCGGTGTTTCCCAGAGGTTCTACCATAGACAAGGATGAACTTATTCGACAGTGGAGTGCATTAGATTTGTTTGAATCAAACCTTGGGGTCTTTTCTGCTTCTCTGCTTGGAGAGATATACACTGAAGACCTTTTAGAAGCATCCATCCTTGAAGTTGTAGATACGACCTTGGTAAGATGTTAAAATACTACAATTTTTTCCATGACAAATGCCAGTTGCTTGCTCTAGACATAACTTTTGTGCTAGTTATATTACTACTATCGTTACCTCTTCAGTTAGCTACAGATCGTTTATATCATGTAATTGATGCCTATTTTTTGTGTGCAAATGTGTTGGATTGATGAGGTAAACATATAACAAACCATAGCAATTGAACACTTACGTTTGTTATAAACTACTGAGTTAGTACAATGCACTCTCATTATGCTTGCTTATTAGAACATCAGTTCCTTTAGGAAGTCTTTAATGGATGTATGCCATACTTGCTGGCCCCCATTGAGAATTCATGAGATGTTTGCTGAACTCGTTTTTTTATTTTATCTTTCAGATTTTTTTGGTCGGTCACTGTAGATTAGTTCTTACGTAATAATCTTTTTTATTTACTAAGGTTAGCTTATAATGTGTGATTCAGTGGTGAAGGTTAGTTAGTTCAGTGAAACTGACAGAATCTCTTTTCTTAATTAGGCCGGGATGAAATGCATCAGTTCCTCTGTTGTTCTTCGTGTGAAAAATTTGGTGTATGATTTTCTGAGATATCTGACCAGAGATGACGTCGTACATTTGGACTATGGCACGGCACCAAGTGGTTCTGAAGGGAAGCCTCCTTTCCTCTAGCAACATTGACATGTTACAATGAGAAATCAGCAACTGACAAATATTTGGTTAGCAGTGCAAAGGTAGTGCTTTTCGGAAATTGTGAGGCAACAAAGCCTATAGCGGATATGTTTCCAGTACTAAGAAACACATGTCTCTTGGATCTTAGTGGCTGCCCCTTTGAAGAATTACCAGCTTCCGTTGATCAGCTGAATCATCTGAGATATCTCAATATTTCGGGCTTCAGAATAAGAGCATTACCGAATGAAATGGGCTGCTTGCAGAACCTCGAGTTTTTAGATATCTCGAAAACATGCATTGAGGCGTTACCTACGTTTATCGGAACTTTTCGGAAGCTGAAATATTTGAATATGCATGGATGTGATAAACTCCAAAACTTGCCCCAGCCCTTGGTGATCTAAAGGGGTTAGAGAACCTCAACTTGTCGTGCTGTTCTTGGATTTGCAAGTTACCTGTATCTATCTGTGGTCTTCATAAGCTACAGCGGCTGGATCTATCAAACTGCACCAGTCTTGATCAGTTGCCTCACCCGTTTCAGTTGGAAAGTTTAGAAAACCTGAACTTGGAGGGATGCTTCAGACTCAAACAACTCCCGAAATCTTTTGGTAACATTTCCTCCCTTCGGAATTTGAACTTGGCAGGTTGCTCTAGTCTAAAGCAATTACCAGAGTCCATTTCTGACTTGTCTGGTTTAGAGTACCTGAGAATTTCACATATTCACCATGAGTTGCCGGATTCACCAATAGAGCTCCAGAGGCTCCACAAACTGGATCTCACATATTGTAACGTGTGATATGAAGACCTTTGCTGAGATCCTATAAGCTGGAACTGCTTGGTTTTTCCCTCCAAACATAAGAGAGTGATGTTTATGTATTTGAATTGGTCGAAATTTGGGATCTGATTTCAGATGCTTTATGCAAGTGTATGTATGATGTTTCACTTCATTTATTTCTCTGTTCTATAACTACAGACCATTCGGATCATTTGATGGAGTTTCTGTTTTTTTTTTGTTTGGACTGTTGTCGTCTGTATGTTTAAAGTCTCCTTTTGGAAGTGTGCTTTTCAAAAATTCCTGTACCGAAGTGTACAGAGAAAACTCGAAAACATATCACCACAACTAGTTGGACGTGCACGGCCTTCCTAGTCTTGGCCGCCGTGCGAGCTCGCATGGCAGGACAGGTGCAGGTGGTTGTGTGTGTGTGTGCGTGATGCTAGGCACCTGGGCTTGGTGGTCAGACTGAAGTTGATTCTGAACTGCCAAACTAACAACCTCTCTTCTAATTCTCCAACGCTTTGTAGCTGTGAATTCCAGTCCAGACTCACACGGTTCACACTTCAGTGCTTCACGATCACGCCCCCTCGGCCTCCCGCCCAAATGAACTCACCTAGCTCCTGCTCCTATAAATCTCCCGCTGCATCGATGCCCAACTTCCCACCCAACAATGGCGCCCTCTCGCTACTCTCATCTCTTCTTGGTCACTATCCTCCTGCTTCGCCTGCCACGTTCAACTCCATTCGGCCTACCACGCTTCACTCCATCGCCAGTGCCATGGCTATCCGATGACCTCTCCCCACCCCTCCCCCGTCGCATTTCCTGACGCCAAGAGGCTGGCCACGCCGTTCACCGGCCTACATTGCCGTCGTCTCCCCTTCCCCTGCTCCGGCGCCACGTCCCTTGACGCCACAGGGATTTCCAAGTACTGGGCCGTTCTCCCATGCTGCCGACTCTCCTTACCCATCTCCAGCGCCACAATCCCTGGCGCCACGAGGCTCACCGCTGCCCACACCGTCCTTCGATGTCCAACGCCACAGGGAGGCCCCACCACTTCAACGTTTCCCAACGCCACGAGGGTTGCCACGGCCTTCAGTGTCCTTCGATGCATTCTCCCCACCACCTTTTGCGCCGCCGCGTTTTCCGTCCACGCCGCGAAGCTTGCCGCGGCTGACGCCGTCGTCGTCGCTGCCCGTGAACCCGTTCACGGCGAAGGCGGCTTTCATCCGGTACTGGAACCGGAAGGTGCACGGCAACCGCCTCCACCCGGCCTTCTTCTTCGCCAAGCTGTCCCCGCTCTCCGCGCTTGACGCCGCCGCCTTCTCCTCCCTCATTGCCGCCGGCCAGCTCGGCTCCCGCCTCCCAGCGTTCTGCTCCGCGGCCTCCATCCTCTGCCCCGCCACATCCGACGCCATCTGGTCGGGATGGTCCTCCGTGGCCGGCGACGCGTCCGGCTCATCGCCAGCCTCCAACTCCAGCGCCGCGCCGTTCAAGAACTACGACAACGGCAACTTCAGCAGCTACGGCAACAGCGGTGGCGGCGGTGCCGACGTGTTCGCCGTCTACTCGAGAGGCCAGATCAACCCGGTGGACTCGTTCCGTCGGTACGGCAAGGGCTCGCTTGGCAGGAACGACTCCTTCGCCACCTACGAGGCGCTCGGCAACGTCGGCACCGCGAGCTTCAACTCCTACACCTCCGGCGCCACCGGCGGATCGGGCGAGTTCGCCGCCTACGACGGCGAGACCAACACGGCTGCCGTCACCTTCAACAACTACGACGCCGACGGGAACGGCCGTGCCCGCGAGTTCACGGCGTACACGCAGGACGCCAACTCCGGCGTTGAGACCTTTACCGGGTACGGCAAGACCGCGAACGGTGCCGGCGAGTCCTTCAAGGCGTACAGCAACCACTCCAACACCATCATGTCCAGCTTCATCAACTACGGCGAGAAGGCCAACAGCGCCGCGGACACGTTCGAGTCCTACGGCCTCAACGGCAACGCCCCACAGAACACCTTCAGAAGCTATTCCTCCGGGAGCAACGCCGGCGCCGACGAGTTCAAGGGGTACAGGGACAACGCCAACGTGGGCGACGACAGCTTCATGTCCTACGCGAACGACGCCAACGGCGCCACCGCCGACTTCGACAGCTACGGCAAGTCCGTGAACCCGGGAGCGTGGCGTTCAAGGGGTACGGCCAGGGCTCCAACCCCAACCACCGCATCGGGTTCACGCACTACACCGGCGACAACACCACGTTCAAGGCCTACTCCAACGACGGCGTCGAGTTCAAGGAGTACCAGAACATGTCCAAGATGGAGGTGTCCAAGGTGATGGCGGACTTGTCGTCCGGACACCATCGGCAGCCACCAAAGTGGTCGCCGGAGCCGGGAAAGTTCTTCCGGGAGCGTGACCTCATAACCGGGAACCGAATGCCGATGCCGGACATCAGCGACAAGATGCCACCACGAGCGTTCCTGCCGAGGGACATCGCCACGAAGATCCCGTTCGAGGCGAGCGCCGTGTCGGAACTGTTGTGTTTGTGTCGAATATTATGTACGAGTAGGGTTACGTGGACTTGGAGTTGTAATAGGTGTGGACAGGGTACGTGTAGTGTTGGAGTCAAACACGTTGTATCCTAGGGCCTCCCATATAATGAGGGGCACCACATGTTGTAACCCATGGCGACTTGATAGCAGCAGGCGCGCAAGGGGAGCTGGCGGCTTGTGCCGGCGACCAAGGCGGCCGGTGCAGCGGTATCATGGGAGGAGCGCCCATAGTCATGCCCCGCAGATGTAGGCGAGTTCGCCGAACTGCGTTAACAAATCTCGGTGTCGCCGTTTTGCTGTGATTGCTTATTTCTCGGTAGATCGACTAAGCGCCTACAATTGCAACAAGTGGTATCAGAGCAAGGTTTCGAAGGCCGCGGTTGTTGATCTAGAGGATGAAGACGCGACGTCGTGATCAGAGTTGTCTGCGCGGCAGGCCGGCGGTGAAAACTGATCGGATACGAGTCGGAAGTCAAAGAAGCAATCAGAACAGCTGATCGGATCCATTGCAGCGAGGAGTTCTCGGCGAGATCGGTACGATCCGATCGTGGAGTGCGCGTCCAAGGCGGCAGCGTGTGACGTACATGGGCCAAGGAGCCAGCGTTGCATGCAATGCAGCGGACGTTGCGTGCGTGAGAGGGCCACAGTGCATGCATGGATCGATCAGTAGACCGGATTTATTTGGAAACAAAAGGGACAGAGTCCCAGGTGGAGACGGACGGACGGACCGGTCTTCATGGGTTCGTATTCTAGGCGGAGACCTGCAGGGCTATTATAAAGGCAGCAGGAGGCGGCCACAAGGATCGAGCCGGCAAATCGATTCAGCGGAAAAATCCATCAAGGGTTCCATCGGGTAGGAGGCGAGTTAAGGCAGCAGCTAGCATCGGGAGTTGAGCCAAGTTAGGAGCAGCAGTACGTGAAGCACAGGCAGAAGTTTTCTTGCTACGTGCACACGGGAGATAGCAGCTCCGTTATTTCTTCAAGGGTCAGCCGTACAGGATAAATCATGGCGCCGAGTACCAGGTTTGAAGTGCAAAAGTTCGACGGAACTAGAAACTTCGCGTAATGGCAGACAAGGGTGAAGGATTTGTTGGCACAACAGGTGAAGGCGTTGCGGGATAGCAAGCCAGCTAAGATGGATGATGATGACTGGGAGGAGTTGCAGATTCAAGCAGCCGGAACCATACGGTTGTGTTTGTCGGACCAGGTCATGTATCATGTGATGGATGAGAATTCGCCGAAGAAGGTTTGGGAGAAGCTGGAGAGTCAGTTTATGTCCAAGACTGCGACGACCAAGGTGTATTTGAAGCAAAAGTTATACAGGCTGAAAATGCAGGAGGGGTCGGATTTTGTGGAGCACATGAATGCCTTTAATCAGGTCGTCACGGATCTAGCACGTCTCAGTGTGAAGATTGACGAAGAGGATAGGGCGATTCTTCTTTTATGTTCGTTGCCACCGTCCTATGAGCATTTGATCACTACGTTGACGTACGGCAAGGAGGCCATCAAGCTTGAGGATGTCACTGCGGCGTTATTGTCCTATGATATGAGGAAGAAGAACAACGCAGAGGAAGTCGCTCATGGTGAAGGTTTGCTAGTCAATGGTGCGCAAAGCAGGAAAGGATACGGGGCTGGGAAGAACAAGAAAAAGAAGGTGCAGTGTCACAAGTGTAAGCAGTGGGGACATATCAAGAAGGATTGTCCAGTTCTCAAGGATGGGTCAAGTGCTAATATAGCAACTCATGGTGATGACTCGGACGGCAGTGGTGATGTTCTCTTAGTGTCAAATAGACGGTCAACCAAAGGGGAAGCGTGGATGTTGGATTCAGCTAGCTCTTTTCATGCGACACCCAATAGGGAGTGGTTCTCTTCGTACAAGTCTGGTGAGCTTGATACAGCCTATCTGGGGGATGACACGGGCTACCGTGTTGCTGGAGTAGGTGACGTCAAAATCAAGATGTTCGACGGAGTAGAGCGGGTGCTTCGGGGAGTCAGGCATGTGCCAGGGCTAAGGAGGAATCTAATTTCGCTTGGAGTTCTCCATGATGGTGGTATGGTATTCCGTTGTGATCGGGATAGGAGGACCATGAGAATCATGGAGGATGAGGTGACCGTGATGACGGGAGAGAGGACGGCGTCGCATCTTTACAAGTTGCGAGGGAGCACTATTGCAGGTGGAGGCATCGTGAGTGGAGTTGCGGGAGTAGCAGCTGTGTTCCATGGAGGCGGCGGGTCTGTGGCAGACTCGTCGGGTAGCTCTCGGTAAGCTACGAAGAAGACAACTCAAGTCCGGAGTACATGGAAGTTTGACGCTTTGACGAACTCAAGGTGGTGGAGAATATTCGCCAAGGTGGAGTTTGTTGTGTTTGTGTCGAATATTATGTACGAGTAGGGTTACGTGGACTTGGAGTTGTAATAGGTGTGGACAGGGTACGTGTAGTGTTGGAGTCAAACACGTTGTATCCTAGGGCCTCCCATATAATGAGGGGCACCACATGTTGTAACCCATGGCGACTTGATAGCAGCAGGCGCGCAAGGGGAGCTGGCGGCTTGTGCCGGCGACCAAGGCGGCCGGTGCAGCGGTATCATGGGGAGGAGCGCCCATAGTCATGCCCCGCAGATGTAGGCGAGTTCGCCGAACTGCGTTAACAAATCTCGGTGTCGCCGTTTTGCTGTGATTGCTTATTTCTCGGTAGATCGACTAAGCGCCTACAATTGCGAGCGCCGCCCGGAACGGCGATGAGGCAGGTGGTGGCGTCCACGGTGGACGAGTGCGCGCGGCCGCCCAGCCGCGGCGAGACCAAGCGGTGCGCGACGTCGGCCGAGGACGTCCTGGACTTCGCCGTCGAGATGCTGGGCGACAACATCGCCGTGCGCAGCACGGAGTCCCCCGCGGGCAGCGGCGGGGACATCAGGCTCGGGAAGATCATCGGGGTCGACGGCGGCAGCGTGACGGCGTCCGTGTCCTGCCACCAGAGCCTGTTCCCGTACCTGGTGTACTACTGCCACTCGGTGCCGAGCGTCCGGGTGTACGAGGCTGAGATCCTGGCCGTCGATTCCAGCCAGAAGATCAACCGTGGGTTGGCGATCTGCCATCTCGACACGTCCGACTGGAGCCCCAACCATGGGGCTTTCATCGCGCTTGGTGGAAAACCCGGTGAGATGGAGGTGTGCCATTGGATATTCCAGGGGGACATGACCTGGACGGTGGCTGATTGATCTCACAACGGCAGTCGATATGAATGAATCCTCTATATGTTTACTCAGTTCAAGTTAAACATTTTTTTTTGGTACACATGGATGTTTCAATATGATACCGTTGGTCAAATTGTATTGTTTGTGGGGGCGGATCCACTATGGGTTAAAGGGTGTACATCTGCACACGCAAATTTTTCTGAATTTTTTTCATACATATAGTGTATAATGGACATATGTATCACTCGTGGTAGTTTTTACCATGTACCAAGTATATGTCTCGTTTTCTCGTCCAAATCGAGCTTAAACCTCGAGTTAGCAAATAGCAAGGCCGGCAAATAGCACATTTTCACTTTATTATTATTTTTGAACTGTAACTACGGCAGGCTCTTAGAGCCGGCCTGAACTTTTATATATAAAGATGATCACCGCATGGGTAGCGGCAAGAGTACAGGGTATAAGAGCAGAATCAATTTACATCATGAGGTTTTGTTCACGGGGGATCAAATGAAATACACCAAGTACGAATTAGATGAGCAGTGGTAGAATTGAGGCAGCGGTGCGTCCATAATCGTAGGTCATCAACGCATCGTCGGCGGGCAACAGCCAGTGGTTCGTCAATGCCATTGAAGGAGAGGGTGTTGCGGCGCTTCCAGATGCACCACGATATGGCCGTGCAGATTGTGGCTTCCGCTTGATTCCGGCAGCGAGTGTCCCAAAGCTCCAGGACGGTGGTGACGGGGCCGTGGTCGGCCGGGGGAAGGAGTCCCAAACTTCCTTAGCTCTATGGCATGAGAGCAGCAAGTGATCAACGTCTTCGTCTTCATCGCAGGAGAGGCAGCATGGGGAGGCGGCAAGGTGATGTCGGTGGCGACGCTCGTTGGTGGAGAGGCGGTGGCGGCGGGTGAGCCAGTTGAAGATTTTGCACTTGAGAGGCGCCGAGCTTCTCCAAACTTTTACAGCAAGTTCATCAACGGGCATGTGCCTGAAAGAGTTAGCATAGAAAATACGATTCGAGAGAGTTTTCATCGTGTGCCGACAAACTCGGGTATCCGGTGCCGCAGGGTTCAGTGTAATGGTAGCAAGCTCCACGTCCAAGCTAGCAAACTCCGTTGTTGCTCGGGCGGAAAGGCGAGGGACGAGAGAAAGGCTAGACTCAAAGGCGAAGAGGACCTGGGCGTGGGAGCGAGTGGTGTGAGAGAAAAGGGCCGGGAATTTTTGGTAGAGAGGGATAGTACCAAGCCAACAATCAAACCAGAATGCCGTGGTAGTCCCATCTCCAATCGAAACCGAGGAGTTGTCGCGAAAGGCGGAAAGACCGGCGGTGATGCTTCTCCAAACAGGGGTGTGGAGGTGATGAGAACCCCCCAAATCTTTGCTATCAGACCAACCATATTGGCGCTTGAACCAAAGGATCCAGGGAGCGTCGTTGTTGGAATGAAGTTTTAGGAGGAATTTTGAGAGTAGAGAGGAGTTTTTGCCGAGCTAGGGAGAGAACACCAAGGCCGCCATACTTTTTTGGGGAACAAACCTCGTCCCAAGCTACTTTGCAGTGCCCCCCAGAACATTTTTCTTCACCCGTCCAAAGGAAGGCGCGCCGTCGCCTGTCGATGGCTTCAATAACCCCGGCCGGGAGAAGTCCCGCTGCCATGGCGTGAGCGAATTTAGCAGTGATAACGGAGTTGATGAGAATGAGGCGACTACCGATGGGAAGAGATCGGCCACGCCATCCGGAGAGTTGCATGTCACACTTGGAGATAATGAGAGAGAAATCTGAGAGGCGCATTTTGTAGGGTGAAAGGGGGAGCCCGAGATAGGTTTGAGGGAAGATGGAAACAGCACATCCAAAGGTGGTCGCCATGGACTCAGCGAGAGAGAGATGTCTTGATTGGGACGAAGGTGCTCTTGTGGAAGTTTATCATGAGACCAGTAGCAGCAGAGAAATCATCAAGGAGTTTTCTGAGGTTGGCGACATGATGAGGAATGGCCCGGATAATGATAAGGGTGTCGTCAGCGTACTGAAGAATAGGGCAGGGAAGGTCGTCGACAAGCGGGTGAAGGAGAAGGCCCTCACGGGAGGCCTGCAGGAGAAGCTGCTGAAGAACATCAGCAACAATGTCGAAAAGAAAGGGGGACAGTGGATCGCCCTGGCGAAGACCACGGCGACACTGAATCCACCTCCCCGGAATCCCGTTTAAGAGAACCGCAGTTTGGCTAGAGAGGTTTAGTCTTTTAATCCAGGTCCTCCAGAGCTCGGGGAAGCCTTTTGCTTCCAGAATCTGATCCAGCGCATCCCAGCTGATAGAATCAAAAGCTTTGCGAAAATCAAGCTTGAAAACGGCAGCGGGGGCGGACCTTTTATCAGCAGCATAGATAAAATTTTCCGCGATAGACCTACCCGCAATGAACCCGGTCTGATCAGGATGCACGAGTTTGGGAAGAAAGGGACGAAGGCGGATGGTAAGACACTTCGTGATTGCTTTGAGACAAAAGTTTTGTAAAGAGATGGGGCGAAAGTTATCCGACCTCTTGGCACCAGCTTTTTTGGGGAGAAGAACAATGAAAGATTTGTTGATGGGCCGAAGGTCAGCAGAAAGAGCGTGGAAGTCTTGCATAGCGGCGAAGATGGAATCTTTGATTAAGTCCCAGTTTTTCTTGTAAAACGCAGGCCCAAAGCCATCCGGTCCAGGGCTGGAGTTATCGTGCATGGAGAGAATAGCGGTCCGGAGCTCCGAAAGAGAGAAAGACGCAGTGAGGGATTCCGCTTGGAAGGAGTCGAGAGAGGTGGACTCAACCAGGGACGAGAGATCAAGATGCTGGGTGGTAGGGATCGATCTCCCAAGCAGATCCCTAAAAAAGGAGTGAAGGATTTGGGCCTTTCCCTCGTGGGAAAAGACCGGGGTGCCATCATCACCTTCAATAATCTTAATTTGGTTTTTTCGAAGGCGACCAGAGGCACAGAGATGGAAGTAACGAGAGTTTTCATCCCCGAGAGTGCAGTGTCGAATTTTTGCCGGCTGCCTCCAGTAGGTGGCACGCGAGGAGTTTTGTCTACTAAGGGAGGCTTTGGCGAGGCGACGCAGATTCGCTTCAAGCGGACAGAGATCTCTTGTTTCTTCAAGGCAGTCGATAAGGCGGATGACCGTTTTGCAGTTTTCTAGATAGATGGAAGGAAGGCGGAGTTTTCAGTTTTTTACTTTATGTGTTGTGTTGGTCGATATTTGAATACCCGGAGTTTTTCATTTTATGTTGGTCAAAATTCAAACACCTAAGTTAGTTTTCTGGACCCGTCAAAGAGAAGGTAACAAAAAGGTGTAATCCAATGTTGGTAAAAGTAGTTAATCAAAGCGCCGTGTTCATGCTCAGCATGTAGCACTTAAAATGCAACTACTTTGCCTCTTCCTAACCAAGAAAGCAGTAAGGGCAACTCCAACGGCCCGGCGCATTGAGTCCGCGCATGTTCGTTGGCGTCGTGCTGGACTTAAAATATGGTATAATGCGGCGACGCAAATACTTCCGTGTTTGTGTTGTGTCTTCCACGACCCAATCCTTACTCAAATTTAGGCTAGATTTGCGTCTCCGCAAACAGAGACGGAGCGTCCGCGCGCCCGCTCGGTGTCCGCCTCGGACCAACCTGGCGCTTGGTGGAAAACCCGGTGAGATGGAGGTGTGCCACTGGATCTTCCAGGGGACATGACTTGGACGGTGGCAGATTGATCTGATAACGGCTGTCTGATATGAATGGATCATCTATGCTTTACACTCCGTTCAAGTAAGGCTCTTTTTTTTGGAAGAGATGGATGTTTTTTAATATCATATCGTTGGTCAAATTGCATTGTTTGTGGCAAAGGGAAGGTAAGAAGTAGATGTAATCTATGTTGCGAAAAGTAGCTACTCCGAAGCACCTAGTGCATGCTCAGCATGTAAAACGCAACTACTTCGCCCATTCCTAACCCAGAAACGGAAGTTTGAACATGTACATGATGGACGGAGGAAAAAGAGACAATAGTTGAGAGTGGAAATTTCGTGTTCCCAAGATCCAGTTATCTCACAATTATCATAAAATCAGAAAATATTTAAAAAAATATATGAAATAAATCATACATATTCTTAATGATACTCTACAAACGTGTCAAATCTCAACGTAAAATACTTTCTATTTTGAGCTACAGAAAAATGACAATGTACAGATATGAGTATAGTGAAGAATGTATAGTTTCAAATCTCCAACCTTTGTCATTTTTGTATATCCAATTTTTGAATTTTTTAAAATATTTTTTATATAAAATAGTGGGATCACTGGAACTCGGGATTCAAAATGACTTTCCGCCAAAGATCCATGTGATAGAATAAAGATCAACAAAAATGTGTTCGTTGCCTGGTTCAATTTGCTTACCGTTTTCTCAATTTCTCTAAATAACAACTGTATTTTCAACTCGTAAACCAGTAAGTTTTTTTTATATAAATTCTCCTATTCGCGGATGGTCAAATCAGAAAAAGAAAAGCAGTCTCGTCACTCGTGGGCTCGTGGCTTCGGCTTTGGCTTTGGTTCGGGCCGAAAAGAGCATTTGGACGAGAAGTTTTGGGGCTTGTAGACAGTTTTGCTTTACAGCCGTCGACGGCGCGGCGACCAGCGGAGAGAGCCAGCCCAGCTCCCACCGGTTCTCAGTCGCCGATGCCGCCGTCTCCGCGCGCCCTGCGCCGGCAAGGACGTCGGGGAGCTCGATTTTTCTATCGAGTGTAGAAATATGAGATTGACGGAATTGGTGGATGTATTATTGAGCCTCATGGGCGAGTATATAAAGGCGTACAGGGGACCGACTTGGAGTACAAGACAAGTTAGGCATCATACGGAAACAGATCCTATCTCTATCTATCCTACCATAACCGGCCTATACGTTATACTCTAACATCCCCCCGCAGTCGTAGCGGTAGCGTCGTGAACAACTGGAACGTCGCGGACGGTCAGACTGGAGATAAGCCGAAGTAGAATCCAGTGAGCTGACATCCCCCGCAGTAGGAGCGGGAACGTCGTGGACGGTGTTGCGACACGAAGCTTGGACTGTAGAGGACGCTGATGATGCTCAAGCGAGGTGGTAGCCCTTGTGCCGATGTCGAGGGAGCCGAGAGCGTTGGACGGTGCCGTGGTCGGGGGTAGCCGCGCGAGGGGTCGCCGTGGTCGATGTCGTGGCCGGTGTCGAGGAAGCCGCACATGAAGCCGCATGCGCATAGTGCGCGAGGAGGATGACGGAGACGCGTCAAGGCAGTCGTCGAAGATGGGGCCGACGCCGTAGACGATGCAGTCCGAGCCGTCGAGGACGAGGTGCGGCCATTGTTTTGCCGGAACAAGGCGCACGTCGGGGACGAAGGCATACTCCGGTTTTGCCAGAACCGAGTATGCATAGAAGAAATCGGTGACGTGGTCGAGGCAGACGTAGAGGAGGAAGTCGATGCCGAAGACGTTGTCGAGGCCGATGTAGACGAGGCGCCGACCCGGGCTTGCCAGACCCGGGGACACGTCGGAGACGAAGGCACGCATCGGTGTTGCCAGTACCGTGCATGCGGGGGCAGGGACCACCGTGAACCATACGCCAGCGTCGGAGGGGCCAGCAGAGGAGGACTCGACGACGATTGCGGCGCCAATCAGCGGGGGGTAGAAGGTGCCGATGTCGTCCGCGGTTGTCGGAGTAGACGTAGAAGGCGGCTGAACCAGCGGTGACCTGGGGTGGCCATGCGGGACGCCTAGATCGATGATGGGGTAGTCGGCGGGACCTGCGACAACGAGAAGTCGCCCTGCAGGTTACCTTGTGAAGCGCGGCGGCGGTGCTCGAGGGAGGTGAGGAAGAAACCCGGCGGCGTGACGAAGACCGTGCGCAGACGGCGGCGATCCGCGCCGTGGGGATGGCGCGGTGGAAGCCGAGGCCGTCGATGCGTGGGGACGGCGAAGAAGACTGCGTGCAGCGACGCTACGACCCGAGGGGGCGGCATAGCTGCAGGGCGCGAGTCGGTGCAGCGGCTGGAGGCCACCGGCGCGTACACGCTTGGGAGGCGCGTTGGGCGCTGACCAAGGCGGCGGCGCTGCGGCCCGTAGGGGCGACGCAGCGGCAGCCCGTAGCTCGATCGGTGGTTGGCGCGTTCTCGGGGACGTGCTTGGCGTAGACGGGCGCGAGATCGGTTGATCAGACCGACGGTGCGCCGTATGCGCCATGGCGGGGACTACGCGTAGATCGGAGTCGATGGCGGTGTTGTCGGTGAAGTCCCGGGCGATGACGACGAAGACGATCCGAGGGGGACGGCCGCAGTACCCTCCCGAGGAAGGCGCAACAGCCGGCCGCGGTGCGCGGCAGCCTGCCGTGAGGCCGCGACAGCGGCGCAGGTGGCAGGCGCACGGGCGCGGTGTAGATCGTCGATGCCGATGGTCGGAGTGGAGGCGCGGCGATGACGACGGCGGTGGGCGACTCAATCCGATCTAAGATCGGTAAACCAAAAAAAGAAAACCGATCAAGAGATCGGAAAAAAAAGACTTACAGGGCAGCCGATCACGGATCGGCGGACGAACCCTGCGTACGGGTTGCGCGGCCCCCGAGCGAGATCATGGAGATCGATCTCCCGGGGGCGGCGCAGGGCGGAAGCACGGCGGCGGCGGCTAGGTCAGAAGTCGTGCCGCTCTGATACCATGTAGAAATATGAGATTGACGGAATTGGCGGATGTATTATTGAGCCTCATGGGCGAGTATATAAAGGCGTACAGGGGACCGACTTGGAGTACAAGACAAGTTAGGCATCATACGGAAACAGATCCTATCTCTATCTATCCTACCATAACCGGCCTATACGTTATACTCTAAAAAGAAGCTCCTAAGCTTGTGACAGAACTGGCCGCGAAGCCTACAGATAACCGGAAGTGCTTTTGACGGACTGCCAGATCTACCATTGCCATGCCAGAGAACATTAAAAAAAACGTGACCAGCAGGGGAGGAACCCTGCGGTATTTTAATTAAGTTTGAGGTGTGCGACGGGGGTCGATCCAGGGATCGAACCCGCGCTGATTGGGAGGCGCCACTGCGCACTCACCACATTAGACCGGTAGTAGCTACAGAGGCACAAACGAATGCTAGTGTGGTGGCCATGATGAACGCATCAAAGGCATACCTTC
Source organism: Poa pratensis (assembly GCA_947311845.1). Classification (NCBI taxonomy): domain Eukaryota; kingdom Viridiplantae; phylum Streptophyta; class Magnoliopsida; order Poales; family Poaceae; genus Poa; species Poa pratensis. The sequence goes on from CAMZMU010000075.1 coordinate 20,259,586, forward strand.
CAGCCAGCGTTGGTGTGCCACCATTGGGGTGGTCATCGGCTCGGTAACCACCTGGAAGAGCGAAAGTTGTACCGAACGCCACCGTCGCAATAAGCACTGAACCAATACCAAGTGTTTGCGTTGAATCCTTCATTTTATCAGACTCCCTGTCGTTGTCTAGGGATCTAGGACGTTCGTCTAGGAAGTTGGCTCCATAGCAACTAGGTCTGGCGCCAGCATAACAAAGTGACTGATATATTATAATTTGTGGGTTCTGCACAAAGAGAAGAAATAGAAGCAGAAGAAACGATTTGTAAAATACAACCATGGTAAGCACAGTAGCATGAAACAGAAAACAGAAAGCAGCTGTACATTACCCAATCAAAGAATAAACCATGTGGAATCCTGCACCATGCTAGATGTCGGGGAGTTCGTCCAGTATTATTTGGTATGTTAAGTTGCACTTGTTGTTCCCTCAAGAGTGAACAAACAATTCTCAGATCCCCAAGCTGGACAGCTAGATGAAGTGCGGTGTTCCCATCGTTGTCCTGTGTATTCAAAATTGATGCTACCGAAGGTGTCTTGCAAGCATATGAGACTACGTTATAACGTTTATTCGCCACAGCAACATGAAGAAATGTCCTCCCATGGTATCACACAAGTTGACGCATTCTGGGCATCTTTTAAGCAAACTAATGACTGCCTTGAGCCGGTATTTCGAGGCAGCGATGTGAATAGGAAAGGATCCAATTTTGTTTGGCTGGTAAACTGCAGATAGATTCGCTTCCAGTAATATTGGTATCATATATACGGCCCCCCTAAAAAGACTGACATGGAGAGGAGTATTGCCTTTATGGCATTTCTTCTTTGCAAGTTCCTTGTTCCAGCTCAACAGAACATCCGACATCTCTGCGTAGGTCGAACATTTATGTTAAGCAAATGTTAGTTTCCAAACAAAAAAGTTAAACAATAATTCACTTTATTAAAGAGTAATACATGTCAAATTAGGTATTCCCTCTAGTGGCAGAAGAATGTTATTTTTCACAATGTCCCCCAAGGGCGAGCCCAACGCTAAGCTGTTTTCCCAGTGGATTGTCTGGATCGAGGGCAATGAGCTTATCTTTGCCGGGAAGATGAGTTCCGTCCAGAAGGTCTTTGGAAGAATTTGAGATGAAGCGAGATGCTGGAGCAAGGCAAGTTTTACCAGAATCCACCGGCTACTCTGCACACGGGCATCACATAGATGGTGGGCGCCTGTGCAAGTAGTGGGTCCTAAGCGCAATCATTGTAACATTTCTGTGTTTCCTTTTTTCGTAGCTGACCAGATTTGAACCTTTCTTCTTCATTAATGAAAATCAACAATCTGTTATTTTTTCGCTAAAAAATGTTGTTCAAAATGTGTCGTAAAACATATCTTTTTTGCTATACAAACAACTACTCCCGTGGAAAAAAATAGAAGAAACAATGTAATACAGTAAAGTGGATTTGAGCTCAGGTAGGGCCAGCCGTAACAGAAAGTTCTGAATGTTTCCCATGCTTCCTCAACATTCTTTTTAAATCAATTTTTCAATCAAGTTCAAAACCGAAAGTTTACAGATACACATTTTTCCCATGCTACCAAGAAATTTCGGAATTTCACACAATATTGTGGTAATGCGAACCATGGTATAGCACCACAAGAGTCTGTAGAAGTAGAACTTATCTCTTGTAGAAATAATCATTTCTTCTCTATTTTTTTTCTGTGGTAGAAATAATCGGTATACCACCACAAGTCCGTGGTAGAAGCTAAGTAGGGTTTTGCCTCAGTATTTGTTTTCTTCTCTATTTTTTGTTCATAGCTTTTAGTGTCGACTAGCCCAGGCTTTTGGTTCTTTTAGGTTCGGATGGTTTTCCTCTGTAAACTTATGCGCCATCTTGGCGTGCTTCTAATAAAAACGAGGAGTGTTTTGACAGGTGTTCGAGGAAAAAATAAAATAGTTCCTTTCTCTTGTAGTTACGTACACAAATATATCACAACAAATTTTAAATAAAGTATTGTATGGAAGTAAAATCTTCTTCAAGGCAAAGTAAAGTACCTTTGTGCTTCAAGACTGATACATGAAGCACATTTTGTCCATCTGGTCCAGAGTACGATAATTGGTTGTCTTTCTCATGGAGTATGATTGCAATATGGTACTGCTCTAGCACGACGGCCAAGCACAGTGGTGACATCCCTTCACTTGGAACACGAGCCAGTTGTGAATCCTCCATCAATAGCAATATAACAATATCATCGTTCCTCCCACGGATTGCATCATGTAATGACGTCTCCCCATGCATATTCTGCTTTCTTAGAACCGACTTCACTCTGTCAATGTCTCCTTCGTTCCCTTTTGCCAACTCCAGTAGACAATACACCATTCTGCAACTACCTGTCCGGGCAGCGCAGTGTAGTGGCGTGTCACCCAACTTGTTGGGCTTATCCAACAAGTGTCTGGCCTTGTTATAAACCACATACACGCAGTCTAGGAATTTTTCCCTCGATGAATGTCCTGTCAAAAGGAGGGAAACTGTTATGTGAGGCGGGTGTTGTAAATCAGTAGTGAGGTTTCAGTTTTTCTTACTCAATTTCAAATTTTGTTAACACTAATCGGCGTACTAAGAAACTAACATAGTAGGCACTTCGTTCAAATCACAAAAACATTCAAACTAACAGGAAAAACCCTGACATAAAACGAAAAACAAGAAGGAAGGCGGTACCAGATTTTGCTAGCACATGAAGGGCCGTGTCGCCAAGAGGTGTGACTCCCTCCAGGAGTATGTTAGCGATATAGATAGGATCGTATCGCATGTATATCGGTAGCTACCTTGTATAGGAGATACTAACAGATTGTAACGATCAGATCTTGATCTGATCGCATGTATACTTGTTGTACAAGTTGATTCACTATTATATAAAGAGAGAGGGAGCCCTAGGGCTTATCACGGCAAAACATTACGTTTAACTTGGTATCAGAGCCCGATCCAATCTACCTCTCTCTCCCACACCATCGCCATGGCGACCAGCCCGCCACCTCATCCGCTCTCTCCACCGCCATCGTCGCTGCTCCTAGCGCGACCCTTTCCGTGACCTCCCTCACCGGGATGATCACCATGCGCTTGACCAGGGAGAACTTCCTCCTGTGGAAAACTCAGGCTGCTCCAGCTCTCCGCGCAGCGCATCTCTTCGGCTATGTCGACGGGACGATCAAGGCGCCTGCTGCAACTGTGACCCAAGGCACCGGGGATGCTGCCGTCGTCATCGCCAACCCGGAGTACCTCAAGTGGTTCCAACAGGACCAGACCGTGATGATCGCGCTGCCAGCCTCCATGTCCGAGGACATCCTCGGGCAGATGACGAGCTACACCAACGCTCGCCAGGTATGGGAAGCACTGCATTCCATGTTTTCTTCCCAGAGTCGTGCACGTATGATGCAGCTACGGTACCAGCTCTCCAACCTCAAGAAGGACATGAGCGCCTTGGAGTACTTCAACAGGATGAAGGCGCTCGCCGATACCATGGCGTCCATCGGCACCACCCTGTCCGAGGAAGAGATCCTCGGCTACATGCTTGCTGGGCTGGCCCCGAGTACGAGCCGCTCGTCGCCTCCCTCACTTCACGGGACGATGCGGTCAGCCTCAACAGCTTCTACGCCTTCTTCCTCAGCGCAGAGCTCCGCATCGAGCAGAACGCTGCATCCGGGGAGATCTACTCCTCCGCCAACTCCGTGTCTCGCTACCAGGACGTCATGGCTCAGTACCATGGTGGCGGTCGCGGTGGCGGCCGTGGCGGCCAGCAGCAGCCACAACAGCAGCATGGTGGGCAAGGCGGTGGCCAGAACTACCGCGGTGGTCGCGGTCAAGGCCGTGGCCGTGGCAACGGCAGGGTGGTGGCGGCAACAAGCCAACCTGTCAGGTCTGCCGCAAGTACGGACACGACGCTCTGCACTGCCGCAACCGCTTCAACCACGCCTACCAGCCCGAGGAGCCGCGTGAGCATGCCGCCAATGCTGCAAACACCCAGGGAGGTGTCTACACCGTGGATCCCAACTGGGTCACGGACTCGGGCGCGACGGACCACCTGACGAACGACCTCGATCGTCTCCACTTCCACGAGCGCTACTCCGGCAAGGATCATGTCCAGGTTGCCAACGGAGCAGGTTTGCATATTTCCCACATTGGTCAATCTAAAATTTCTGGCTCATCCCGATCACTTGATCTTAAAGATGTTCTATGCGTTCCAAATATCCACAAAAATCTTCTTTCTGTCAATAAGCTTGTTTCCGATAATGATGCTTTCATGGAATATCATCCTAAATTCTTTTTTATAAAGGACCGAGCAACGAAGGAAGTTCTTCTGGAAGGTAGATGCGTTGGAGGTCTTTATCCCGTGCCAAGCAGCTCAAGTTTGCAGTCTTCATCGAGCCGTCAAGGTCTCTCCGATGTCAAGCTCTCTGTTGATCATTGGCACCGTCGTTTAGGTCATCCTCAAATAAGTGTCGTCGAGTCTGTCCTTAGGACGAATAAAATTGCTTGTGCACGTCCTCATGAACCTTCCGTGTGTGATGCCTGTCAACAGGCTAAAATTCATCAATTACCATTTGCTCGTTCTTTACATTCCACAACATCTCCTCTTGAGCTTGTGCACTCCTATGTGTGGGGGCCGGCTGTTAAATCTGTTGGAGGTTTTCGTTACTATGTCAGTTTTCTGGATGATTTTACTCGTTTCACTTGGATTTATCTCCTAAAACACAAGTCTGATGTAGAATCTGCATTTTATAGTTTTCAGGCCTATGCAGAACGCCAACTTAACACCAAAATTCGCATGTTTCAGTCAGATTGGGGCGGTGAGTATCGCCGTCTCAATAGATTTTTTCAGCGTACCGGTATCCATCACCGTGTCACCTGCCCACATACCTCACAACAGAACGGAATTGCCGAACGAAAGCATCGGCATATCGTCGAGACTGGCCTCGCTTTGCTCGCCCACTCCTCCCTACCTGTTCGTTTTTGGGATGAAGCTTTCCTCGCTGCTTGCTATCTTATAAATCGCATGCCCTCACGGACCCTAAACAACTCCTCTCCTCTTACTTGTCTCTTCGGAGAAAAGCCTGATTATTCATCGCTTCGTTCGTTCGGGTGTGCATGCTGGCCTAACCTACGCCCGTACAATAATCACAAGCTCAATTTTCGCTCTAAGCAATGCGTTTTTATCGGCTATAGCTCAATGCATAAAGGGTACAAATGTCTAGATCGTTCTACCGGCCGTATTTACATCTCCCGCAGCGTGGTGTTCGACGAGAATGTTTTTCCTTTTGCATCCTCCCCACACGTCAATCCAGTTTTGTCTCCACAACCAAGCTCCTTTCCCTCCAATGAGCCAGTTGTTTTGGATAACCTTGTGCGGCAATATGACTTGTCTTTGTTGCAGTCTAACGATCCTGCCTCGAGCAGCTCTTCTGGTGCAGGTACCTCCTCCCGCACGGATGGTTCAGACGCGGCCATCAGTTCTGCCGCGGCCGACGAATCGCCCACTTTCTCTGCTGCGGCAGACAACTCGACGTCTTCGGCTGCTGTGCCCAGCTCTCCGGCGTCCACGACGCGTACCCCTTCATCGGCACCGTCCTCACCACCTGCGGCGCCTTCCCCGACACCAGCCTCGCCACGTACGCAGCTGCAGCGCCTCCGCACACCATGGTCACCCGGCTCCGCGTGGGCAAGGTTATGCCATTCAAGCCCACTGACGGCACCATCCGCTACGACTTCAAGCGGCGTGCTTTTCATGTCGAGCCGGCGTCCTACCGCACAGCTCTCGGCGATGCCCAGTGGCGCTCAGCCATGGAAGACGAGCATGCTGCTCTCCTTCGGAACGGCACTTGGACCTTGGTGCCGCGCCAGCCCGGTCAGAACGTGATCGGCAGCCGTTGGGTGTTCAAGGTGAAGCACAAGGCTGATGGCTCCATCGACAAATTCAAGGCGCGACTTGTTGCTCAGGGTTTTACCCAGCGCTACGGTGTTGACTACCTCGACACATTTAGCCCGGTTGTTAAACCGGCCACTGTCCGGCTCGTCCTTGCTCTCGCTGTGTCTCGGGATTGGAGTGTTCGGCAGCTCGACATCAGCAATGCGTTCCTGCATGGTGTCCTTGAGGAGACTGCATTTATGCGCCAGCCACCCGGTTTTGAGGATCCTCAACATCCTGATTATGCTGCAGGCTACACAAATCGATCTATGGCTTAAAACAGTCCCCACGGGCTTGGTACTCCCGCTTGAGTGATATGCTTCAGCAGCTTGGGTTCACGGCAGCCACCACTGACACGTCCTTGTTTGTCTACTCTCATAGTGGCATCACAATTTATATGCTTGTCTATGTTGACGATATTGTCATCGCCAGCTCCTGTCTTGATGCTTCGGCCAAGCTTATTCAGCGGTTGGGTTCAGTTTTCCCTGTTAAGGATCTTGGCCCGCTGCACTTCTTCCTCGGCATTGAAGCAGCTCGTGATCCAGGGGGAATGACTCTCTCGCAACACAAGTATGCTCAGGATCTACTTCGCCGCACCAATATGGATAAGAGTAATCCTGTGTCCACTCCCATGGCTGTTCAAGAGAAGCTTTCTGCAGACGTAGGGGATGTTCTTGGCCCTGACGATACTTTGCCTATCGAAGTGCAGTTGGTGGTCTGCAATATCTTACCCTCACGAGACCGGACATCTCTTTCGCCGTAAACAGGGTTTGTCAATATCTCTCCAAGCCCACAAAGGTTCATTGGGAGGTTGTCAAGCGTATTCTACGCTATATCAAAGGGACAGTGAGTACAGGTTTGCGGTTTAAAAGAAGTTCAGCTACATTGCTTAGTGTGTTCACGGATGCGGACTGGGCCGGCAATCCCGACGATCGTCGTTCTACCGGTGGTTTTGCCCTGTTCTTTGTCCCAACCTAATCTCGTGGAGCGCCAGGAAACAACCCACGGTTTCTAGATCATCAACTGAGGCCGAATACAAGGCTCTCGCCAATGGCACGGCTGAAGTCATATGGATTCAGTCTCTCCTACGAGAACTCAGAATTGATCAGCCTCGACCACCTGTTTTGTGTGTGACAACCTCGGCGCGACGTACCTCACTGCAAACCCGGTTTTCCATGCACGAACAAAGCACATAGAAGTCGATTTCCACTTCGTTCGAGAGAAGGTGGCACAAGGCGCACTTGACGTACGATTCGTTTCGTCTGAAGATCAAGTGGCAGATGCTTTCACCAAGCCCGCAACGAAGGTGATACTGGAGCGACTCAAATCCAATCTCAACTTGGTATCCCTCCGTCGAGATTGAGGGGGAATGTTAGCGATATAGATAGGATCGTATCGCATGTATATCGGTAGCTACCTTGTATAGGAGATACTAACAGATTGTAACGATCAGATCTTGATCTGATCGCATGTATACTTGTTGTACAAGTTGATTCACTATTATATAAAGAGAGAGGGAGCCCTAGGGCTTATCAAGGCAAAACATTACGTTTAACTGAGTAAATCTGCAGAGGGTGCAGTTGGCTGATCATAAGCACCTTGTTCAATCACACCAAGCGCAGCTTGCTGCTGTACGTCCAAGCTTCCGTTGGTGGTGCTAAGGTCGTCGAGGGTGTGCCCGTTGAAGGGGACCTCGACGACGACTTCATGTGCCACCGCCTTTGGCCAGACAGGTGCATCTCCCCAGTTCAGGAGAGTCTTTAGCATCTCACAGTCACCCATGCTCGCAGCCATTAGAAGCAAGGGATCCATGACTACCACAGCCGGAAGCGGGGGAGCGCTTGCGTCCTCACCGCGAGGGTTCTGCTGCTCAGTGTTGATCGACTCCATCACTGGAGGTCACGGCTAAGTTGAACTTATGCTGAACTATTGGTGATCCACGGGGACACTCCTACTAATATAGACATCCAGTATTCTTAATTTAGACAAGCTGGATGGGTTTATTTTGAAAGACATGGTTTCCGGTCTGCAGAGGTTTAGTTGTTTATGACGGTGTGAAAACATGCTCTAAGAGTTATGTATGTCTCGTTGTCTTTATATATCACCCCACTGGGCTAGTGGTAGTAGCATGGACTCACTTTATATGGTGCCAATTGTAAAAATTGAACCATCGTGCTTTATGAAGAAACATGGACAAGTTTAGGACAAGGTTTTCTGGACAAAGAAGCCGCTGGGCCTATGACCAATGTCGTTTGACAATCCATCACTTGTACTGAACGCACCTACCATGTCAGCCAGACTACCTTATGGTCCCGTCTGGCTGCCATGTAAATATATACATAGATTATGCTTGGTATTTTACTCATCACGAATGAACACACAACGGATACTTTTCATATTGTAAAATCGTGTTTGGATGAAAAATGTGGTTAACCAAATGGTCAAGATCCAGTACATCAAACAAGATTAACTTACTGATAGTCGTTCTAAGATGGAAATTCAAGTGAGCTACCACAATTAGCTTCTCAAAAAACACAAAAGGGGGAGTAAATCGGAAGACTTGAAATAAGAGGAACGGAGAAGAGAGAGAAGATCGAGCCTCGATGGGTAGGGATGCTAACGAACTTGCTGGAGAGATGTAGCTAGGTCGCTGCCAAGTACGGTGGAGGAGCAGCCGGAATCGAAGAGCTTTGAAGCGTCGTCACAGAAGTCGACGCACCGTGGGAGGGGATTTGGTCTCGATGTTAGAGTATAGGGCCTTTATATGGTGCTTGCGCCTGTTGCTCCTAGCACGGCTATTGCTATTCTTGTTGTCACTTTTGGTGCCATGGTCATCGGAATCATGGAACCTTTGGAAACCATGAAGGTTATAAGAGCACTGCGTCTTAGATTGGGCAAAGGGATTTGGAGGATTGCACTACAACTAGTCGTTATGTTATTTTTTTATGCATTTTGGCCCTTAATAATAATATTCGGCTGGCCAGCATTTTCGGCAAAATATCGTCACAACTGACATGGCAGAGGTGGGGATGGATGATCAACTACGCAGGTGTTTTGGTGCTTTGCACGAGAGGTTTCAGAGTTGCCATATTTTCGGCATGTTCAGCATATTTTGTTGTAATTGTATTAATTGATATGAATTAAGCATGCATTGTATTTCTGTCTCCTGTTACAATTCCCATATGCAATTATGCAAACACCTCTCTTCTGTGGTTTAACCACCTCTTGCCAATTTTCTGGCGAATTGGCCGCCTGGATTAGTCTCTGAACATTGCCTGTGTAGATGAGAGACAGCCCACCCGAGCTGTTTATGTTGGGTATATACGTGTGAGCTCTGAAGTAAATACTTGCGATTTGCGTTGGCTGTCAGAATGGAGCATATAGTTGGTAACCTGCTTAGCTTATTGTGGCTACGACTATACTGCCGCATCTGTAGCAAGCATGGTGAAAAGGTACTTATGACAGATATATATCCTAAGAGTATAAAGTGTGACAAATAATATTCGTGTTAGTATACAGAGAGTGGGTTGTTGAGTCCGTGGAGATTCCTCTGCAAACATGAACAGAAGTGCATCATCAATACAAGACTGATACATTATACGAAGGTAAGAGTGGTGGAACAACTCTAGGCGACCGAATAAACTATGAATTAGAGCTGAAAAGAAGTTGAAGCTTTACTTAGTTTTATAGGAGGAGCACAAGAAAGAAAACAAACAGCGAAATTTGACTGGCAATACAAGCACATCCAACAAAAAAAACTTCAATTGAAATTCCTTTCAATATCTTAGATTATTTGGTATTGAACCCCAATTCAAATCTCTGAGCTGAATATCGTCCAAACAGAGCGTAAGGGATGTCCAGTGAAAAGTGCATATGAGCTACTACCAGTGACACATACTTGTTTCCTATAGATTCAGGGATCTACAGCAAATTATGTTTTCGAAACAACACCATGGCAATTAAACATGTCCAGTCTCCTTTGTGTTTGTCTTGTCATTTATGTACGTGCAGGTTAGTTGCACACAACTCACCGATCATCTCCTCCACTTCCTTCCAAGAGGATCCTCCCTCCGACACGGCCTCTTTCGCTAACACTGACAGTTTTGCAACGTCCTTCGCCGCTTCAGCTCCCGATTCCCCAAGCATCAACTCCCTTACCACCCTTGAGACCTCTTCACTTGTTACCAAACCCCGCATTGTTCCATCACTCGCTGAACTCTAACCGCAATCTTGAGCTCATCGACTACAAATTTGGCGTTTAAAGGTTGGTCTGCTTGCATAGGCCAAACCGCTAGTGGCACGCCGGCGGTGACACTCTCTAGCACCGAGTTCCACCCGGAGTGAGTCAAGAACCCTCGCACGATCTCGTGCTGTAGGATTCTTGGTTGATCCACCCATTCTCTTACCACCAAGCCTCTTTCCTTGGTACGATCCTCGAACCCTGCACCGAGGTCAATGTTCTCGGGCCTCACGGCCCATATAAAGTCCACCTCAGCCCGCTCTAGCCCGTCTGCAACTTCCTTCAGCTGCACCTCCGGGATCGCGGCCAACGTGCCAAGCGCGATGTACAGCACTGCCCGGCCAGCTGCTGCCTTCTCGTCGAGCCACTCCATCCATGCTGGCCGGCCGGTGTCACACGCAGACAACGGCGGAACCAGGAAATACACACAGGGGGGGCCGCCCATTCCTGATGTGTTCCGACTTGAAGAAAATCGAAGCATTTTGAGGATTTTTTGGATGAATTTGTCGCTTGGATGCTTCAAATACGGAAGAAGAGATAGTCACATAGAGCAGAGAAGCTACGGGAAAGCACATGGCGATGGGGGAGGATGTGCAGCCTGCATGCATGCGTGAAGGAAAGTAAGAAAAGTCCAAAAGAGTTGTCACTCTCTAGTCTTAGGAGTGAAGCATATAGAGTAGGATACACAGATTTTAGACAAGAAATCCCACGGTATTAAACAAATTTCTGCATGTTGGGGGGAGCCACGGCTCCTGCCCGCACCCCCCTGGTTCCGCCATTGCACGCAGACGTGGGCTGCGAGAGGCAGAGCGGACCGACGGCCCAGGCCCTGGGCCTGCAGTGCTGGTTCCAGAACTCCATGTACGGGCTCTCCAGACCGTGGAAGGTGTTGATGATCAGTCCGCGGCTTTCCTCTATGGCCTTCCCCAGCTTGCCGTCCAGCTCCATCATCGGCGCGACCGAAGACGGTTCCCCGAAGGGCGCCATGATGTCCTCGAAGGTGAGCTTGATGTGGGGGAACTCCGGCACAGTGAACGTCGCCGGATTGCCATCGCCATCGACGTCGCCTGGCCGCAGCACGGCGCAGGGGTCGTGCCGGATGCGCAGCTCCCGCATGACCTGGGCGAACGCCGACATGCCGAAGAACGTTACCTTCGGAACGCCGAACCTGGCCGCGGACGCGTTCGCCCAGTACAGGAACGCGTCGGCGACGAGGAGGCTCGCCGGGGGCGCCATCGTGGCGAGGGACGCCTCGAGCTGCGGCTGGAGCAGCGACACGGCTCCGGCGAAGGCGACGAAGGATGTCATGGACGTGAGACCCTCGGCGCTCTCCACGCCCGCCGGTACTCCCGGGACGTCGGCGGGGAAAGCAAGCTCGACGATGGCCGTGTCGTCGGCGCCGGACAGCCCCTCGCGCACGAAGGCGGCGTTCCCGGGGGTGGTGAAGAACGTGATGGTGGCGACGCGGCGGCGGCGGAGGTGATGGACGAGATGGATGAGCGGGATGGTGTGGCCCTTGGCCATGAAGGGGAAGATTGCTACGTGAGGGAGGAGGGCACCGGAGTCTGCGGACAAGGCAGCCATGGCACTGGGAAGGGAGTGCGCGAGCTACCTAGTCAGGTTTTCTCTGTGCGATTGTAGCAGCAAGCTAGCTGAATTTATTGAAAAGATTAGCGTTCGTCAACAACTGGTCATTGTGCTCAATCATGAAGGTACTAAGGTAGGAGGAGTAGGTTATTACGAGCTGATTGGGAGGTTAGCCGTCACATTATCGCTGCTAATTTGTTGCCACCTCAATAAGTTATCCAGAGTAGTCAGAACAACTTTGAGCGATTGCGATATTTGTCTGACTTCCGAATTCTATATAAGATAATAGCAACGAACCGAGCGAAAAGAAATGTAACAAGGCCCGTGACATTTTCACTAAAATTGTAAGCATGATTTCTAAACATGAGTGGATAGAAAGCCTTTGGCCCCTCCCAACCATTATGCTAGGCCTTAGAGCAGCCATAGTGTTGGCCGAATAGGGATGCCGACATTTGGCTTTTGAAGCCGCTGCGCAACACCGTGAGCTCGAGTGCCAAAGCCAAATATTTAAGAACTCTTCTCACGCCGTGCGTGACCTTGTAAAATTGTTGTGGAAACCCCACCCCCCCCCTGATTTTTTTTTTTGAGAATGGCATAAGTAGCTGCGCCGATGGCAAAACCATAATTTAAGTGATGGAGCAAGTAAACATAGTATGAGAAACATCTTGTAGATGGCCACACAGGGTGCATCTGTTGTTGTCAGAGAGGCCATGCCGTTTAAGGTTTTGATCATTACAAGGAAGGTGTCAATGAACGAGTAGGTAAAGATATTAACATTAAGTGGCAGTCGCACATCCACATATCTTCGGCAAATCTCCGAGCCTCCTTGATATAGACGATTGCAAATGAGGAGAGCGGTGAAGTAGCCTGGGAGATCCAAAGACCACGACAGTAAAAGTGCTCTGTTTTGCAAGGTTAATTGTAATGTGTCCTTTATGTCGAACGCTTTCAAAAGGCATTGATTCAAATTATTTCACTAAATGGTCTGAAGCAGTATCTAGCTGGATTATGACCCACAAGGAGGAGGTGATCCATTTCATCACCGAGCATATTATTCACCGATTCGGCATTTTGCAAACTTTACAAATGAAGCCACGTCCTTTATCGTGAAGGAGGTGAAACATTTGTCAAATTGTGTCGCATTAAGATGCTCAACTCGTCTCCGTATTATGTGCAAGCCAACAGACAAGTTGAGTGGACCAACAAGATGTTGACTCAGCTCATCGAGAAGAACATCTCAGATCATCCAAAACGATTGCACAAAGTGACGTATAAAGCAATTGGTCTATGACAAGAGGCCGTTTTACCAGTCCAAATAATCTGGCTACCTTGAGGTTCGCAAAACAGAAATGGTTTGTTAGTAAGAAACTACCATAGTCTAATGATGGACAATATTGATAAAGTAGCCGATAAACGTTGGTGGCCTTAAGAACACCGTGAAGAAAAAGTTGCGGATAGCCAAGGCTCACAACAAGAAGTTCGGCTCAACAAATTTCAAGTGTCGGCAAAACCTAGTCTGGAGGGTGATCATACCGGCCACTGGAGGAGTTAGAAATTTAGCAAATGCTCACCGAGGTGGGAAAGGCCTCTTTGAATCGTGAGAATAGTACCGGACAACTCATATCTGATGGAATCAATGGAGGGTTATGTGTGCCCCGGGCAACCAATGGAAGATATTTAGAGAAATTTCATCCAAGTGTATGGCAATCTGCCTATACATATATCACCCTTAGCACATATAAGCCAGCTCATTGGCTTTCTTTCTTTCTATCTATGTTAACACATGCAGTGCTCCTGCATGGTTCTAAAAAAAAAGTTTAGCATGGTCATGTCCGAGTTCTACACTGAGTATTTTTTTTGGCACACAAATTTTATCAGAAAATAGGGGGCATGGATGATCGTGGTTGCGTCAATGGTTGTGGTCTTCATGTCTTCGTCATAAATTATTTTCTGTTATTCCGATCAGCTATCTTTTGTCTTGTAATTTCGCCCTCTTCCAGAGAGCCAACATGTTGTCTTGTAATTTTCTGTTATGAAGAGTATCACAAAAAGATAAAAACTCAAAATGACACTATTCATATTGTTATTTTGTGGTGATCCAAATTCGTATATACTGATAAAGGCCAACTTGTGACGAGGAGAGCGAAGGTAGCTTCGCGGCACATCCAATGATTGCCTGAAGTTTGGCAAGACTGATGAGAGACTCGTAGGCTATGTGAATTCAGATTTTGCTGCCGATTTGGATAAGAGGAGATCACTCACAGGTTATGTGTTCACGTTTGGTGGTTGTGCCGTGAGTTGGAGGACAACATTGCAATCCGTTGTTGCCCAGTCTATCAGTGAAGCAGAGTACATGGCTATTGCTGAAGCATGTAAAAAATCGGTTTGGCTGAAAGGTTTGTTTGCTGAGCTTTGTGGAGATAATACTTGCATTAATCTGTTTTGTGACAGTCAGAGTGCTATTTATCTTACTAAGGATCAGATGTTCCATGAGAGAACAAAGCATATTGACGTCAAATATCATTATGTGCGTGATGTTGTTGTAAAAGGTAAGCTAAAGGTATACAAGATAAGTATTCATGATAATCCTGCTGATATGATGACAAAGCCAGTTCCTGTTACTAAGTTTGAGCTTTGCTCGGCCTTAGTTGGTATCACTGTCTATCCCAAGAGGCTATTTGGCGCCGAAGGTGTTTTCTTTGTTGTTTCATGGTGAAGTTCTCGTTCATGCTATAAGATGGAATTTGTCTCAAGGTGGAGTGTTATTTTGTGGTGATCCAAATTCGTATATACTGATAAAGGCCAACTTGTGACGAGGTGAGCGGAACGTCCCGGAGGTCACGTTACTGACCTAGATTAGGTCAGGGCACCTATAAATACATCTTGTAAGCCGCCGTCATAGGATAAGTCGCATGTTGTAAATCCCTGACGTTTGTAACCTCACCCGATATAGTGAAGTATTGCTGGCTGGCGCCCGTGCTTTTTTTCTCCTCCATTGTTGGAGGGGTTTTTCCACGTTAAATCTCGTGTCCGCGTTGGTTTGATCTTTCCGCTACTTCGTCGTTTTCTTTGCTATCATTTATAACACATATAGCAATTTGTCTTCTTATTTCTCTGTGTGTATCGAATTTGTTTCTGAATTGTTTTAAAAATGTAAACACACTTCTTGTGAATACCAACTTTTTCAGAATTTTTTTCACTAGTAAATTTGAATTTTGAAGAATGTACTAGAGTATCATATAAGCTTAGTATCACTGGATATTTTCCCGTGAGGGGTGTGTGGAACCGAATCCTGCACGCGTTACGCGGCAAATATTTTTTTTTGCCTCCGAATCCGGGTCGGTCTCAACCTCTAGTCCCCTCCCCCCCCCCCCCCCCCCCCCGATTCAAAGTGTGGTGGCTTAATTACCGAAAGAGGCATCGCTTTCCTCATCTGCTTTTACCATCCACGGTTCCACCAAAAACAGAAAAAAAATCGCGGCGCCATGGCCACCACGATCGCCGCCGCCGCCGTAGACGTAAACCTGAGAATAGTTTTGCCTAACCCGGGCCTGCTGGGTCGGGTTTAGCATATGGGTTTATTTGGTTTGGGTGTAAATGAGTCAGATCCCATCCGGAAGGGTTACAAATTTATAAATATGCAGGATTGTCCATCTTTGCATATTTATAACCGTAACACTTCCGGGTTGTCCTGTTGGACAGTCCGAGTACGTGTAGATCGGGTCGTGTTCCATGTTCTACCCCTTCCTGAGACGGAATTTCGGCAGCACCTCCCCGTTGTTCTTCGGATGCACACCCTCTCGGCTTGACAAGCTCGAGACGTGTATTCTGAAGAACAGCGGGGAGGTGCTGTCGAAATTTCGTCTCGGGTCGGGGTAGAACATGGGACACGACTCGATCTACACGTACTCGGGCGGGATAGGCCCTCCTATTAGAAGTGTAGGTGAACCCTTGCATGTTGTAAAAGATAAAATTTGGCCGTAATAAATCTTGGTGTCATTGAATAAATTTATTATTACTTGGTGCATATTACGAAATGCGTTGTTCTTTGGATCCAATAAAGCAGAGGATGGCTGATAATGGGTGGATGTACAGTGGCCGTATCAGTAAGATTAAAAGAACAGAGGAGTGGGAATGGAAGACCAATATGTTAGTGAAGGAGTTAGCGCGTGGTTCAAAGGCATCAGGAGTTCGTCCAAGGTGCCCATGCATTAATTGCAAGAATCGTGCCCGTCAGGGAAAGGATGAAATGACTAAGCATCTTTGGTTGTCTGGGTATATGCCTAACTACGTCACGAAGGTCGACTTTGCTCAGGTCGAACGTGACAGAGTTGAGGTGATGCGGCAGCGGATCAATGGCAATGAGTATGATGGGGTGAGAAACTTGCTAGATGATCTCCGTGATGCTGACATACCGGATTCGCCACCTCCACAGGAGGAACCGGAGGAACCGGGTGAACCGGAGGAACCGGAGCCAACCGCGAAGGCTTTCCTTGATATGATGGCCTCGGCTAAGAAGCCTCTATACGAGGGTGCAAACATTTCTCAGCTCGATGCCATAGCTCAAATACTAAGTGACAAGTGCCAGTACTCCACCACCCGTGCAGGCTTTGAAGCCAATCTGAAAACATTTGGTAACATGTTGCCCGAAGGGCATTGTCTGCCAAAGTCCATGCACGAAACGAGGAAACTATTGGGATCGCTCAGCATGGATTATGAAAAGATACATTGTTGTCCAAAAGGTTGCCTTCTGTTCTGGAAACAGTATGCGGATGACAAGTACTGTAGTCTTTGTGGGGCCTCTAGGTATCATGAGGAACGAAGCCGATGGTCAGAAGAAGCAGAAAAGTCCTGTGAAGATTCTTCGGTACCTCCCATTCATAAAAAGAATCCAGCGGCTTTACTTTTCTGAGGAGACTGCCACACAGATGACTTGGCACAAGAAGGGGAAGAGATACGCCGACGAGTTCGGACGGAAAAAGATGGGACATCCATCTGATGGTAAGGCATGGGAGAATTTTGATGAGAAACACCCCGATAAGGCAGCAGATGCTCGGAATGTCAGAATTGCGATAGCAACAGATGGATTCAATCCATATGGTATGTCGAGTCACTCGTACAGCTGCTGGCCCGTGTTTGTTATTCCGCTCAATCTCCCTCCCGGGGTCCTAATGCAAAGGAAGTTCATGTTTATGTCGCTGATCATTCCAGGGCCCGAATACCCGGGGAAGAATTTGAGTGTCTACATGCAACCGCTTGTGGATGATTTGCACCACTCATGGCACAATGGGACGTGGACATACGACCGAGCATCAAAGAAAAACTTCTTGATGAGAATTTGGTACCACTATTCCATGCACGACCTACCCGGGTATGCCCTATTCTGCGGATGGTGTACAGCTGGTAAGTGGCCATGCCCAGTGTGCAGAAACCGACTTGAGTTCACTTGGCTAAAGTCAGGTCGCAAGTATGTCGCGTTTGACAAGCATCGACCGTTCCTCAAAAGAAGGCATCCTTACCGAGAAGACATAAAAAACTTCACGAAGGGCAAAGTCGTGCGTGAAGAAAAAGATATACCGAAGTTCGATGGTGCAACTGTTGATGCCGAGCTACGTGCTCTCGTGCCTGCTCAGGTACCTGGCCCAAAATTTGTGGGATATGGTGTAACGCACAACTGGACTCACGTGGCAGGCTTAACGCAGCTAGAGTATTACAAGGACCTCGAACTTCCCCATAACATCGATGTGATGCACACCGAAAAGAATGTTGGAGAGATGCTCTTTCACACAGTCCTGAACATTCCTGGGAAGTCAAAGGACAATGTCAAGGCTAGAGTTGATGTTGAGAATCTCTGTGATAGGGAGAGATTACACATGCAGCCTCCTGGCCGTCAAAAAATTGGTTCAAGCCGAATGCACCCTACTGCCTTGATAATATCCAAAAGAAGGAGACATTCAAGTGGCTCAAACACGACGTGATGTTCCCTGATGGTTATTGTTCCAATATAAGTAATGGAGTCAATCTTGTAAAGGGAAATGTCACTGGGCTCAAGAGTCACGACTATCATATATGGATTGAGCGGTTGATGCCGGTGATGGTTCGAGGGTATCTCCCCGATCGTATCTGGCGAGTGCTTGCGGAGTTGAGCCATTTCTTCCGCACGCTCTGTGCGAAGCAGATATGTCCCGTGATTATTGGGAAGCTGCGTGATCTTGTGCCGGAGTTGCTATGCAATTTAGAGAAGATCTTTCCGCCAGGCTTCTTTGTTCCGATGGCACATCTCGTTGTGCATCTCGCGAACGAGGCACTCTTGGGTGGACCGGTGCAGTTTCGTTGGCAGTTTTGTATTGAGAGAGAGTTCAAGTATATTCGAAACATGACTGGAAACAAAAATAGGATTGAAGCATGCATAGCTGAGGCAACAATACTTCGGGAGATGGCAGACGCCGTGACAACGTACTATCCCGATGAAGTATCCACTATGCATAACCCGGTCTCTCGGTACAATGTCGACGAGCCCAAGCATGACCCCAAGCTCCTCCTCTTCCAATGTCCCGGTGGCAAGGCCGGTGGTGGTGTAAAATTGCAGTTGACCAAGGAAGAGAAGGATTGCATAATGCTCTATGTGCTTACGAACATGACGGAAGTAGTCGGTTTCATCAGGTAAAATGGTGAACAAATTACTTTGCAACTAGTAACTCGGTTTCGGTCTAATACCTATTTTCTCCTTTTAGCCAATTCCAAGATGAACAGTGGTCGGGAATGGCGGATCCCTCTCCCGCGGAGCTGGACACTCTTCTGAAAAAGGGTGCTCACGGAGGAAAAAATTTGTGTCTTGGTTCATGGAAAAAGTAATTTCTAACCTGTCCCTCTTAGCTTGCAATCTGTGACTTGTCCCTCTTATTACACGTAACTAATGCACAAAACAATTTGAACCGTACTTGTAGGGAGCTGATCGCAACGTTGAGATGACGGATGAGTTGAGATGTGTTTCCCAAGGTTTTAACCGTACCGTCATGAAGTATGAGAAGTATGATGTGAATGGGTTCCGCTTCCATACAGAGTATCACCAGAATAGTCGGCCGAATGCAAAAACTGTAAATACTGGGGTCTTCACCAAAGGATCCAGAGGAGCCGATGGAGCCGATTACGTAGATTACTACGGAAGGTTAGAAAAGGTATACGAGCTGAAGTTCAATCGTACGAACATAGAACTCAAGCTCGTTGTGTTCCAGTGCCATTGGTTCGACCCACGCACTGGACCACACGGTGGACTGAGAAGTGACCCTTCCATTGGGTTAGTTGAAGTTAAGCCTTCAACCACCTATAGCGGAGCCGATGTCTTTGTTGTGGCTCACCAAGCCAAGCAAGTTTATTATTTGCCCTACCCATGCCAGAAAGAGAACCTCAAGGGCTGGGAAGTCGTGTTCCGGGTATCGCCACATGGTAAGCTACCCATGCCCTCTGCCGACGATTACAACAACATTGACCCTAAAACATACGAGGGAATTTTCTATCAAGAGCAAGAGGACTTCGGGGACTTTGCCTTACAAACGGGTGGTCTTGAGGACCTCGAGAACGATGCACACACTCGTGGTGAGTCAGTGGTGGATCTGAAGGACATAAATATGCTCTCGAAGTTACAGGCGGACAATGCCGCCGATGACGAGCCTCCACCGTGCGATGAGCCTCCAACCTACTACACACGTGATAGTGATAGTGATAGTGAGAATGAGAACCAACTAAATTATGAGAGTGATTATTCGGGGTGAGCGTCTTTTATGTCTCTATGCTTTATTTTTAACATGCTTCTTAATTGCATTACATCTTTATGCTTGGTGTCTACATGTTATTATGTCTTTATGCTTTAGTATTTATTTTTCAACATGCTTCGTCATTGCATTACGTCTTTATGCTTACTGTCTACATTTTATTATGTCTTTATGCTTACTTGTTTTCTCTTTCTCAATGCAGGTGATTGAACAATATGAGCCAAGGCAAGGAAAACTCCTCGTCCCTGATTAGTAAGATTAGTAAGATGATGGTACGGAAGCCTGGAGTTACACGGAGTGGACGACCTTCCACCTCGCGTTACGCCGTGGACGAGGGTGCGCGAGTAGGACGAGGTGGAGGACGAGGTGGAGTAGACGTGGCGGAGGACGAGGTGGAGTTGCCCTCCGCTTCTGGCGACGTGGCTTCCCAGTCTAGACACGAGGTGGAGGACGAGGAGGAGGACGAGGTGGAGGACGAGGTGGAGGACGAGGTGGAGCTGGCGCCGAAGCGGCCGCGGATGCGTGGCGAAGCGGGAGTCCCCGACGAGGACATGGAGCCTAGGAGCGAGGAGGCGAAAGCCCTCATTGTTCCTCAGGGCGTTGAGTAAGTGTACTAATTTTGTAATTTTGAACATGTAATTTCATTGTGTTCATAACAATTTGGCATATGTACTAATGTTTGATTATTGTGCAGCAAATGGACATGGCCAGCACCTAAGATTCCCCGCACTCCTGGGAGCTTGCTTGGAGCTCTAATTAGGCAAAATTGGCCGGGCTTGTACACCGTCGGTCCCGACGCCGAGGCAAAGTTAGCCTATAAATGGGTGGACTATGAGGCTGCCCCTATCCCGGGCTTCGAGACAGCTGCTGACGCCGTGATCACCGGGTTTTGGGTAAGACATATTTTTCGAGTTCCGTTCATAGTTTATGACTCCACCGTGCTAACTCATGACTCTCACAATTTTTTTATGCATGGTTGAAGAAGCATTTTCGGGTGGCGGACGAGCATAGAGACACGGCGGCTCGCGTATTGCGTGCTCATTGTGTGAGGTTGACACGGCAACAATTCTACAACCAAAAGCATACGTCCGCCAATACTTTCACGTATGAGAAGACGGGCAAGAGGGCCAAGAAGGAGGAGAATGTCAAGACGGCACAGAAGATGACGAGGGAGGAATTCCTTTCGGTAAGTGAACTGTCAATGAAATTCTATATTGCTGCTAAGTTGCCATTGCATTATCTCTTCTTGAATTGCATTTTCAGGTTATGCCCGACTGGGCCGACGGCAAAGAAGCCGCATGGGATGCGTTGGTTACGAGGTGGGTCGGGGGAGACCCCGAGTTCGACGCCGTGAGCCAGCGGAACAAGGCAAACCGAGGCACCGAGGGAACACACATTGCGGGAAGCCGCAACATCTTCCGCTTCAAGGAAAAGCTGGTATATATATACATGGAACGACCTCCATTTATTTTCCCCTCATGTTTTACTTGCTACGCATGACATTTCTTTTCGCGATGCAGGACGCCGATAGGGGGGAGGTAAGCTCTGAGTTGCAATCGTGGAAGAAGATGAAGGAGAAGAAGCGCGATCTATCGAAGCCTCAGCCCCAGCTTCCTGAGTACTACAACAATGCCAACGAGAACTTGGAGAGGTACTCCACGACGTTCCAGTCTTTTCACCCGGAGGTGGATGACCCCTTGAGCCAGGAGGTCGACGAGAGGTCGATGGTCCTCTCAGGGCATGGAAGGCCGCATGGCCGTAATCTCTTTCTTCAGAATGTGGTCAGGCCTTCCATGAGCTTCACGCAGGCAAAAGCTACCCTCCCTGACGGCAGCCCCCTTATCGCGCCTCGTCGACGGCCTCGTCGACCCACTTCCACCGATGTAAGTTTTTCTCATTTTCATCCTCTTTCCGACATTCGTTCCTGCATGGCTAAGTTGACAGTTCCATACCATATTTTCGAAATTGTAGCCCGATCTTGAGGCAGCCTACGCTGCCGCTCATGCGGAGTATCAGGTGGCCTATGCCCAGTGGCTGGAGATGAATACAGCCTACTCCTCGTATCAAAAGTCGTTCCGTGCTGTAAGTTTCAACCTTTATTTTTGTCTAATATGACAAGTCCCACTTCCCTAGTTTGAACCTTTATTTTGGCAACGTCTAACATCTAAACTATCTTGCAGTCGGTGCTGAACTTTTTCACCACTGGAGTGCGGGCCCCCCTTCTATGGAGGAGCCTCCGGAGCCGGGGCCGTGTCCACGGTTTCCATCGAAGGACGAGTTCGCTCTCACCTACTACTCATCGACCCCGGTAAGTTTGATGCCAAACCACTAGTTACCGCTTTTCCTTTGCCTCGCAAGTTGCTAACTCTTGCTCAAACATGTAGGGAACGGGAAGCTCGCGGAGAACCCACACTTTGGTCGTGCTTCTCCTACTGTCTCGCCGGGTTCGCGTGAGATGGTGAGGTTTGATGCTGATCCTTCGCTGGTGCTTCGTCGGGTTCGCGTCAGAGCACACCGGTACATCCCGATGGTCCTTCTCCTGGTGCTTCGCGTGGTGCTTCGACTTCTCCTGGTGCTTCCGGTGGTTCTACTGCTGCGCCGAGCCGTCGATCGCCTGTGTTCACCCGGGGAGACATGGGGTACACCCCGTCGCCGCCGCAGTAGATGTAGGGCTTGAGGCCTCTAGACATTTACCTTTGTATGATGATGCTACGTGTGTATCTTGATGATATGATATTGCTTCGGATGATATATGGAGCCTATGTGTGATCTTGCTGTGATGATATTTGTCATGAATTTTTATTTTATTTTCTGCTGGAAAACGAGCTGCTGCAACAAAATTGCAAAAAAAAATCTGGGACGAACCTGTGCCGACGGTATTCCCGTCGGCACAGGTGTTTCATTTGTGCCAAATGGTCAGCCTGTGCCGACGGTATACCGTCGGCACAGCCCCTCAGCCAGGACGTCCCAGGAGACGCCACGTGCACACTGTGCCGACGGTATTACCGTCGGCACAGCTTCTCAGACGAGCTCGCCCACGTGGGACCCACCGAACCTACGCCGACGGAATTTGTGCCGACGGGCATTGTTTAACCGTAGGCACCTCCTATGCCGACGGGGAAACTCTGTGCCGACGGGGAAAAAACCTGTGCCTACGGGGACCTACGCCGACGGCCCTGTGCCGACGGTCACCGTCGGCACAGACCTCTGCCGACGGGGAAGGTGTCTGTGCCGACGGTAAATAACCGTCGGCACAGAGGGCGCCTGCTGTAGTGGCTTCCGTTGATCAGCTGAATCATCTGAGATATCTCAATATTTCGGGCTTCAGAATAAGAGCATTACCGAATGAAATGGGCTGCTTGCAGAACCTCGAGTTTTTAGATATCTCGAAAACATGCATTGAGGCGTTACCTACGTTTATCGGAACTTTTCGGAAGCTGAAATATTTGAATATGCATGGATGTGATAAACTCCAAAACTTGCCCCCAGCCCTTGGTGATCTAAAGGGGTTAGAGAACCTCAACTTGTCGTGCTGTTCTCGGATTTGCAAGTTACCTATATCTATTTGTGGTCTTCATAAACTACAGCGTCTGGATCTTTCGAATTGCACCAGTCTTGATCAGTTGCCTCACCCGTTTCAGTTGGAAAGTTTAGAAAACCTGAACTTGGAGAGATGCTTCAGACTCAAACAACTCCCAGAATCTTTTGGTAACCTTTCTTCCCTTCGGAATCTAAACTTGGCAGGTTGCTCTAGCCTAAAGCAGTTACCAGAGTGTATTGCTGACTTGTCTGGATTAGAATACCTGAGGATTTCGCATATTCACCGTGAGTTGCCGGATTCACTAATAGAGTTTCAGAGGATCCACAAACTGGACCTCACATATTGTGATGTGTGATATGAGGCCCTTTGCTGAGATCCAATAAGCTGGAGGTGCTAGTTTATTCCTCAATATACAAATGACAATAGGATGCTGGTTTCATTTGGACTTGAAGAATCAGAATCATTTCCGAGAATGTTCCTCCAAACATAAGTGAGCGATGTTTATGTATTTAAATTTGACTCGGTCGACATTTGGGATCTGATTTCAGATCCTTTATGCAAG
The DNA here is from genome assembly GCA_947311845.1 of Poa pratensis. Classification (NCBI taxonomy): domain Eukaryota; kingdom Viridiplantae; phylum Streptophyta; class Magnoliopsida; order Poales; family Poaceae; genus Poa; species Poa pratensis. The sequence continues at coordinate 20,283,247 of CAMZMU010000075.1, forward strand.
TGGATCCATCCTGTTTAATTGCACTGATTTCTCTGTACTATAATGACAGACCATTCAGATAATTTTTCCTGTATGTTCTTGTGAACGACTCTGAGGCCATTGTACATACCACGGAGTTTTTTTTAGTGGACCGTTGCCGTCTATAATGTTTAAAGTCTCCTTTTGGACGTGTGATCTTCAAAATGTCTAAATACCAAATGGTACCGACAAAACTAGCATACCCAGTGTAATTTTTGGTGGCCGGCGTTGTGGCCGCCTGACGGTGCGAGCTCGCATGGCAGGACGGGTGCAGGTGGCTGTGCACGCGTTGCTAGGCAGCCGAGCACGCTTTGGTCAGACTGAACTTGATTCTGAACTGCCAAGCCACCAACACCTCTTCTAATTCTCCAACGCTTTGTAGCTGTGCTTTGCCGTCCAGACTCACACGGTTCACATTTGACTTCAGGTCTTCACGCCTCCTCGGCCTCCCGCCCAAATGAACTCACCTAGCTTCTGCTCCTATAAATTTCCCGCTGCATCGATCGCCAACTTCCCACCGAACAATGGCGCCCTCTCGCTACTCTCACCTCTTCTTGGTCACCATCCTCCTGCTCCGCCTGCCACGTTCAACTCCACTCCGCCTGCCACGCTTCACTCCATCGCCAGTGCCATGGCTATCCGATGACCTCTCCCCACCCCCTCCCCCGTCGCATTTCCTGACGCCAAGAGGCTGGCCACGCCGTTCGCCGGCCTACATTGCCGTCGTTTCCCCTTCCCCTGCTCCGGCGCCACGTCCCTTGACGCCACAGGGATTTCCAAGTGCTGTGCCGTCCTCCTCCTATGCTGCCGACTCTCCTTACCCATCTCCAGCGCCACATCTCCTGGCGCCACGAGGCTCACCGCTACCCACACCGTCCTCCGATGTCCAACGCCACAGGGAGGCCCCACCAGTTCAACGTTTCCCAACGCCACGAGGGTTGCCACGGCCTTCAGTGTCCTTCGATGCATTCTCCCCACCACCTTTTGCGCCGCCGCGTTTTCCGTCCACGCCACGACGCTTGCCGCGGCTGACGCCGTCGTCGTCGCTGCCCGTGAACCCGTTCACGGCGAAGGCGGCTTTCATCCGGTACTGGAACCGGAAGGTGCACGGCAACCGCCTCCACCCGGCCTTCTTCTTCGCCAAGCTGTCCCCGCTCTCCGCGCTTGACGCCGCCGCCTTCTCCTCCCTCATTGCCGCCGGCCAGCTCGGCTCCCGCCTCCCAGCGTTCTGCTCCGCGGCCTCCATCCTCTGCCCCGCCACATCCGACGCCATCTGGTCGGGATCGTCCTCCGTGGCCGGCGACGCGTCCGGCTCATCGCCAGCCTCCAACTCCAGCGCCGCGCCGTTCAAGAACTACGACAACGGCAACTTCAGCAGCTACGGCAACAGCGGTGGCGGCGGTGCCGACGCGTTCGCCGTCTACTCGAGAGGCCAGATCAACCCGGTGGACTCGTTCCGTCGGTACGGCAAGGGCTCGCTTGGCAGGAACGACTCCTTCGCCACCTACGAGGCGCTCGGCAACGTCGGCACCGCGAGCTTCAACTCCTACACCTCCGGCGCCACCGGCGGATCGGGCGAGTTCGCCGCCTACGACGGCGAGACCAACACGGCTGCCGTCACCTTCAACAACTACGACGCCGACGGGAACGGCCGTGCCCGCGAGTTCACGGCGTACACGCAGGACGCCAACTCCGGCGTTGAGACCTTTACCGGGTACGGCAAGACCGCGAACGGTGCCGGCGAGTCCTTCAAGGCGTACAGCAACCACTCCAACACCATCATGTCCAGCTTCATCAACTATGGCGAGAAGGCCAACAGCGCCGCGGACACGTTCGAGTCCTACGGCCTCAACGGCAACGCCCCCCAGAACACCTTCAGAAGCTATTCCTCCGGGAGCAACGCCGGCGCCGACGAGTTCAAGGGGTACAGGGACAACGCCAACGTGGGCGACGACAGCTTCATGTCCTACGCGAACGACGCCAACGGCGCCACCGCCGACTTCGAGAGCTACGGCAAGTCCGTGAACCCGGGGAGCGTGGCGTTCAAGGGGTACGGCCAGGGCTCCAACCCCAACCACCGGATCGGGTTCACGCACTACACCGGCGAAAACACCACGTTCAAGGCCTACTCCAACGACGGCGTCGAGTTCAAGGAGTACCAGAACATGTCCAAGATGGAGGTGTCCAAGGTGATGGCGGACTTGTCGTCCGGGCACCATCGGCAGCCGCCGAAGTGGTCGCCTGAGCCGGGCAAGTTCTTCCGGGAGCGTGACCTCATAACCGGGAACCGAATGCCAATGCCGGACATCAGCGACAAGATGCCGCCACGGGCGTTCCTGCCGAGGGACATCGCCGCGAAGATCCCGTTCGAGGCGAGCGCCGTGTCGGAACTGTTCGGAGCGCCGCCCGGAACGGCGATGAGGCAGGTGGTGGCGTCCACGGTGGACGAGTGCGCGCGGCCGCCCAGCCGGGGCGAGACCAAGCGGTGCGCGACGTCGGCCGAGGACGTCCTGGACTTCGCCGTCGAGATGCTGGGCGACAACATCGCCGTGCGCAGCACGGAGTCCCCCGCGGGCAGCGGCGGGGACATCAGGCTCGGGAAGATCATCGGGGTCGACGGCGGCAGCGTGACGGCGTCCGTGTCCTGCCACCAGAGCCTGTTCCCGTACCTGGTATACTACTGCCACTCGGTGCCGAGCGTCCGGGTGTACGAGGCTGAGATCCTGGCCGTCGATTCCAGCCAGAAGATCAACCGTGGGGTGGCGATCTGCCATCTCGACACGTCCGACTGGAGCCCCAACCATGGGGCTTTCATCGCGCTTGGTGGAAAACCCGGTGAGATGGAGGTGTGCCATTGGATATTCCAGGGGGACATGACCTGGACGGTGGCTGATTGATCTCACAACGGCAGTCGATATGAATGAATCCTCTATATGTTTACTCAGTTCAAGTTAAACATATTTTTTTGGTACACATGGATGTTTCAATATGATACCGTTGGTCAAATTGTATTGTTTGTGGGGACGGATCCACTATGGGTTAAAGGGTGTACATCTGCACACGCAAATTTTTCTGATTTTTTTTCATACATATAGTGTATAATGGACATATGTATCACTCGTGGTAGTTTTTACCATGTACCAAGTATATGTCTCGTTTTCTCGTCCAAATCGAGCTTAAACCTCGAGTTAGCAAATAGCAAGGCCGGCAAATAGCACATTTTCAGTTTTTTACTTTATGTGTTGTGTTGGTCGATATTTGAATACCCGGAGTTTTTCATTTTATGTTTTATGTTGGTCAAAATTCAAACACCTAAGTTAGTTTTCTGGACCCGTCAAAGAGAAGGTAACAAAAAGGTGTAATCCAATGTTGGTAAAAGTAGTTAATCAAAGCGCCGTGTTCATGCTCAGCATGTAGCACTTAAAATGCAACTACTTTGCCTCTTCCTAACCAAGAAAGCAGTAGGGGCAACTCCAACGGCGTGCTGGACTTAAAATATCGTATAACGCGGCGACGCAAATACTTCCGCGTTTGTGTTGTGTCCTCCAAGACCCAATCCTTACTCAAATTTAGGCTAGATTTGCGTCTCCGCGAACAGAGACGGAGCGTCCGCACGCCCGCTCGGTGTCCGCCTCGGACCAACCTGGCGCTTGGTGGAAAACCCGGTGAGATGGAGGTGTGCCACTGGATCTTCCAGGGGACATGACTTGGACGGTGGCAGATTGATCTGATAACGGCTGTCTGATATGAATGGATCATCTATGCTTTACACTCCGTTCAAGTAAGGCTCTTTTTTTGGCAGAGATGGATGTTTTTTAATATCATATCGTTGGTCAAATTGCATATTGTTTGTGGCAAAGGGAAGGTAAGAAGTAGATGTAATCTATGTTGCGAAAAGTAGCTACTCCGAAGCACCTAGTGCATGCTCAGCATGTAAAATGCAACTACTTCGCCCATTCCTAACCCAGAAACGGAAGTTTGAACATGTACATGATGGACGGAGGAAAAAGAGACAATAGTTGAGAGTGGAAATTTCGTGTTCCCAAGATCCAGTTATCTCACGATTATCATAAAATCATAAAATATTTTTTAAATGAAATAAATCATACATATTCTTAATGATACTCTACAAACGTGTCAAATCTCAACGTAAAATACTTTCTATTTTGAGCTACAGAAAAATGACAATGTACAGATATGAGTATAGTGAAGAATGTATAGTTTCAAATCTCCAACCTTTGTCATTTTTGTATATCCAATTTTTGAATTTTTTAAAATAATTTTTATATAAAATAGTGGGATCACTTGAACTCGGGATTCAAAATGACTTTCCGCCAAAGATCCATGTGATAGAATAAAGATCAACAAAAATGTGTTCGTTGCCTGGTTCAATTTGCTTACCGTTTTCTCAATTTCTCTAAATAACAACTGTATTTTCAACTCGTAAACCAGTAAGTTTTTTATATATAAATTCTCCTATTCGCGGATGGTCAAATCAGAAAAAGAAAAGCAGTCTCGTCACTCGTGGGCTCGTGGCTTCGGCTTTGGCTTTGGAAAATTCTGTCGTTTCGGGCCGAAAAGAGCATTTGGACGAGAAGTTTTGGGGCTTGTAGACAGTTTTGCTTTACAGCCGTCGACGGCGCGGCGACCAGCGGAGAGAGCCAGCCCAGCCCCCAGCCCAGCCCCCACCGGTTCTCAGTCGCCGATGCCGCCGTCTCCGCGCGCCCTGCGCCGGCAAGGACGTCGGGGAGCTCGATTTTTCTATCGAGACCAAATCCCCTCCCACGGTGCGTCGACTTCTGTGACGACGCTTCAAAGCTCTTCGATTCCGGCTGCTCCTCCACCGTACTTGGCAGCGACCTAGCTACATGTCTCCAGCAAGTTCGTTAGCATCCCTACCCATCGAGGCTCGATCTTCTCTCTCTTCTCCGTTCCTCTTATTTCATGTCTTCCGATTTACTCCCCCTTTTCTGTTTTTTGAGAAGCTAATTGTGGTAGCTCACTTGAATTTCCATCTTAGAACGACTATCAGTAAGTTAATCTTGTTTGATGTACTGGATCTTGACCATTTGGTTAACCACATTTTTCATCCAAACACGATTTTACAATGTGAAAAGTATCCGTTGTGTGTTCATTCGTGATGAGTAAAATACCAAGCATAATCTATGTATATATTTACATGGCAGCCAGACGGGACCATAAGGTAGTCTGGCTGACATGGTAGGTGCGTTCAGTACAAGTGATGGATTGTCAAACGACATTGGTCATAGGCCCGGCGGCTTCTTTGTCCAGAAAACCTTGTCCTAAACTTTGTCTATGTTTCTTCATAAAGCACGATGGTTCAATTTTTACAATTGGCACCATATAAAGTGAGTCCATGCTACTACCACTAGCCTAGTGGGGTGATATATAAAGACAACGAGACATACATAACTCTTAGAGCATGTTTTCACACCGTCATAAACAACTAAACCTCCGCAGACCGGAAACCTTGTCCTAAACTTTGTCCATGTTTCTTCATAAAGCACGATGGTTCAATTTTTACAATTGGCACCATATAAAGTGAGTCCATGCTACTACCGCTAGCCCAGTGGGGTGATATATAAAGACAACGAGACATACATAACTCTTAGAGCATGTTTTCACACCGTCATAAACAACTAAACCTCCGCAGACCGGAAACCATGTCTTTCAAAATAAACCCATCCAGCTTGTCTAAATTAAGAATACTGGATGTCTATATTAGTAGGAGTGTCCCCGTGGATCACCAATAGTTCAGCATAAGTTCAACTTAGCTGTGACCTCCAGTGATGGAGTCGATCAACACTGAGCAGCAGAACCCTCGCGGTGAGGACGCAAGCGCTCCCCCGCTTCCGGCTGTGGTAGTCATGGATCCCTTGCTTCTAATGGCTGCGAGCATGTGTGACTGTGAGATGCTAAAGACTCTCCTGAACTGGGGAGATGCACCTGTCTGGCCAAAGGCGGTGGCACATGAAGTCGTCGTCGAGGTCCCCTTCAACGGGCACACCCTCGACGACCTTAGCACCACCAACGGAAGCTTGGACGTACAGCAGCAAACTGCGCTTGGTGTGATTGAACAAGGTGCTTATGATCAGCCAACTGCGCCCTCTGCAGATTTACTCCTGGAGGGAGTCACACCTCTTGGCGACACGGCCCTTCATGTGCTAGCAAAATCTGGTACCGCCTTCCTTCTTGTTTTTCGTTTTATGTCAGGGTTTTTCCTGTTAGTTTGAATGTTTTTGTGATTTGAACGAAGTGCCTACTATGTTAGTTTCTTAGTACGCCGATTAGTGTTAACAAAATTTGAAATTGAGTAAGAAAAACTGAAACCTCACTACTGATTTACAACACCCGCCTCACATAACAGTTTCCCTCCTTTTGACAGGACATTCATCGAGGGAAAAATTCCTAGACTGCGTGTATGTGGTTTATAACAAGGCCAGACACTTGTTGGATAAGCCCAACAAGTTGGGTGACACGCCACTACACTGCGCTGCCCGGACAGGTAGTTGCAGAATGGTGTATTGTCTACTGGAGTTGGCAAAAGGGAACGAAGGAGACATTGACAGAGTGAAGTCGGTTCTAAGAAAGCAGAATATGCATGGGGAGACGTCATTACATGATGCAATCCGTGGGAGGAACGATGATATTGTTATATTGCTATTGATGGAGGATTCACAACTGGCTCGTGTTCCAAGTGAAGGGATGTCACCACTGTGCTTGGCCGTCGTGCTAGAGCAGTACCATATTGCAATCATACTCCATGAGAAAGACAACCAATTATCGTACTCTGGACCAGATGGACAAAATGTGCTTCATGTATCAGTCTTGAAGCACAAAGGTACTTTACTTTGCCTTGAAGAAGATTTTACTTCCATACAATACTTTATTTAAAATTTGTTGTGATATATTTGTGTACGTAACTACAAGAGAAAGGAACTATTTTATTTTTTCCTCGAACACCTGTCAAAACACTCCTCGTTTTTATTAGAAGCACGCCAAGATGGCGCATAAGTTTACAGAGGAAAACCATCCGAACCTAAAAGAACCAAAAGCCTGGGCTAGTCGACACTAAAAGCTATGAACAAAAAATAGAGAAGAAAACAAATACTGAGGCAAAACCCTACTTAGCTTCTACCACGGACTTGTGGTGGTATACCGATTATTTCTACCACAGAAAAAAAATAGAGAAGAAATGATTATTTCTACAAGAGATAAGTTCTACTTCTACAGACTCTTGTGGTGCTATACCATGGTTCGCATTACCACAATATTGTGTGAAATTCCGAAATTTCTTGGTAGCATGGGAAAAATGTGTATCTGTAAACTTTCGGTTTTGAACTTGATTGACAAATTGATTTAAAAAAGAGTGTTGAGGAAGCATGGGAAAAATTCAGAACTTTCTGTTACGGCTGGCCCTACCTGAGCTCATATCCACTTTACTGTATTACATTGTTTCTTCTATTTTTTCCACGGGAGTAGTTGTTTGTATAGCAAAAAAGATATGTTTTACGACACATTTTGAACAACATTTTTTAGCAAAAAAATAACAGATTGTTGATTTTCATTAATGAAGAAGAAAAGGTTCAAATCTGGTCAGCTACGAAAAAAGGAAACACAGAAATGTTACAATGATTGCGCTTAGGACCCACTACTTGCACAGGCGCCCACCATCTATGTGATGCCCGTGTACAGAGTAGCCGGTGGATTCTGGTAAAACTTGCCTTGCTCCAGCATCTCGCTTCATCTCAAATTCTTCCAAAGACCTTCTGGACGGAACTCATCTTCCCGGCAAAGATAAGCTCATTGCCCTCGATCCACACAAGCCACTGGGAAAACAGCTTAGCGTTGGGCTCGTCCTTGGGGGACATTGTGAAAAATAATATTCTTCTGCCACTAGAGGGAATACCTAATTTGACATGTATTACTCTTTAATAAAGTGAATTATTGTTTAACTTTTTTGTTTGGAAACTAACATTTGCTTAACATAAATGTTCGACCTACGCAGAGATGTCGGATGTTCTGTTGAGCTGGAACAAGGAACTTGCAAAGAAGAAATGCCATAAAGGCAATACTCCTCTCCATGTCAGTCTTTTTAGGGGGGCCGTATATATGATACCAATATTACTGGAAGCGAATCTATCTGCAGTTTACCAGCCAAAAAAAATTGGATCCTTTCCTATTCACATCGCTGCCTCGAAATACCGGCTCAAGGCAGTCATTAGTTTGCTTAAAAGATGCCCAGAATGCGTCAACTTGTGTGATACCATGGGGAGGACATTTCTTCATGTTGCTGTGGCAAATAAACGTTATAACGTAGTCTCATATGCTTGCAAGACACCTTCGGTAGCATCAATTTTGAATACACAGGACAACGATGGGAACACCGCACTTCATCTAGCTGTCCAGCTTGGGGATCTGAGAATTGTTTGTTCACTCTTGAGGGAACAACAAGTGCAACTTAACATACCAAATAATACTGGACGAACTCCCCGACATCTTTTTTTTTTTTGAGGACAAGGTGGTCGTACCACCGCTCGATTAGATAGAAAGAATTGACCCAGTTTATAAGGAAAACCGGGTCCAAAAACCATACAAGCTGTACAAAAGAACACACAGACGAAGCGACCCGTCGCCCACACGACACAAGCCGGACAAACGCCACAAACACACACCACCCGCTCCGGAGCCGCCGCTCCGGCATAGCAACCAGATCGACCTCCGCATTGCCCGAAAGCGATCCAGTCATGGTCGACGAACCCTCTGCCCACGCAGTCTCTATCCAGGTTGCCACCAAAACCACCATGTTCCGGGGCCGCCGCCCCGGTATAGCAACCAGATCGACCTTCGCGTTGCCCGAAGGTGATCCAGCCAGGTCGACGAACTCTCTGCCCACGCAGTCTTCATCCAGGTCGCCACCCAGTCCCCCGCTAGACAACGGCTCTGCCTCATAGAACCGTCGTAGCGTGGGAGACCGAGGCCGCCGCCTCGGCGTCCACCACCATCTGGGGCCGCCGCCCCGACGTCCACCACCCACGACCACACGCCCATTTTGCACATCCGCCGCGAAACCGTCGCACCGCGCTGGCCTAAGAGCTCCAAAGCGGCGCCTCCAACAAGGTAGTGACGAGATCGTCACCGCCGCCCGCTCCCGAAGAGCATAGATTTTCACCCGGAGCTCTTGGAACCACACGCGTTAGTCGAGGTCGAAAAGCTCCACAACGACGCGATCAAGAAGGAGAACGACACCCGAGGGCGCCGCCGTCGTCGGCACCGACCGAAGTCCGTGCGAGCTTTCGCCCGGAGTTCAACCCGACCGCAAAGCTTCGGGAGCCACAGGATGGCATCCTGGCCATGTCGTCAGCCACCTAGCTCCATGGCACGCTGCTGCCGCCGCGGCACCACCCTCCACGGCAGCCGCCATGCCCGCTGCGCCTAACGCAGCAGCTGTTCCGGGGCCGCCGCCCCGGCTTCCTCCTCCCCGTGAGCTTGCCGTGGCCGGGAGAGGGTGGAAGATCCCGACCTCCCCAACCAGCAGCCCGCCCTTCTAGCCTCTCCGCCAGCCACACCTGCCTCCGCGCCATCCTCAGCCTCCTGCCCACTCGCCGGAACCTTCCGAGGTGCAGTCTCCTCACCAAGGGCAAAAACCGCCACGGGACCTCTGCCTCCGCCTCACCTCCGGCGCCCCTGCCTCCACTGCACCTCCGGCGCAGGATTCCACATGGTTTATTCTTTGATTGGGTAATGTACAGCTGCTTTCTGTTTTCTGTTTCATGCTACTGTGCTTACCATGGTTGTATTTTACAAATCGTTTCTTCTGCTTCTATTTCTTCTCTTTGTGCAGAACCCACAAATTATAATATATCAGTCACTTTGTTATGCTGGCGCCAGACCTAGTTGCTATGGAGCCAGCTTCCTAGACGAACGTCCTAGATCCCTAGACAACGACAGGGAGTCTGATAAAATGAAGGATTCAACGCAAACTCTTGGTATTGGTTCAGTGCTTATTGCGACGGTGGCGTTCGGTACAACTTTCGCTCTTCCAGGTGGTTACCGAGCCGATGACCACCCCAATGGTGGCACACCAACGCTGGCTGGAAGGTATGCCTTTGATGCGTTCATCATGGCCACCACACTAGCATTCGTTTGTGCCTCTGTAGCTACTACCGGTCTAATGTTCTCTGGCATGGCAATGGTAGATCTGGCAGTCCGTCAAAAGCACTTCCGGTTATCTGTAGGCTTCGCGGCCAGTTCTGTCACAAGCTTAGGAGCTTCTTTTGTTTTTTTTTGAAACAAGGCAAAAGCTTTGCCTTTTATATTGATAAAGAAGGAGCAAACAGTGGAGGCCAAGGCCCAAATAAAAAGAAGATACAAAACCGGCCGAAGCAAAATTCAGCCAGTTCAAACTTCTACTCGGCCGTCAACACGGTCCAGAACGCTGGACAGGGCAGCAGGGTGACGTAGGCCTCCTACTCAGCTGCAGGCGTGAACTCCACACCACCTGGGCCAGCCAGGCCTATGAGGGCGTCGTCAACGGCGGCAAGGCTCGGTATTTTGAGCTTGAGAAAGACATTGAGCGCCTGCATAGACGAGGCAGTCATCTGCGTCTTGAAGCTACCCTCAAATAGCTTGCGAGCCTCCACGAACGGGACATCGTCCGCAACCTGAATTCCCATCTTTTTGTTCAGCACGTGGGTTACTTTATCCATGGTGTGCATCCTCGGTTTGTCTCCCAGCCGAGCACTGTGGCGAATTTCCGGCGTCGACCTCTCACCACGGGCCAAGACCGGTGTCTGAGGTGCAGGACAAGGAAGCAGGGGCACATCCGGCATGGTGAAGAGGTCTTGGACTGAGCTCAGCAACGGGGTCACGACGTCTCCGACCGCGCCCACCCCTCCCGCCCCGCCAAGGGCCGACGAGGGAGCTAGGAGATCACCCAACAAGGTAGCTTCAGCGTCCTCTTCTGAACCGGCATCCCGCGACGGCTCCGAGTCATCATCCTCGTCAAAATCAGCATCCCGCGATGGCTCCGAGTCTTCACCGACGATAGTGAGCTCGACGGCGACGGCGTCCTCAACGAAAAGCTGCGTCGGCGCCACCCCGAAGCTCAAGGACTGCCGCAGCCCAACAGGACTTGGAGTGGCGTCAATACCATCTAGCTCAGAGCTGCCCGCCGGCGATGGACAAGGCGACGTGATCTCGTGGCAGGGCTCAGACCCACCATTCAGCTTCTTTTGCACTGGGCCTTTATATGGTGCTTGCGCCTGTTGCTCCTAGCACGGCTATTGCTATTCTTGTTGTCACTTTTGGTGCCATGGTCATCCGAATCATGGAACCTTTGGAAACCATGAAGGTTATAAGAGCACTGCGTCTTAGATTGGGCAAAGGGATTTGGAGGATTGCACTACAACTAGTCGTTAGGTTATTTTTTTATGCATTTTGGCCCTTAATAATAATATTCGGCTGGCCAGCATTTTCCGCAAAATATCGCCACAACTGACATGGCAGAGGTGGGGGATGGATGATCAACTACGCAGGTGTTTTGGTGCTTTGCACGAGAGGTTTCAGAGTTGCCATATTTTCGGCATGTTCAGCATATTTTGTTGTAATTGTATTAATTGATATGAATTAAGCATGCATTGTATTTCTGTCTCCTGTTACAATTCCCATATGCAATTATGCAAACACCTCTCTTCTGTGGTTTAACCACCTCTCGCCAATTTTCTGGCGAATTGGCCGCCTGGATTAGTCTCTGAACATTGCCTGTGTAGATGAGAGACAGCCCACCCGAGCTGTTTATGTTGGGTATATACGTGTGAGCTCTGAAGTAAATACTTGCGATTTGCGTTGGCTGTCAGAATGGAGCATATAGTTGGTAACCTGCTTAGCTTATTGTGGCTACAACTATACTGCCGCATCTGTAGCAAGCATGGTGAAAAGGTACTTATGACAGATATATATCCTAAGAGTATAAAGTGTGACAAATAATATCCGTGTTAGTATACAGAGAGTGGGTTGTTGAGTCCGTGGAGATTACTCTGCAAACATGAACAGAAGTGCATCATCAATACAAGACTGATACATTATACGAAGGTAAGAGTGGTGGAACAACTCTAGGCGACCGAATAAACTGTGAATTAGAGCTGAAAAGAAGTTGAAGCTTTACTTAGTTTTATAGGAGGAGCACAAGAAAGAAAACAAACAGCGAAATTTGACTGGCAATACAAGCACATCCAACAAAAAAAACTTCAATTGAAATTCCTTTCAATATCTTAGATTATTTGGTATTGAACCCCAATTCAAATCTCTGAGCTGAATATCGTCCAAACAGAGCGTAAGGGATGTCCAGTGAAAAGTGCATATGAGCTACTACCAGTGACACATACTTGTTTCCTATAGATTCAGGGATCTACAGCAAATTATGTTTTCGAAACAACACCATGGCAATTAAACATGTCCAGTCTCCTTTGTGTTTGTCTTGTCATTTACGTACGTGCAGGTTAGTTGCACACAACTCACCGATCATCTCCTCCACTTCCTTCCAAGAGGATCCTCCCTCCGACACGGCCTCTTTCGCTAACACCGACAGTTTTGCAACGTCCTTCGCCGCTTCAGCTCCCGATTCCCCAAGCATCAACTCCCTTACCACCCTTGAGACCTCTTCACTTGTTACCAAACCCCGCATTGTTCCATCACTCGGCTGAACTCGAACCGCAATCTTGAGTTCATCGACTACAAATTTGGCGTTTAAAGGTTGGTCTGCTTGCATAGGCCAAACCGCTAGCGGCACGCCGGCGGTGACACTCTCCAGCACCGAGTTCCACCCGGAGTGACTCATGAACCCTCGCACGCTCTCGTGCTGCAGGATTTCTTGTTGATCCACCCATTCTCTTACCACCAAGCCTCTTTTCTTGGTACGATCCTCGAACCCTGCACCGAGGTCAATGTTCCCGGGTCTCACGGCCCATATGAAGTCCATCTCGGCCCGCTCTAGCCCGTCTGCAACTTCCTTCAGCTGCACCTCGGGGATCGCGGCCAGCGTGCCGAGCGCGATGTACAGCACTGCATGGCCAGCTGCTGCCTTCTCGTCCAGCCACTCCATCCATGCTGGCAGGCCGTTGTCACACGGAGAGGTGGGCTGCGAGAGGCAGAGCGGTCCGACGGCCCAGGCCCTGGGCCCGCAGTGCTGGTTCCAGAACTCCATGTACGGGCTCTCTAGGCCATGGAAGGTGTTGATGATCAGTCCGCGGCTTTCCTCTATGGCCTTCCCCAGCTTGCCGTCCAGCTCCATCATCGGCGCGACTGAAGACGGTTCCCCGAAGGGCGCCATGATGTCCTCGAAGGTGAGCTTGATGTGGGGGAACTCCGGCACAGTGAACGTCGCCGGATTGCCATCGCCATCGAGGTCGCCTGGCCGCAGCACGGCGCAGGGGTCGTGGCGGATGCGCAGCTCCCGCATGACCTGCGCGAACGCCGACATGCCGAAGAACGATACCTTCGGGACGCCGAACCTGGCAGCGGACACGTTCGCCCAGTACAGGAACGCGTCGGCAACGAGGAGGCTCGCCGGCGGCGCCATGGCAGCGACGGACGCCTCGAGCTGTTGCTGGAGCAGCGACACGGCTCCGGCGAAGGCGACGAAGGATGCCATGGACGTGAGCCCCTCGGCGCTCTCCACGCCCGCCGGTACTCCCGGGACGTCGGCGGGGAAAGCAAGCTCGACGACGGCCGTGTCGTCGGCGCCGGACAGCCCCTCGCGCACGAAGGCGGCGTTGCCGGGGGTGGTGAAGAACGTGATGGTGGCGAGGCGGCGGCGGCGGAGGTGGTGGACGAGATGGATGAGCGGGATGGTGTGGCCCTTGGCCATGAACGGGAAGATTGCTACGTGAGGGAGGACACGGGAGTCTACGGACAAGGCGGCAAGAGCCATGGCAGTGGGGAGGGGAGTGTGCGCGCTAGCTAGTCAGGTTTTCTGTGTGCGAATATAGCAGCAAGCCAGCTGAATTTATTGCAAAGATTAACGTTCGTGAACAACTGGTCATTGTGCTCAATCATGAAGCTAAGTTAATTATTAGGAGCTGATTGGGAGGTTAGCCGTCACGTTATCGCTGCTAATTTGTAGCCACCTTTTTTTTTTACAACTTGTTGCCACCTTAAAGTTATCCAGAGTAGTCACAACAACTTTGAGCGATTGCGACATTTGTCTGACTTCCGAATTCTATATACTGTATAAGATAATGGCAGCGGAACTACATATATACTGATGTTACCAACTACTCCCTCCGTATTTTTAAATATAAGATGGATCCAAATAAGTGAACATACACAGTAAACATGTCTAAATAGTAAATACATATGAATGTAGACGAAATCTAAAACATTTTTATATTAAGAAACGGAGTGAGTAACACATAAATAGGGTAATACTCAGGGATGAAGCTGGCGGAGCATAAACTGCAAGCCCACCGAGCGAAAAAAAAAAGGTAGAGCAAGGCCGTAACATTTTAACTAAGATTGTAAACATGATGATTTAAACATGAATGGATAGAAAGCCATTGGGCCCTCAACCATTGGTCTATGCCTTAGAACCGGAGGCGCTATGTGTATTCACCTGTATTCGTACCAATACCCATGATTCTTGGCACAATTGTTTTATACATGTCGGCTTAGCTATTGCCTAGCCGGCCAGCCCATAGGAGGTTCGTTGTTCGCTTCGCGTTTGCAGACGTCTACAGACCCGGACGGCGTGACCCAGCGAGCAGAGCAGCACCACAGCAGCAGGCGTCCCCCTCTTCACCCTTGGATTCGTCCATTTCTACGGCCTCCATCGCCGCCCGTCGCCAGCGACAAGGAAAATTCCTTCCGCCCTTTGCTCTCCCTCTGCCACAGGATTGCTGCACACCTCTGCATTCTGATTATGCTTGTTGTTTGTGGTTGATGTACTACTCTGCTTGCTTGTTGTTGTTGTTGCCCATCTCTGTCGCCTGATGGCCTGATGAGATGTTGTTGTTGTGTTACTAGGTAGTGGGCCAACGAGAAATCGACGTGTCATCTGCGGGCAGTGGCATGGCAGCCTTCCAGTCTTCAGTTGGTGGAAGTCCATGCAACACACTAGCGTGCTGACGGTGAAGAGGCTAGGGCTAGGGCAGTATTTTGATCTCATCTCACACATCCAGGCGTATTGCTGTATTGCTCGCTGTAGTGCTGTTTTCTGAAATTGCCGAATCCCATATCACCGCGTCCATCTCGCCGTATTGGTGCTTCGTAGTTTTTTTCTAAATCATTATTATGGTCTGATGCATTGAAAAATTGCTAGTGCTGTATTGTTCATATATCGCATTTAGAGCACATTTTTTGTACAATGAATACCTAGCCACTAGATCGTGGCGCCGCCACGGCACCTTAGTCTACACTTGGTCACCGAACAGCGAACAAGTAAGTGAAATTGCACGTGTGTTAATAAAAGCTCAAGCTCTCAAATGCACTCACCGTGAGCCTTGATGCATCACCATCATGTGTCTTTTTTTAAATGAGGCAAAAGATATACTAATTTTGTTCATTAATAGAGAAGAAGGTTTTTAAAGGTTTTAAACAATATTGCCTAGGACACCCCTCCCCCCAGGAATTTTGCCTACTCTCCCGGGATTAAAGGCCCACAAACTTTGCCCTAGCCACCTCCAAGTTTTGGCCTCCTCTTTGATCTTGCGATGATGACATTGGGTAGAGTGGCATGATGATTGGAAGACCCTAGCGTTCCGTTCCTTTCAAATTGTAACAGCCCGAAGTTTGAGAACCTAAAAACCCGAATAAAATTTCCACTTTTTGTGTTCCTTGCATCATGGCATTCATGCATCATGTTGTTGCTAGGGAATTGTGTTGGGCTAGGAATTGTTGTGGTTTGGTACCACCTAAAAATAAAATGCCAAACTTGCTCTAACAAATTTCAAATTAATGAAGGCACTCCAACTTGCAAAACAAAATACTTGACATCTTATAATTGTCAAGGAAGTTTCAAGAGCTCCAAAATAATATTTTGCACTTGCTCCAAATGGTTAAAGGAGCAACATTTCTAAATTAGCAAAATGCCCTAAACCAACCTTGCTAAACAAAAGTAGTACAAAACTTTTTATTTTGGGAAACCAAAATTTATGGAGCTTCTACAGACTAAGGGGAGCCTCCCCAAAATTTGCCATATTTTTCTAAAATTGTTTAGTGCCTCAATTAAATCAAGAAAGGTGCTACTGATTTTCTTTTAAAAGGGAAAAGGACCTATCGGTGATGAACAAGTTTTATCAGGGGGTTTTCCACAAATTTTTCATCTCCTTCCTGTAGCTCACCGGGGCCACGGCATGGCGCCAGTGGCCACCGAGCTAGCCGTGCCCCCACGCCCTCCTGCGGCTCGAGTGGTTAGGAGAGCACCACGAGCTGCTCTGCTCACTCCACCCCTCTCTTATCCTCTCCACCTGCCCCTCCCCTCTCCATTTCTTCTCCCCACGAGCTCACTACCGAGCTCGCCGTCGCCGCCGCATCGCCGTCGATTGGGAGCTCCCTGAGCCAAACCGAGACCGCCGTGAGCTCCGCCGTGCCGTGCTCTTCCTCCACGCCACAGGAATCGAGCTGGGGCGACCGACATTGCCGTCGCCGACCCCTACTTCGCCGCGGCCGTACGAGCACCGCCGAGAACGATACGTCGCCGTCGTACCATCTCCGACCACGCCGAGCACATCCCCGAGACGAGGGTGAGCCTGCCGTCCCTCTGGGCCTCCTCTCCCTCCCTCTCTCGCCGTACTTCGCCGCATCCCATGGTTGCGTCCCCGTCGGATTTTCCGAGTTGGGTCGAAGCCGGAATGTCCGGTTGTTTCCAGTACGTCGAAGCACCACATTATTTTTTCCTCCGTCGGATTTTCCGATTCTAAACTAACCGGATTATCCGAATAACCCCAGTACGCAGAAATGCATTGTTTCTCAGCCCCTCGGATATTCCGAGTCCAACCAAATCGGAAATTCCGAAAATTGTTCAGCACCAATTTGAATTCCTTTTTCACCTATTTCTTCCGAAGTTGTATACATAATTCGGTTGTTGCTTAATATAACTTATAACCAGGGCATGTTTAATAGAGGGAGTTATAAATGTAACAACTTTTATTTGGGCAGGATTGAATGAATTTCCTTCTCGGTTTAAATGAATTACTACAAATGGCAGAAATGAAATGTGACATTGGAAATTCATACTTCACCCAGATTAATTCCACAAATTATGTTGAATGGCTAAAAATGTTCAGAGGAACATCTGCCATCTATTTTCAAGTATTGCCAACCAATAATGAACTTTGGTAATATTAATAAGTTGCACTTCCCTAAAATGACAGATTCAAATAGCAATTTGAAATACTCACCAAATATTCATATTTGCTCCGAAAATTGCAAACAACATATCACAATGTTCAGCAAATTAAAGACTAACTGAAAACATCATTCTCATGCATGTACAATCATTTTTGTGGTACTGGTCCTGACTAGAACAACATGTTGGACATTAAGATAAATATGGGTGGTTAACCGAATAACTTCTAATTATACTTCGGGACCCCATTTAACTTGATGATCATGTCTAGGATCCCCTAGTTGCATTAAAATGTCATATCATCATTTTTGTATGCATTGCACAACTGCCATGTGTTGATTGTTGTTTTTGCTTTCCGGTGTTGTTTGCTCTCCGGCAGATCACGAATTCGGAGTTGAGCATCGTTACTCCGCCGAGCAGTTTGACTACTCCGCTCAACAAGGCAAGCGTAATCCCCCCTCTGAGCATGTCTTATCCTATATTTCCGCAAATATTTTCTCCACTATAATATTGCATGTGGTTCCAAATGTCAATTTTATTGGATTAGAGTATCCTATAGTTGCATTAAGATTTCGATGCCAGTACCTGTTTCCCTCCTATTATCCATAGGATTGTATTGTTGGCCGAGATACTTACTATGGTATGTTGATGCTTAGCCATGCTTAGTTAATTGCATAGCTATACGATGGATGGTTCATGTTGGAAACAGGTGATGAGATGAGAATGATGGTGGAGAAATTGTGGTGACGGATAATAAAATGCTTAAAGGTGGGGATGAGAGGCCACTGTGGTTGTGGTGCTTTGTCTCGTTCTCGCCGCCTAGGTGCGAGTTCTATACCTCTTGAACCAAGACTGAGCGTGCAACCATGCGTGAGGCCTATGCAATTGCAGGAACCCTCATAGACTAAATAACTCGGGCAGGACTAGCCAGGGTCCTCTAGTTCGGGCTTCCATTTGCGCGTGTGTGATGATGGTGGGATGAACTGAGATGAGGATGGTGGTATTTAGGAAAATGAGTGGCCACGGGGCAGTGTGTTGCATCGCTGCTCCATCCTCACTGATGATCCTGGGTTAGTCCTTAACGAGGGAGAAGTCGACACCGCTCCCACCCAGCCGGCTTTCCAAGGAAGAGAGCTAATTGTACAGGTAATGGGCCGGACGGTACGCGTGACAAATATTGTACACCCCTGCAGGGTAAATCTTTTCGAAAAGCCGTGTCCGCGGTTATGACGAACTTGGGAAGTGAAGGTAAGATCATAGAATAACTTTAACGGAATGATTAAAAACTAGGTACTAGAGGTACCACTCAAGATTGAAAGGTGAGCTTCCTCGAGGGTGATTCGGGGAGGTGCCTTTGATGAACAGGTACAGTGGTTGATGATGGTTGATGTTGAGAAAGGTGATCAAAGAAAAGAGTCACTTCTTACCTCTTTTGAAAATACTCTGAATAGTCGATGCCTTTGAGTTATGTTTTTATAAATAAAATCAGCTTTATGCAAAACAGCCATAAAACCTTGAAAGCCTCATCGAGCTAAAGCTCTATATATAATCTTGCGAGTTCGTCGAACTCAACGTCGTTTGTTTTGTTTCAGAGGAGGACTTCACCGACCTCGAAGGTGGGTTCTTTGTGGACGTCGACGAGTAGTCTGGGGTTCCCAGGTGGCAGCTTGGGACATCCCGGAACAGCTGGCGCTGGATGTTTATTGTAGGCCTCTTAGGCCATAATTTGGTTCTTGTTGTTTAGAACAACCTAATTTGCTTCCGCTTGTTGTAATGTTGGGTCTGTGACCTCTGGTTGTCATTTGCTATCTTTCTCTATTATAAGAGTTGAACTATATGATTTGTGTCGTAGAGTCTGTGATGTGCCAGTTGTTCCACAAGTCTTGATCTCTCTATTATGCTTTGATAGTGTGTCTGGTGGTATCGGATAACCGGAGACACAGTATCACTGTATAGCAGTCGGGTCGGGGCGCCACAAGTTGGTATCAGAGCAGTACTGCCTGTAGGAAACCCTTCTACTGGTCGATGTTGAGTCTAGTGTTTGTGAAAATATTTTAACCTAAAAATGAGTTGTGAAAACCATCTTAGGATTCTTTTTACTCCTTATCTGGTTACCCTCTAATCTCGGAGCAATCTTACCTCGATTTGAGTTAAAGTTTACTTCTCATCTGTTACTTCAAAATGATTAGTGAAACGTGGGTGGGGTTCGACCTTTAGTGTTATGTGTCACGTTGCTCCCGCTGCGTTGCAATCCCAAATCAACTCAGATGTTTCTACCAAGTCTAATCGTTTGCTCCTCTGTTGGGTTTTAACCCAAGGTCTTGAACCGAAGGTCCCGGATTGTGCTGTGATTCTGGCATGATGAATTGTGTGGGTTGTTACCCATGTGATCGTTATGCTACTTATGATTCTCGGCACATGAAGCTGACCTTTAACCCAAGTCCTTTATGTGGTCTGTGTGGTAAATGGTTGAACCTTAATTTCCCACACCTCGGATGGCTATGTAACTTTAACTCTGCCATAGCTGGAGATTCTGTCTTGGAATCATCTGGGTTATGACCAGAATTCTCTTAGCGAATCCCCATCTATGTTCATGACTCTGCTGCATCTCTCCTTTTTGGGCATGGTTATCACAATTGAGTAATAACCGGTGCATCTTCAACATCTTAGGATTTCTCCTGAGTATGTTTCGTACTCTGATCTGCTTTCCAACCTTGTCTGTCAGTTGACAGTAAAGTTTTATCGTGCGTTGGTATGTTTCGATGCAAGTCACTCTCTGATCCGTCAAGACTTTCCACTTCGTCTCGATAGAAGAAACAACTCTAGTACCTTGTCCACTTCTCGGACCAGGTCAAAGAATTGTAATCTTCAGAATGAGGGCCTCGTTTAGCTTTTGTTCTGCTCCACCTTAGAGTGTCACACTCTTTTTATCAAGGGGTCGTGCTGAGTGTCATGATCCTCTTGATGAAGTGATGCTCTTACTCCTCGTTACTCTCCGTGTTCCGAGTGACTTGTTACTCGAGAAGGATAAGTCGTGAGCAATGATGTGACTATCGGATATCTTAGCAGTTCTTACTGTGCGGAAATCCAGGGATATCCATTGCCCTCCTTAGCATGATTGGTTAGCAAATCAATAAGCTGAGTTTGACAGTGCTACCAAGTCAGTTGGCTCTGATGCACTCCCTCGGTCAAAGAGCTAGGTTTGTGCCGAAGCTCCCAAGACCACCTCGTTGTGCCTTGAAAGGCATGATCCTCCTTGAACTCAAGATCCACCGGTATGTCGTGATATCCTATATGTGGATCGTGATATTCTGGAGGTCTTTCCAGAAGTATCGCCAGGTTGTCACCTGACCGTGATGTTGAGCTTATGAGTAAGCTGGTTCTCTGAACAACTCCTTCTCCAAGAAAATCATGCTGGATGTCCGGAATTATTCGGTTGAGCTTAAACAACTTGGAGAGTTAAAAGACAAAAGCTCTATCGATATAGTTCCTCCTCAATGGGATGTCTAGACTGTTCGTGTTGAAGCAAGGTGGTATCTCCTTTGTGGATAAGCTAACCTCTAAATCTTTTGATTTGAATTGGGCTATCGTCAAATCAAACTCAGACCTACCTACCTGAATGTGTTAGTCTGACCAATACTTATGCCCGTTCTGGTGAAATATGAGTCTACCGTCTTGGAGTATCTGGATAAGTTTGTTGTTGAGCCCATCAACTACCTTCTTATTCTCTCCATGTTTGAGGAGATTCATATTGGATATTGGGCGTTAGCATTGGAAAATTGTTGGAACTAATTTTGTGTCTTCACAAGGTATGTGTTCTGGAGTTAGAAGTGACTTTCCCTGGTTCACGTGCAATTGCTGAAAGATGTCGCCGTGGATCTGAGTGAATTGTCTGGTTTCCTCGGAATCATTTCAACTCAATCATGCATATGCAGAAGATTCGTGGAATGGTATGTTGTTACCTCCATTCCTTGAGAATTTTATCTATGCATCCAAGCCACTGATTGAATTGTTCCAGAAAGAGAGGAAGTCTGAGAACTTCTTTTGTCTACGTTGGTGTTTCCCCAACAGAGACTCAATGGTGTATTGTCGCAAGTAATTCAAGTAGGTGCTGATGCCCGCTGACAAGTTGCTAATACGCGAGTTCCGCCATCTAGTCCCTCCTTTGGAGTTTGACCTTGTAGTCCAACTCTTGGGGTTCCTAGACCCTGTAATCTGTTGGTATCCCGTGTAAGGACTTCCTATTCATCCATGTGGAGTCTGAGGTATCTCTACACCTGACCAGATCTAAATCTCAATCAGAAACGATAGTTGGTGATCCTCAAGAAGCTCGACTCCGATGTCTGGAAAATCAAGAAGTGTTCCCAATATTAACGTTTGCGGAGTTTCTGAAGTTCTCTATGTCCATCTTCCCGACCCTTCTCCAGTGATCTGAAATGCTCCTCCGTGAGGAAAGTTCTACTCAAGCCGACTAGAACAAGCTACCTCTTCATCTGTTGGAAGCTGGTTTCGACACTCTCCCTCAGAAATTTTAGGCCTTGTGCAAAGTTCATATTCTCAATCCTTTTGAGAAACCATTATCTACCAACTGGAAACTCCTATCAATCCCCCGACACCCGCATGTGTCTCCTAACTGTCCATCCAAGGGATGCTTGAAGGCTCATCCTAAGTTCTACTAGGAGGTACTTGGTCGTGGTATCTTCACCAAGATCCATCCTCCGGTGAGGTTTCCTCCTTTCCTATGGTGTACGTGGATGATGAACTCGAAGTGAGGCCGATGAAGATCTTCATGATGCCCTCGGTCAACCTCTTTCAGAAAGAAGCCACCTGAAGCGAGAAGATCGTGTAGTACCGTTGTAACCCTTTTCCCTCTTTCCTACTCTAAGAATCTCGGGACGAGATTCCAGTAAGGAGGGTAGAGTTGTAACAGCCCGAAGTTTGAGAACCTAAAAACCCGAATAAAATTTCCACTTTTTGTGTTCCTTGCATCATGGCATTCATGCATCATGTTGTTGCTAGGGAATTGTTGCTAGGGAATTGTGTTGGGCTAGGGAATTGTTGTGGTTTGGTACCACCTAAAAATAAAATGCCAAACTTGCTCTAACAAATTTCAAATTAATGAAGGCACTCCAACTTGCAAAACAAAATACTTGACATCTTATAATTGTCAAGGAAGTTTCAAGAGCTCCAAAATAATATTTTGCACTTGCTCCAAATGGTTAAAGGAGCAACATTTCTAAATTAGCAAAATGCCCTAAACCAACCTTGCTAAACAAAAGTAGTACAAAACTTTTTATTTTGGGAAACCAAAATTTGTGGAGCTTCTACAGACTAAGGGGAGCCTCCCCAAATTTTGCCATATTTTTCTAAAATTGTTTAGTGCCTCAATTAAATCTAGAAAGGTGCTACTGATTTTCTTTTAAAAGGGAAAAGGACCTATCGGTGATGAACAAGTTTTATCAGGGGGTTTTCCGCAAATGTTTCATCTCCTTCCTGTAGCTCACCGGGGCCACGGCATGGCGCCAGTGGCCACCGAGCTCGCCGTGCCCCCACGCCCTCCTGCGGCTCGAGTGGTTAGGAGAGCACCACGAGCTGCTCTGCTCACTCCACCCCTCTCTTATCCTCTCCACCTGCCCCCTCCCCTCTCCATTTCTTCTCCCCACGAGCTCACTACCGAGCTCGCTGTCGCCGCCGCATCGCCGTCGATTGGGAGCTCCCTGAGCCAAACCGAGACCGCCGTGAGCTCCGCCGTGCCGTGCTCTTCCTCCACGCCACAGGAATCGAGCTGGGGCGACCGACATCGCCGTCGCCGACCCCTACTTCGCCGCGGCCGTACGAGCACCACCGAGAACGATACGTCGCCGTCGTACCATCTCCGACCACGCCGAGCACATCCCCGAGACGAGGGTGAGCCTGCCGTCCCTCTGGGCCTCCTCTCCCTCCCTCTCTCGCCGTACTTCGCCGCATCCCATGGTTGCGTCCCCGTCGGATTTTCCGAGTTGGGTCGAAGCCGGAATGTCCGGTTGTTTCCAGTACGTCGAAGCACCACATTATTTTTTTCCTCCGTCGGATTTTCCGATTCTAA
The DNA here is from genome assembly GCA_947311845.1 of Poa pratensis. Classification (NCBI taxonomy): domain Eukaryota; kingdom Viridiplantae; phylum Streptophyta; class Magnoliopsida; order Poales; family Poaceae; genus Poa; species Poa pratensis. Next base: position 20,306,715 of record CAMZMU010000075.1, read on the forward strand.
ACTAACCGGATTATCCGAATAACCCCAGTACGCAGAAATGCATTGTTTCTCAGCCCCTCGGATATTCCGAGTCCAACCAAATCGGAAATTCCGAAAATTGTTCAGCACCAATTTGAATTCCTTTTTCACCTATTTCTTCCGAAGTTGTATACATAATTCGGTTGTTGCTTAATATAACTTATAACCAGGGCATGTTTAATAGAGGGAGTTATAAATGTAACAACTTTTATTTGGGCAGGATTGAATGAATTTCCTTCTCGGTTTAAATGAATTACTACAAATGGCAGAAATGAAATGTGACATTGGAAATTCATACTTCACCCAGATTAATTCCACAAATTATGTTGAATGGCTAAAAATGTTCAGAGGAACATCTGCCATCTATTTTCAAGTATTGCCAACCAATAATGAACTTTGGTAATATTAATAAGTTGCACTTCCCTAAAATGACAGATTCAAATAGCAATTTGAAATACTCACCAAATATTCATATTTGCTCCGAAAATTGCAAACAACATATCACAATGTTCAGCAAGTTAAAGACTAACTGAAAACATCATTCTCATGCATGTACAATCATTTTTGTGGTACTGGTCCTGACTAGAACAACATGTTGGACATTAAGATAAATATGGGTGGTTAACCGAATAACTTCTAATTATACTTCGGGACCCCATTTAACTTGATGATCATGTCTAGGATCCCCTAGTTGCATTAAAATGTCATATCATCATTTTTGTATGCATTGCACAACTGCCATGTGTTGATTGTTGTTTTTGCTTTCCGGTGTTGTTTGCTCTCCGGCAGATCACGAATTCGGAGTTGAGCATCGTTACTCCGCCGAGCAGTTTGACTACTCCGCTCAACAAGGCAAGCGTAATCCCCCCTCTGAGCATGTCTTATCCTATATTTCCGCAAATATTTTCTCCACTATAATATTGCATGCGGTTCCAAATGTCAATTTTATTGGATTAGAGTATCCTATAGTTGCATTAAGATCCCGATGCCAGTACCTGTTTCCCTCCTATTATCCATAGGATTGTATTGTTGGCCGAGATACTTACTATGCTATGTTGATGCTTAGCCATGCTTAGTTAATTGCATAGCTATACGATGGATGGTTCATGTTGGAAACAGGTGATGAGATGAGAATGATGGTGGAGAAATTGTGGTGACGGATAATAAAATGCTTAAAGGTGGGGATGAGAGGCCACTGTGGTTGTGGTGCTTTGTCTCGTTCTCGCCGCCTAGGTGCGAGTTCTATACCTCTTGAACCAAGACTGAGCGTGCAACCATGCGTGAGGCCTATGCAATTGCAGGAACCCTCATAGACTAACTTTAACTGGAATGATTAAAAACTGGGTACTAGAGGTACCACTCAAGATTGAAAGGTGAGCTTCCTCGAGGGTGATTCGGGGAGGTGCCTTTGACGAACAGGTACAGTGGTTGATGATGGTTGATGTTGAGAAAGGTGATCAAAGAAAAGAGTCACTTCTTACCTCTTTTTGAAAATATTCTGAATAGTCGATGCCTTTGAGTTATGTTTTCATAAATAAAATCAGGTTTATGCAAAACAGCCATAAAACCTTGAAAGCCTCATCGAGCTAAAGCTCTATATATAATCTTGCGAGTTCGTCGAACTCAACGTCGTTTGTTTTGTTTCAGAGGAGGACTTCACCGACCTCGAAGGTGGGTTCTTCGTGAACGTCGACGAGTAGTCTGGAGTTCCCAGGTGGCAGCTTGGGACATCCCGGAACAGATGGCGCTGGATGTTTATGTGTAGGCCTCTTAGGCCATAATTTGGTTCTTATTGTTTAGAACAACCTAATTTGCTTCCGCTTGTTGTAATGTTGGGTCTGTGACCTCTGGTTGTCATTTGCTATCTTTCTCTATTATAAGAGTTGAACTATATGATTTGTGTCGTAGAGTCTGCGATGTGCCAGTTGTTCCACAAGTTTTGATCTCTCTATTATGCTTTGATAGTGTGTCTGGTGGTATCGGATAACCGGAGACACAGTATCACTGTATAACAGTCGGATCGGGGCGCTACACAAATTTACCAAGATACAAGCATTACCAAGGGGGCGATAGCTTTGCGCGGTCGACCCTTTGTGGAGGCAAGCTGAAATCTGGTGCCTTTTGAATTGGCCGACATTGCTCTACATATAAAAGTGCATTTTTATAATAGAGTGTGCGGCTTTAAGATAATAAACCCCTAGGATAGTGTCTTACGCCACCACAAGATATTGCTGCGGATTGCAGCTTAGAATTGCATATCAGAATAAAATAGGGCTAGCTAAAAACTCAGAGTTCAGCCAAATATATCTGAAGAGAAACTAGAACGATTTTGGAAAAGCGCTCGTCCTGGTAACATGCAAGTGCGTCGCTACATACATCTTCCGCACCATGGCCAGCATCTCATCCAAGAGCAAAAGATTCTTGTGCTTCATCAGAGGCCGCTATTACTGCATAAAAGGGGCAATTTTGAAAATCACTTGAGCAGGTTGATGGGGGGGGGGGGGGGGGGGGGGGGGATTTTCCTTCAATAGTAAATTTGTATTTGGTTGTCCATAACACCCAAAATTGCGCGGCGAAAAAAGTTCTATATCATTTTTAGATCTATCCATAAAACGTTGAAAGAGAGAGAAAATATGTGTAAAATATGTGGGGCCCAACCATGCACCAGCATTTGTATAACCCAGGCAGATTAAATGATGGAGCAAGCAAAGAAGGTATGAGAAGCATCTTCTAGATGGCCACACAAGGGGCATTTGTTGTCTGAGAGGTCATGCCGTTTAAGGTTTTGCTCATTAGAAAGAAGGTGTCAGCGAACCAGCACGTATAGATCTTAATTTCAAGTGGCAGCCGCACACCCACGCATCTTTGGCAAAATTTACCGAGCCTCCTTGACATAGACGCTTGAAAATGGGGAGTCAGCGGTGAAGATGCCTGAGGGATCCGAAGACCCGGACACTAAAAGTGCTCTATTTTGCAAGCTTAATAATGATATGTCCCTTCCGTCAAACGCTTTAGAAGGGCATTGATTCATGCTAGCAGCTACTGATTACTTCACTAAATGGTTTGAACCATTATCTCTTTGGATTATGACCCACAAGAAGGTGATCCATTTCATCATCGAGCACATAATTAGCCGATTCGGCATTTTGCAAACTTTAATAATAGATGAAGGTACATCCTTTGTCGCGAAGGAGGTTAAACAATTTGTCGAATCATGTTGTATTAAGATGCTCAATTCATCTCTCTATTATGTGCAGGTCAAAGGACAAACTGAGTCGACCAACAAGAAGTTTGACTCAGGTCATCATGAAGAAGATCCCAAATCATCCTATTTCCGTAATAACCATTTACTACATAATTTCATTTCCAGGTCAATGCACTCTCTTAATCTTGGAGATAGCAAGCACGCCGGCGATCACAATGTACGGCCAGAACTGCAACAACGAAGTCATTAGAATAGCCCATGCCAGCCTCCACCATGCCCGAACTCCGAGCCTTTTCAGCAGCATCAGCTGAGCGGTGCCCACCATCCAAAAGAACCAGGCGGCGTCGACCAGCCCGAGTGCCGTGATTGCACAAGATGCGATGGCCGTCGTGCGCGCAACCGGAGCCAGCACCACATACATCCCGAACACGAAGGCGGCGCCGAGGCTCCTCGCGGAGCCGGCCATGAAGGTCACCGAGATGACGAAGGAGATCATGCGTGTGCGTATGTCCACGGAGGTGACGCCCGCGTACATGAGGCTGGTGATGGATAGGCCCGCACAGATGAAAGACAGCGTGTTCGCGATGATGAACACATCGAAGGCGTAGTGCCGGCGAGCGTCGGCGTGCCACCAGGTCCATTCTTGTCGTCGTTGCCTCGGTAGCCGCCTGGTAGGGCAAAGGCTGCTGTGAACGCCACCGTCGCGATCAACACGGAAGCGACGCCGATGGTCTGCGTGGACTCGGTGATCTTCTTCGCTTCTTTTTCTTTGTCTAGCTTAGGAATGTGTTTCTTATGGAAGTGGTCACATCGAGAAGTGCCATTCTTAGCGCCGGCATCTTGTAGCAATTTATGTATCATAATACTTGGGTTCTGAGAAAACATAGCATGAAATAAGATAAATCTTTCGTGTCAGTGTGGGAATATATATACGCACCAGCATTCAGCACAGTTCAAAGAATTAAGGAGCATACATGATAGATTGCTTACCAATCCGTAATGCACCCCTGCGGGTATCGTGGTCCATGAAAGATCGAGTGGCGTTTGGCCCATTTTGTTCCTTAGATTCAGCATGACCCTTCGGTTCTTCATGAGATGATTGAAGATCCAGAAGTTCCCGGCCTGGACCGCGAGGTGCAGCGCGGTGTTGCCATCCTTGTCCTGCATGTTCATGACCGACGACGCAAACTTCCGGCGCTGCATCTCATGACAAGCGTACGTCACCACGGACTGGCTCTCCTCGAGAACGGCCACATGGAGGAAGGTCCTGCCGTTGGCGTCGCGGAGCTCGGCGCAGTCCTCGCGGCCCTTGAGCAGGACGGAGACGGCCTTCACTCTGCCCGCGAACGCCGCCACGTGGATGGGGAACGAGCCGTCGCTGTCGGCCTGATACGCCGCCGACGGGTCGGCGGCCAGCAGCAAGCTGATCACCTCGTGAGCCCCCATGATGCCGCGAAGTGAAGGGGTGTGCTTCTGGTGGATAGGTCGGCTTGCCTGATGAGATCCTTGTTCCATTCCAATAGCATTTTTGTTGTCTCTGCAATTGCAAGTTCTCAGTGGGGGCACACAGGTATAAGAGTTAAAATAGGCAAAAGTTTGAGTGAAACAAAAAAGAGAAATTTGAAACGGTGTAGATGTGTAGGTGTGCTCATTCACAACTTTTTCTTGGCATGATATATACCATCTATCTAGCATATCTATAAAGTTTTGGCTTGGCCATCAATCTGCCTCGCCTAATTATTAGTGGATTTCGAAAAGCTCCTTGCAATCCGAGCATAAAGTGTTATTCTGGCTGTTTTGTATGATAGACTAAACACTTGCAACTTACTCTTGAGAAAATAATAACCACCTCCAAAGCTACAGTGTGCAACCATGAACTGTCCAGAAGAGGATACTCTAGTTAAGGTGTTTTGGAATTTCCTCCGCTATCACCTGTTGGGATCATGCTTGCTCTACGCCTTATGGAAAATAGTATTCTTTTTTGGCAAACTTATGGAAAACAATTGTACTACTACTCACCTTCGCCTTTGAGAGCAGCTGCATGCAAGGCATTTCGCCCGTCAGGCCCAGAGTAGGACAGCGCTTGGTCCTTCTCATAGAGCTGCCGTGCAACGTCGTCGTGTCCCAGCGAGACGGCCAGGTACAGCGGGGAGGCGCCATGGGCCGGCGGAAAACGAGCCAGCTGCGAGTCCTCGGACATCAGCCGGTCGACCATGCCGCCGTCTCTCAAACGGACCGCCTCGTGGAGCACCGTCTCCCCCAGCTCGTTCTGCATCCGTAACATCGTCTTCACCTTCTCGTCGTCATCGCCGCCATCACCATTGTGGTCGGCCCTCCTCGCGAGAGCCACAAGATGGGTGACCATTTTGCCCCACCCGGCCCTGGCGGCGCAGTGCAGGGGCGTGTCGCCGTCGCTGTTCCGGGCTTCGAGGAGGTGGCTGGCCCTGCCGTAGATCACCGTGGCGCTCTCCAGGAACTCGTAGCGGTCTCCCCGCGACGCAACCACGTGGAGGACGGAGTCCCGCGCCACGGTGACTGCCTCGGCAGGTGCCATTGCGGTTGAGTCCTCGACGGCTATGGCAACAGCTTCGTCGACATGGATGACGACATCGCGCACCCGTGCGTCATCCTCTTTGCTAAGGAGACGCTCTAGCTGCCCCAATTGCCTCGCTGGGCGGCCATGAGCAGTTCCGGATGCGGGTCGAACACCACATTCGGCTTGCTGATGTGCAGGTTGGGAGTTTTATCTGGAGCCATTCTTGGTGGCAGTGGCACTCGACCACTCGTGTCAGATATCAGCTCTCAGTCGCATGTATATATGAGACTGATTAGGACGTACTAGGCAGACAGACAGAGCCAGCAGGTGGCTGCTTGGCTGACTCAAAGTATAAAGAGAATGGCTGACTCAAAGTATAAAGAGAAAATGCGTGAATTATTCCCGCCTTCAGAAGACAATGGAGAGATATATGCGATTCTGCCCCAAACATCACGTAAGGGCACATTTTGAATGATGAGCTGGTGAGGACCAGTAGGAGCAGAACGCTTGTTTTAGGAATTAGATCCATCCTGCAAAAGTGCCAGTCTCCGTATGTACCTTTCTTCAGACGTAGGTTCCACTTCTTTGCCACAGGGAACACGCGATCATTCTCCATATACAAGTGTTTAAGGTCAGGGAGAGCATATGTATGATATACACCTTTCAGAAGGGCCAAAACTTTATTTTGGAATACAAGTAAGTGAATTCCACTTTTAACCCCATAGTTGTACATTTGTGACACTTATTACCCGTTTTAGTGAAACAAAATAAAAAAATACACCATATATCAAATTTTGAACATGGTTTTTATCCCATTGTTGTATTCTGCACGTTTCGTTAGAATAGAGTGTGACGTGTTAGGGGTATATGTGGTGCGTCAAAATATGCAAAAAAAAATATGAAGGATGTCATCGACGGTAATGTCGAGTCTTCTCTTCATCATCTATTCAATTTCTCATCGTGTCCTGATATTTTCAAGTTTCAATCATCATCTCACATGTTTGCATCAAAAAAGGTGTAAAGTTTTTAAAATGGGTTGGGCCAGTGGACTTGCTCGTAATTGGACTGTGGACCCAATGCCTCATTGGAGCAATGAGTGTGGGCCATTTTATTTGTCACCATTATCCTGGAACTGCCTTAAACTAAAGAACTCCAAAAAATAAAATTCGCTGCTTCGTGCTCTCAGTTTTGCTTTGTTATAAACTTCTACTTGGAGCTGTGGCTCCCGAACACCGCAACGCGTAGTACCAACAGAATGCAAACGGAAAAAAAAAGCACGCATACTCTTCAAAAAGAAAATACAATTATATATCTTGAGCTCAACTTGCATCTTCCAGTAACAGCATATGTTCCGAATGCAGGAGTTTCATAAAAAGACAATTCAACAGCACAAGTTGCACACGGTAACTAGAAAGATTATCCCGGCTAGAAGCATAGATAATGGTGTGTTTTGTCTGACCTCAGACAGCGTGATGTTGTAAAGCACCAACTGCAGTTATTTTCCAACCCTCACGATATTTCCTGGAAATTGTGGGTCAACACAGACATTGATTGAGAATATTATAAAGTGATCTTGTGTTAGTGCATCCCAAGAGTCTTTGACAGTTGTGCAAGAATCTATCATTACTTCTAAGCTCAGGTCCTTCTGATCTTCGACTTGTAACCTCAGGTCCTATGGATCTTCGAAAATGTGCCCGTCTCGGAGAAATAGGTGCTCTGGGTTCCACTGCCAAGGTGGTTTCCATGGGCCTGTGGGTTTGACAGCTCTATTCCCTGTGAACGAAAACAATGGTATATTAAAAAAGATGGCAAGGATTCTATGTGATGAATCATTCAAAAAAAAAAGGCAAACTAACTGACTGGTAGTGTCTGAGATACACAAGAACCTACTGATTTACAAATTAGAGCGACCCTACAGCGCCTGATTTACGAGAAAGAAAAGATAACGTGAAATGCTATATGGCAGCATAAGGTAGAATTAAGAACATACAAAAATATTTTCATGATGGCTTCACAGAAGCAAACTCTAGGAACTTCCTAGTAATGTGGCAAAAATACTTGGTTGCACAACTTGCACTACATTTTCTGACCACTTAAACAGAGCAAGTCAAATGACTACTAAGCAAATACTCCCTATGTCCCAAAATAAGTGGCTTTGATTTGTCCAAACATGGATGTAGACATGTTTCATGTCTACATACATTCATATTTTGCAAATCTAAGACACTTATTCTGGGACGGAGAGAGTACAAGACAACGAGCTAGAATTGGTAGCACCTTACAGGCCATAATCCCATGTTCCACAACTGGATCAGCTAAAGACCATGAACACCAATTACCTATCCTAAAGCGAAATAAGAGAAAAAACAACTCACCTGTACTGGTGTAAAGGCCAAACTAGATGTCAGTCCAGATGTCGCACCACTGCTGCCATAGCTCTTCTCCTTGAATCTGATATTGGAAAAAAAATGAATAAGAGGGGATTCATGATATCATGAAAGAGGTCAGAATTTAAAACAGAAACAACAATGTGAAGATAAAGAGAATTGCAGATATACAGCAGCTGCTAGGCTACTGGAACTGGTACATAGTGCAAATTATCTTAATAATTAAAATGTGTTAACACCTAAACAATGTAACACATATATTAAGAATGGTAAAGAGCATAAAGGACTATCTTGAAAATATCAAGCTATGGGAATCAGGGTGAAATGATAATATAGTGAAAGCTGTATGAAACCGTCCTTACAGCTGTATATGTCTTGATATCTTAGAATCGAAGATCACCTAAGTTCCACTATTTTGCACATTTTCTTCTAACACTTTAAACCATGTAGTGTTGAATTTAAAAATAGTCGGAAAGAATTGCATGATATAAAAGTCCCAAGAACTCCACTGTGGCGCTAAGTAGTAGTCACTTTAACATATAATGGCAAAGAACAAAGAAGAGCAAAATGAGATACAGTGGGAATAAGAAAAAAATAAAACATACTTTTTGGCCACTTTAGCAGCAAGTTTGTTTTGTGCTGCTGAGACACGTAGTTTCCCACTTCCAGCCTGCCCGAGCATGCCATAACCTTCCCCCAAGCCATCACCTGGTGACAATTAGATGTGATAATGTCAATATTAAGGCATAGTGCAACTAACTAACTAACTGTTACTGTCCTGTCAACACCAACTGACCTAATGAGCTCTCCTCTGGTATACCAAACTGCATTCGATTTGCCAGCTTCATCATATCAGTCACTGCATATCTACAGAATTAAGTTCCCAAAATTATGACAGGATACAATATTTTCTATGTAATAAATATTTTTTATCATTCAAGAACAATAAGCAGTTCAAGACAAAAATAAGCATAATGCTGCTCAATATGTGTTCTTTGCAATAAAAAAACTGAGAACAGTTACCTTTCTTTCATTTTACGAAGGCGTCGACCGCCTCTCTTCTTTTTAGGCTCAGAGTCTGGAACAGGAAGTGGTTTTGGAAGCTTTGCAGGAGGTGGTTCTTGCCACTTCTCGATCTTCTTACGAATTTCTTCTAACAAGTTCCTACCAGCTTTTCCAGTTGGATCACCTCTAATTGAATCAATCCTTGCAGTAGAGTTGACTTTGCAGCTACAAGTCTGCAAGCACGGGTCCTCAGGGCTGGAGGAGTGCTCTGAAATACTTCTGTATGCTCAAGATAGCCAACACGAAACTGAGATGTGGCCGTAGAAAATCCAGCAAGATTTTTCTTCTTTGCTCCAAGTAACTGAACATTGCAAGCAGGCATTTTTGCAAGTGCTCCCAAACCACCAGCAATTCCCATCAGTTTAGCAGCAACCGCGCTGCCAACAATGGCAGAGAGGTTTGGTGCAATGTAACCCATTCTGCCCTCTACAAAATCAAGCACCTTCTTCTTTGCAGCATCAAGATTAAGGGCTCTGTCACATGCTTCAATGGTTTTTACCAAATTCTCCTCAGAAAGAGGCTTCCCACTAGTTGTTGATGCTGTAACGGAGACAACCATTATAACTGCAGAAGGTAAAAGCCTTCCAGATCTACAAGTGTTAAATCCATCTCATTCCCAATCTTCTTAACAACGCGGGCATAATCAATCGGATGATGAACAAGGGATTCCAACTCCGGAAACTTCAGCCTATACTTGTCACGTATGAAATTATGGATTATTATGAGCTCATTCTCAATATCCACTGATAAAGCATTGCAGTCGACAATAAGCTGATACTCTGGATCCTCCTCTAGAATGAACCCTTGATTAGATAAGTCCGTGTTTTTCTCAAGTGCTCCTTCGACTTTCTGAAAAAAAAGGAACTAATTATTAATCTATTGTCATGGATGGGGTGAGTGGAAGATTTTTGCAGCCTAAGGCTAATATACAGATGAATAGGGCCGCATGCCCTGCAGGATCAAACTCAATGGAAACGTAATTCCCGCATAAACAATTCTAACATTGAGTGAGAACCAAGCATTGCTCGGTTGCTACCAGTGACAAATGCACATGCTGCCCACCTTCATTCGAGCACTAACATCTGCAGGCGACTCGGGCTGTCTTCTTATTATTCCCTGGTAGATCTGTTATTTCATTATTCTAAAACTGAGCACACTATCAGATTTTCATTTGCACTCTGACTAGTAACTAAATCTAAAGCAATATTCTGAATCAGACATGAGAGCAGAATCAGCTGTGAGTGTCTCCAAAATATATATTACTGGTAAATATGCCGTGCGTTGCAACGAGCACAAAACAATAAACTTAGACGTCTTAGTCGTATCGGTAAAATATTTCGGTCGAGAGTAAGAAAATTGGCTTTTTATATATAGGTCATCGGGAAGCCGAAGGGGCAAAGAAGTTCAGTCAATATCGGACATCTCAATGAGTTCGTGTCAGAGCACAGCGCAGACATCCATTGGATTGTGCTGGAGTTCGTGTCGAAAAAGAGCTCTTGCTGGAAGCACAGACATCCATTGGATTGTTTTTTTTTTCTTTTGAGATCAAGGCTATGCGTGTGCGGCCAGCCCAAGGAGTTTGCTGGGCCAGACAGCGATCGTATAGACCAAGCAGACCAAGCACATGAGGACAGTAGACAGGGAAAAACAAAATCGAAACAGTATGTGACTTATGGGTGGCAGTGGTGGGTAATTTTCATCTACTTTGCGGGCAATTACAATGACGTACCACAAGAAACCATCATCTCTTTATTATTAGGTATAGATATAGAAATGTTATGTAAGATTTCTTCACAAACTACTAAACACTGTTCTAGTAAAAAAATGCAGACCATATTGTAACTTACTGATTATTCTAACCACAAGAATAAGGCTTTACTGTTGCCTGATAAACATTGATCTACGCAAAAGATAGGTATTTAAAGAGTAGTGGAGATTTACGAGTTTGATAACATACATGCATTATGTCAGTATAACGTTGTGTATTCTGCAGCTTTGAGACACTGTCAAGATCATCATAATTAAGGGACTCGAGATCAGCATGTCATCATCACCATCCTCATCCACACCTGCTGCCTCGGCATTCTCTTCTTCCTGAAAAGTTTGAGAATAGATTAAGGAACTCCAAAAAAATATATCTTCAAATATTTATGCATGTGTAACACAGCAATCAACTCACGGGATAGGCTTCATTGTCTGACAGTTCGTCAAGATCAGCCAAGAAAGAATCAGCAAGGCTTGCCTGTGATACAGCAAAATTTAGAAACATAAGACACTTGATCACAGCTGAAAAGTAATTGCAAATTTAAAACTGAATAGCTATTTAATAGGAGCTGAAAGGAACTCACCATGATTTTGGCCCACGCTTTCCCGGCAGCAGCAAGCAAGCAAGCTAGACCTAGTAAGTTATTGAAGAGGATAATCAGCTCAGTCACAATTACACGTAATATGTAGTGGCCCAAAAGGGGCCGGAAGAAGGTATAAGCATAGTGTTATATTGCTAAAATACTAATGTAGAGCGAGCATAAATCACTATGGATATTAGCGAAAACATAAAAAACTGTTATAATTGTTTAATTTGCATTGTAATATATGGTTCACTTGGGTTTTACTATATCTGTATCGCAGCAGCACAAATATTCAACTCTCAATCGATAACTCTAAATATGTGCAGGTTTTTTAAGAGAGATTCCTCCATCAGTTGTCCATCACGCAGCAACGATATCCACAACTAACTAGATGGATCCGAGTATCCATCCCAGGAGAGAAAACATCCAGATTAGACTGCTAATAGCATTTTTTTTAAGCGGAAATTAGACTGCTAATAGCTAGGGGGCGGATCTAGATGGTGGGCCGATACAACACCCAATTGTTTTGGATAACCAGCAAGGTTCAACTGATCAACTACTCGTAGTTGATGACAAAAAGGCTCATACCTTAGAAACCAACAGATAGCAGGAGGGTGACGCGATGGAGACAGCAGGACGCGGCGCCGCCGCGTGAGAGGCGGAGGATTCGGGGGTTGACGCGCCGTACGTGAGAGGCGGAGGAAGATAGTACTGCACATATTTAGAGTTATCGATTGAGACTTGCAACCCACTCTTTCAAGTGGTGCCGAGTGGATCTGAATGGAGATAGAAATCCAGGTCCATTGGTATAGCCAGCATCAACAAGATAGTACTTTCCTATTGACAAGTACATTAGTTAGCTAAAATTAAATATGAGAAATGAAACGCAAAGAGAAAGAGTTGTACCCTGTGGTACAACAAATGCATCTCACGATCGATTCTCATAGCATATTTTAGCACTCTTGAGTCTGATGCCGAACCCTCCCAACCAGGTAGAACATAGAGAAATTTCATGTTCCAGTCAACCACAACTAGCATGTTAGTGCTGATTTCTTGGTGCCTGTCCTGTACCTCCCTTTGTCAGCAGTATTGACAAACACAGGAATATGACACCCATCTAGTGCTCCAAGTGCATTAGGCAACCACTTCCATTTGTAATCATCAGGAGGATTGATGGAAGGATCGGGAAGCTTGATGAACTCCCCGGATAGAGACAAGATGGCTGATAAGCTAGAGCAAGGCATGACATTTCAAAATACTTTTGTGCCAACATTAGCCTTTTCATTTTTCTTCTTTTGTTCTCTTCGGTAGTGTAAGCAACCAATTCTTGTTAAGACATGATAAAATAGCTACAATTCACAAACCATTTGAAACATAATTATTCACAACATTGTAATTAGATAATAAATCATTGCATATTTGTCTATATCTCACAAAATTGTTCACAGGTTACTAATTTTAGAGGCACACATTCAATAGGGATGGAACCAATACCTCACAAACACAGCACAAATTGTTCAGCTCAGCTCCTTCAATACTCCTGAAATCTGCAATTTTTCGAAGCAATCCATCAATTTTCGAACCAATACCAGAGAACAACAGGTACAAACAGTAGAGTAGAAATTCAATGGGGACATGGCCCTGCCGCCACCATGGGCCATCCCGCCGCCATGAACCCCTACTGCCGCCATGGCCACCTGCCCCAGCTGGAGATCGATCTAGGGTTCGAGCGGGCTGGGGATGAGCGAGCCGTCGCGGGGAGGGAGAGAGGCGGACGGAGGGCGAGAGAGGCGACGGAGGGAGAGAGGAGGGCGGAGAGAGTTACCAGCGCGCCGCCGTCGCTCCGTTCCTCACGCGAGCTGGGACGAGGACGAGCGAATCCTCGCGCGAGAGGCCGAGACGATCGGTTCGGCGCAATTCCGAGCCTTTCCCAGGTCCGCGGCCAAACCTGGCCAACGGGCCTGGCACGGCACGGCCCGTGCCGGCCCGTCTAGTAGTTGGGCCGTGCCGTGCCGGTACACGGGCCTGGCTTAAAGGCCCAGGCACGGCACAGCAACTAAATGGGCCGGCACGGGCACGTTTAGGCCCAGCGGGCTTAATTTGGCCCGCGTGTTGTTTTTGCCAGTTTTAGCTAAAAAATCGGAAAAAATCTAAAAAATCAGAATTAAATGAGAAAAACGTAATCTGACGGTGGGGTACAAAATCGTACATGCTAGCAGATTAAAATATCTACGTGCGTGTGTGCGCAAGGGTAAAAGATTCGTTTGCCGTGCGTGCGAGCTAACTAAAATAAACTATATCAATAATATGTCATCGATCTAATACAAGACATGATTATCTGAGTGGGCCAGTGGTAACGACTGTGTGCGAACGGAGGAGCTCTCAGGTTCGAATCCTAGAAACTGCACATATTATATATTTTGCGCCACTGTACGGGCTAAACGGGCCGTGCCGTGCCGGCACGCGGGACTTGCCTCCTGGCCCAGCCACGGCCCCAGGCGTGCCGCTACCCGCGTGCCGTGCCAGGCCCCTCATGGGCTGGCACACGAGCACGGGCCCAGGTGGCCAGCTTTGTTTCGCCACTGTACGGGCTAAACGGGCCGTGTCGTGCCGGCACGCGGGCCTCGCCTCCTGGCCCAGCCACGGCCCCAGGTGTGCCGCTACCGCGTGTCGTGCCAGGCCCCTCACGGGCTGGCCCGCGAGCACGGGCCCAGGTGGCCAGGTTTGTCCGCGGCTCGGAAACAAAGCTGGCCGCCTGGGCCCGTGCTCGTGGGCCAGCACGCGTGCCCGGCCCGTCAAGGCCTGGCCTGGCACGCCGGGCCGTGCCTGGGCCTTGAAGCCAGGCCCGCGTGCCGGCACGGCACGACCCGTTTAGCCAGCCATGCACACGACTACGTGAGGCTCGATCGTGTGACATGTGCTCGCCTTAGTCCGCCACCCCGCGCCGCCGTGGACCACCCCCTCATCTCCTTCTTCAAGGCCATGCACCGCCTTCTCTTGTCCTCGGCCTCCCCTGATCTCTTGCTTCCTATGGACATTGCGAGCCTCAATTCCCCTTTCGTCCGCCATGGCTTGAGGAAGCTCGAGCACACCATGGATTCCATGGGAGGAAGCTCGAGCCTGCTGCTCCTCCCTCCTCCTGTGCAAGCACACCCAGCTCACCCTGACGCCCTCGAATTCGCACACACGCCAGGAATCAGTCATGGCCGCGGTGCTGATTTTCGTCTCCATCGCAACCTGGAGTCTGAATCTTGTTCTATTAAATTCAGTTAAACACCTTTTCTCTGCTTCATGTTGGTTTCGATTCATTTTCTAACCAGAACATTTTACTGTCCTGGTGGTTTGATACGTCTCAAACGTATATATAATTTTTTATGTTCCATGCTTGTTTTATATCAATATCATATGTGTTTACTATAGTTTAATATCATTTTGGTGCATTTTCTGGGACTAACCTATTAACAAGATGCCACAGTGCCAGTTCCTGTTTTCTGCTGTCTTTTTGTTTCAGAAAAGCTAGTCGGAAAATATTCTCAGAATTGGACGAAAGTTTACGGAGATTTATTTGTCACGAAAACAAAGACTGTGCCCGCAGGACAGCTACTGGGGGGCCCACAGCCCCAGGCGCGGCCAGAGGTGGGGCCGTGCCTGGGTGCCCTCTGGAAGCATCGTCCACAGCCTCGTGCCGCCTCTTCGCCTATAAATACCCCCTGACCTAATACTCACGATACTTCGGAGGACTTTTCCAGAAACGCAACAGAACTCCGCCGCCACCAAAAACCATAATTCGAGGGTTATAAGTTCCTGTTCTGGCACCCTGCCGGGACAGGGATTGACCCCCGGAGCCATCTTCATCGACCGTGTTGCCTCCATGATGGTTTGTGAGTAGTTCCCCCATGAACTACGGTTCATATCAGTAGCTAGTTGGTACTCTCTCTCTCCCATGTTCTTCAATACAATGATGTCATGAGCTGAGCGGCTACGAGCGCCTAGTATCTCGTGCCACCAGCTTCGCCTTCCCTTATCGGGGTTAGGACGAGTGGCACCTGCTCACCGTCTATGGTCTTCTGCCTCGGCACATTCGTCGACGACGAAGAAATCGCCGGGCTGCGAGGCGGCTACGTCGTTGGCTTTTACCAGCTGCCTATTAGCCATCAGGGTGGCCATGAGAGCCTCGTAGTCACCGTCGTCGCCGCTAAGATCGTCCTTTGAAGTGGCTTCCATGGTGATTTATTCCTACAATATTTCGCCACAACTTGAGTAACTTGAAGAGGAAATATTGGATGTTGCTGACTTGCTGGTATTTATAGTCGTCGTCAACCCTTAGTTGGGACTTGGGAGCTGGTAAGGTGGTCTCTAGAGTACCAAATGTTACGTAACTACGGTCTAAGAGTCCTTGCCAAAGAAGTATTACAAAGAGACAGGCACAAGTGCACAACAAGGGTAGTTTGTTGTGGAAAACAAAGCTATTTTCTTGGCTTCTGTGGTGTCATACTTGGAAGCTTTGTAATGAACATTTTGCATATCAATGGTCCAAATTCTGATTGTTTCCATTGTTTAAAGTGTGCCTCCTCCTCCTCCGAATTATCTCCTTCATCCTTAAGTTTGGTTCAGATAAATAAAGCCGCCTAGCTAGGCCCCAGTTGTTTGAAAGCTTGAAAGAGCACAAACATATGTATGATTAGTTTGAAAGAGCAGAATTGATACAACCAAAACGAACATCCCGATAGAAAGCCTGAGAATGGTTCCTAAGATTCTTTTGTCCAACGTAAGGTAGAGACCAACGAGCTAGCTAGGTTAAATTACTAACTATATAAAAGACGAGTGATTCTGCGGCCTCTCAGCGCTCGCGCACTGTTCTAATGAACAGTAGCTACAGTGTTGAACAACACTTGACCGCTTTTTGCAGAAAAGCCCCCAGGTTTTCCACAAATTGTAAATCCATCCCCGGAATAAGCCATCCTTCGTCGTCCCGTACGTCGGAGGGACTTATTTCAAATTTTCGGACAATCCAGGGACCTTCTCGCAACGACGCGGTCATCTCCGTAATCAACAGCACCAAGTGACGTCATTGTGGGCCCCAGCCGTCAGAATTTTATTCATTTTGATAAATAATTTCGGTTTACTAACTATATGAAAGACGAGCAATTCCGCGGCCTCTCAGCGCTCGCGCACGTTCTAATGAACATTAGCTGCAGTGGTGAACAGTACCTGGCCGCTTTTTGCAGAAAAGCCCCCAGGTTTTCCACAAATTGTAAATCCGTCCTCCGGAATAAGCCATCCTTCGTCGTCCCGTACGTCGGAGGGACTTATTTCAAATTTTCGGACAATCCAGGGACCTTCTCGCAACGACACGGTCATCTCCGTAATCAACAGCACCAAGTGACGTCATTGTGGGCCCCAGCCGTCAGAATTTTATTCATTTTGATAAATAATTTCGGTAATTATTAAAACCCTACCATGTGGGTCCCGTTATCAGAATTTTAAACATTTCCAGAAATTTCAGAAAAATGTCCAAATTTGTATAATCTATAACTTCTGATCTGCAATTCAGAAAAATGTGTTCAATATATCAAAATGTTCAGAAAAATTAAATCTGTCTACTGGTATCAAAATTCATTCATATTTAACAACTTTAAACCATGCTTATTTAGGAGAACAAAATAACTAATTTATGCATAGGCCGATTTATTGGTTTGAACGATGCGGATTTTTCTCCCGTTGCAAGGCACGGGTTACCAAAAAATACAAGTAATATACCAAAATGTTCAGAAAATTGTAACCTATATGTTTATGTCAAATTCATGAATGCTTATCCCCTCTCCATTTCCGTCAAGTTTCGCGTGCTGGGACGCCCGAGGCACGCCGGAATCGTCGCCGCCGTGAGCTTCCTCCGGCCCGGCCTCCCAGTTTTTTACTTTTTTTAAAAAAAATTCCACAAAATTGAAGTATTTCTATAAATACCCATCGAAAAATATGAAAAATACATCAAAATGCTCAGAAAAATAAATGCTAACTATTTATGGCAAAAACAAACATGTTTAGATATTTTGAAATGGTGAATATTTAGACAAAAAACAAATGCACTTCCTCTAATTATGTGGAGCTAAATTTATTAAATGCTCACATAATGCACTTCCTCTAATTATGGACTTAAATTGAACATTTCAATTTGGTAAATATTTGGATGTAATCTAGATGAACTTTCCCTAAATATGGAATTCAACTCAATAAATGTGAATCAAACATGTTTAAATATTTTGAATTGGTGAATATTTGGACAAAGACAAATTCACTTTCTCTAATTATATGGTGTCATCAAAATGCTCAGAAAAATAAATGATACAGTGTTATATGAACTTCCCTTAATTATATGAACTTTCACTAACTATGCTCAGAAAAATAAATGCTACTGTGAATCAAACATGTTTAAATATTTTGAATTGGTGAATATTTGGACAAAAAACAAATTCACTTCCTCTAATTATATGAACTTTCACTATGGTAAAAAACAAACATGTTTAGATATTTTGAATTGGTGAATATTTGGACAAAAAACAACCGCATTTGCTCTAATTATGTGGAGTTAAATTTATTAAATGCTCACATAATGCACTTCCTCTAATTATGGATTTAAATTGAACATTTTAATTTGGTAAATATTTGGATGTAATCTAGACGAACTTTCCCTAAATATGGAATTCAATTCAATTCAATAAATGTGCATCAAACATGTCTAAATATTTTGAATTGGTGAATATTTGGACAAAAAACAAATGCACTTCCTCAAATTATGTGGAGTTAAATTTATTAAATGCTCACATAATGCACTTCCTCTAATAATGCACTTAAAATGAACATTTCAACTTGGTAAATATTTGGTGTAATCTAGATGAACTTTCTCTAAATATGGAATTCAATTCAATAAATGTGTGTTTCCACTCATTATGGACTTAAATTAAATATTACTGAAAAAATAGAAACATATTTGAACATTTCAACTTGCTAAAAAAATTTGGAGATACTCTAAAATATATCAACATGCTCACAAAAATATATGCTAACTACTTATGGCATAATGCAAACATATTTGAACATTCCAATTTGGTGAATATTTAGATACAATCTAAATGAACTTTATCTAACTATGGAGTTAAAATTAATAAATGCTCATATCATTCATTCTCTAACTATGGAGTTAAATTAAAAATTTATGGCAAAATACAAGCATATTTGAACATTTTAATTCACTAAGTATTTAGACATACTCTAGACGACAAATTCCGATGGATTTCAACATTTTGAATTACAACGGGTGCGGCGTGCCGCCGCGCCAAATTCAACTAGTCTTACCAGATGGCACGACGACCCCCACGGCTTGTTCATGCATGCACATATGGTAAACAAAATGACATTATCAATAATTTTGTGAAATCAGATTTCAAACTGATTTGACTGTTAGATCGTGTGCACAATTAATTATCTGTCTTTACCGGTTTTGTGAATTCACAGTTTCAAACTTATTTGAATGTAAAGACTACAGGCCGCCATGTTTCAACGACATTTTACTCATTTAGAGTTGTAACCCAAAGATATTTTTGCATGCAATCAATGTCTCTCTCTCAATCTTTGCACGAAAAACCAGCCATCCCACTATTAGCCACCGTAGGAGCTAACATTCACTCCTTATATATTGATCTGTAAGTTTATTAAAGATAAATCACAATGCATGGAAAAAAGAAATGTTGGATCGATCAACTCAGATTGAGCAGGTAATGTCCATGTGGTTGGACGTCTTGAGACCTTACCCGGACTCATCTCCACTGATAGAAAAAGACCGGGCTGATCCAATACATCTTACTTGTCGTATCTAACAATGGAATCGTCCGTGTTTAGTGGCACAACACAACACCGCGCTTTCCCACCTGGGCTATATTTTTCATCTTTCCGAAAACTCTAGGGGGACGATTCATATCATACTTTTTTTAGACGGAGCCACCACCATGAATGGAGTTATGTTTTGAATCATATCTGCAAATTGTATATACATGTTATTGTCCAGAATCAGAATACTAGGCCAAGGTATGCTGGCGTTAACCAGGAATAAAAATATTTGGACTACGGGCCATAACACTATATTTCATGTACTTGGGTTGGGCCAAGCTATGGCCTAAAAGCCGGGCTTGCTTTCGTTTATGGTTCATAACTTTTTTTACTGTCTGTGACACTAGGATTCATAAACTTTTATTTTAATTTTTAAGCTCTAAGTTTGTAGTTGGTAGTTATTATGCACGTGGTCTGGTTCTTTTTTGTGATACCAGTATAAACTCTGGCATGCTTAACTTGGTTTAACTTTAACAATATTTGACTTGATGAGTTGAAAATCTTTCGACTCAACATAACTAAAATTCTTAACTGTATACACAATTATTTGAACACTTAAGTCAACCAAAAATAACTTTCAGGTTAAAGATATTTGAATTTTTCAGCCTGCAACACAATAATTTGAACATTTAGCTTAGAAGGCATATCTAAGCGTCAAATCAAACTCGGAGTATTTTAAACTTCATAAGTTATATTTTTCATATCATAATCTCAAAATAATTACAACCATTAGGCTTTTATTCTACACTTGTTTTGATATTTCTCAAAAAAATCAATTAGATTTTGCAGGACACAACTGCGCTGTGGCATGAGCTTCGGGTTTCTCTCTCATAGCATGTTAGCATCTGTAGCAAAAGAATGATTGTTCCTCCCATGCGAGTATAAGACACACCAGCAGCTCTTTTAGCAACAAACGTCCCAGTAACAAAAAGCCATTTCGGTCCAACCACCGAGTACACCTACTACAAACATCCGGTGCTCTCCCTAGCTCCCACTCTGCCACACACAGGTACACAGACATGTCTAAATCCTCCCAGATCACCGTCGTCCTCGCCGTGATCACCGTGCTCACCACCACGACGGTGGCCGACACGCCGGTCTGCCCGTACCCGTGCCTCCCTTCACCACCCTCCGGAGGCATCATCAACAGCTACCCGCCACCGCCACCAGCAGGAACAGGTGGTAGTGGTGGCGACGTATTCGGCGGCAGCTACCCACCACCGCCGCCAGGGGGCTTCCAGCTGACACCGCCGGGGGTCATGCCGGGTTTCCTCCCGCCTCCGTACAGTTCCGTCCCGGCCGGGCCGGCTCCGCCGCCGCCGAACCCGATCCTGCCATGGTTCCCGTGGTACTACCAGCACGACAACCGATCACTGCGTCCACAACGTCGGCGTCCCAGCCACCGGCCGCTTATCGGAGGACGACAAGCATGGTTGCCCTGCTGCTCCATCTCTGTTTGGTGATTCTTCTTCGGGCGCCGTAGAGTACTTGTTGGTAGGAGAGTCTGTTAGTTAACTGTGTTTCATGCCGAACTTGTTCTTGTTAATTGCGCAGATGTTATTTTGTGGTTATCGTGTTTACCTATGAGCTTGTAGGAAAGCTTACCATTATTGTTCTTAATCATAGATTGTACATTGCTCTCGAATATTTATCTGTAGGCACATACTCCGTAGCAGGTAAGTTCGTAAGGTAATTATTGTGTCCTGCTGATCTTTGATGATTAGCTTGGTAATGTTATCTGGCGCACTTTGGCCACAGTTTGGTTTCCCCTGTGATCGGCAATTGAAACACTGCACTACTGCAGAGGATTTTGAACCTCATCAGGATATGAGATCGGCCTTTCTTTGCCCTCAACATTCAGCAATCTATCGTCGACAGGTTACTGAGGTCTCGTGCCAGCTTCTATTAATTGCGTTTGTTGAGACGTCAAAATCTGCATATTTAAGCCAATAGCAACGCATCAGCTGCTAAATTCATTTCTGCATCATTCTGAGGTTGCCTTGCGTTTTTTTTTTTTTGCTCCATTCTCTCAAAATATTTCTAACCTCTCAAGTAGCAAGCCAAGTGGACTGCTCTCTTTTGTTCGATGACCCTGAAATTTGGATGATCCCTTCCAATGGAGTGCCCTACACTCTAATAATTGTTGATTTCGAATTTTTATCGGCTGGTAAATTACCGAGACAATTATTGTGTTGGTGACTTGAAGTAAGTACGTCATGGCGTAGAAGATGGGAAGAACGTCGAACACGTTGCCCTTCTGGATGTTGCTTGTTACGTCAGCAGTGCTGCTAGCTAGCCAGCGGTGCTGCCCGGTCCCTATAGCTAAACGATCACGCACATACAGCTAGCTAATCGTGACGTTTCTCGGTCTGCTTGTCGTTGGCTTCTCGGGGTTTCCTCCTATCTAGCAATGCGGTTTTTCCACATCTATGAGGATTTCTCATCGCTTATTATGACCGTCGATTTTGCATCCAACGAACGATATTATTGCTACGGGGGGGGGGGGGGGGGGGGGGGGGGGGGGGGGGGGGGGGCGGAGCAGTTCGTGCAGGTGGAGGTCGCCGGGTTTGGGGCCATGGCGGCCGGAAGCGTGGAGCCTGGGCGGCGGCCCAGAACCTCGCCGGCGAGCGAGGGCGTCGTGGCGGCGGTGGTTGCGGCCTCCCTGGTTGAAGAGGAGAGAGGCGGCGGTTGGCTCAGGGCGGCAGCCCCGATCTGGGCCGAGCGGGCCCAGATCTGGGCCGAACGGGCCTCGATCTGGGTCGCCCGGGCCACGGCCGACGAGGGTGGGCGGTCGTCTCCCGGCTTCCCCTTCCTCGTTCTGGTCGCCTCATGCGGTGGTGCGGTTCTCCCTTGACCGCTGGCGGCTCCTTTCTGTGGAGCTCGTCTGGTCGGTGGAGTTGGGGCTCCCCGGTTCTTTGCTAGCCTCCATTGGTGGGTTAGGTGTGATCTGGACCTAGCAAGGTCCTTGGTCGTCCGGGGCTGTCGGTGCCCTGCTGTGGGCGACACCCCGTCTGGCTCGCGGGGAGTTGGTCCCGGAGCCGGCGTGTGCTCGCCTGGGTAGGCAGCACTGTCCGTGCCGTAGCTGCTCTCGCGGCTGTGGTTCTCCCTCCGAGCTTCGTGGTCGTGCTCGTGCAGGTGTTGACGTGCTGGTCTTGGTGTGACCGTCGTGGTGTCGCGGGACTAGATCTTAGTGCGGCTTCGGTCGGGGTGCGGTAGTGATTTCTGCTCTGTACTCTTCGCGTCCTCGCGACGGCGACCGGATTTTTGGTCGGAAGATCTCAGCGAAAGCTGCGCATGGCTCTTGCCAGTGCCCGTGACGGCGTTACCTCCGGGTGACGTTCCCTTGTTGAAGGCGTCCCGATGTGGATCCTCCGGTCTGAATTGATGGACTCCGTCCCCCGCCTCAAACTGCTCCTCCTGGGGGCCTCGCTTCGGAAAGCTTCTCTTGTAGAGTCTTGTGGATCACCCTATGTGCTCTCGCTGGTGTTGCAGCCCTCTCGCAACGTCAGCCTGGCTACTTTTACACGGTCATGCTTAGGTTGTTGGCGGCCTTCCTAGCGCCTTGGGGGGCTTTGTTACGACGGCGTCAGGCCATAGCCGCTGCCGGTGCTTTTATCCCAACGCAAGTGGAAAGATGTTGTGTTCTGGTCTGGACCTAGCCCGAGCCCTAGGGGTGGTATGGCTGGGTCGGGGTGAAAGCTTTGCAGGACCTCGGTCTCTGCCGACGACGTTGACGCGTTCTCGCGCCATGCACCTTCTTGGAGGCGTCGCCGCAAGACCCCCCCTTCCTTTGGATCCTCAAGTTCTGCCAGGTGGCTGGCCCGGCGCTGATTCCCCTTGGGCAGTAGTTCTGGTGCGGTGGAGGTTTGTTGACGTGGACATGGTCGTGGTCACTCCGGTGCAACAGAAGACAAGGCTCCTTCAACCTCGATCAAGCTGGCGCTCCGGCTTTCTTTCTTTTTGTTGTCTTCTGTTGTTGGTTTCGGGGTGCGCTTTGCGCGCGTGTGTGTTGTAACTCTTGGTGTAACTCTTAGCCGGTTGTTGGCTTCGTTAATTCAAAGCCGGGCTCAGCTCGAGCCTTCCGTCTAATTGATGTATTGATAAAACAAAAAAACACGTTAATGCGTGGCATCCAACGAACTATATTATTGCTACTAATTGATGTATTGATAAAACAAAAAACACGTTAATGCGTGGTTTTAACTTTTTCTGAAATTTCTTGTTACCACACGAATCTAAAAAATAAATTACATAATCCAGAAATTATTGATAATGTATTATATTTGAAGTTTAATTCATAATTTGTGAACGGATCGTAAAGCATTTGGACGTCTCGAGATAAGAGGGGGAGATCGTCATAGTTATGGAGTTGCATTTTCCCCTTTCTAGCCACTTCCTTGAATTTCCCTTTCTCGTTATCGGAAACTTGAAGAGGGATGAAAACAAGTTTTTAGCTGATCATAAAGAGACACATGGCGACCGATGATGATTGTCTTTTTTTTCCTTTGCTGTTTTGTGCTCTTTCTAGGCATTTTGGGCGGTTGGACCAGCCGTCTAGCTCCTTCTCTCTATGAAAATGACATGTATTATGGAAAAAAATAAGGAGACACGGAAAATGAGTTTGCACATGCTCATAACTAGGGCTACTCGTGACCAGCAATGACTATACAGTTCTTCTCTCGAACTTCCATTTTATTTTATTCCGTGAACGTGTCCTAATTTGATTTAAAATAAACGATGTCTTTTTTTAATGAGAGAAGGGTTCCGAATGACATATGCTACATTAGATATAACAAAGTTTCACGGTGCACATAAGGATTCAAACATTCCAGACGCGGGATTTACCAAGGATAACCCTAAAGGTAAAACTAAATCATGATTGGGTTCAAACCATAGCTTCATCATCATTGTCGTTGGGGGAAACCCCCACTTGGGACAGTGAGACAGCAACAACCCCACCTTCAAAATGTAGAAGAATTGCACTCGAATGCGAATAGGAATTGCATCCCTTGCTGGGAGAACATCAACGATATGCTGCCATTCGACCAAAAGAGGCAACCACAAGGATACTTCCGAATGACCGTTGTATCCCGGTCATATGAACGTGGAAGAGGGAAACAAAACATGTCATAGATTCATGAATGAAGACGTTATGATTGAGCCCCTTTCCAATCAAAATTGTTGGGAACTCAATCTCTCCCTTCCACCCCCGTCATCATGATCGCACCAAGAGCAAAGAAAGAGATGAAGGAAAATCTCCAGATGCAAGAGACCATAAAGCTTATTGAGTGGAGCCCCGATCCACCACCACCATCAAGAGGAGAAGTAGGCAACCACCATGTGTCACGTGCGAGCGCCATTAGTGAAGGATTGAGATAGATGACCTAGAGGGTTATTTATTTATTCACAAATTTTAGGAATTGTGGATAACAAAGATGTGCCTAATGCAATTATGTGAAACAACATATATGATGATATAAGGCACTTCAAACACGTAGTCTATCGCAATGATAAATATAAGTGAAAAAACTTCAGAAAAAATCAAGAACGCGGAGAGAAAGATGTATACAGATGTTCACTTCCTTAAGAGGAAGATAATAACCATTTGAGATATGTGTGGGTTACCATGAAGGACCCCATACGCCACTGAAGGCTCACCTTCTTCTTTTTATGCCTCCTCCATGAATTTGGAACTCAATCACCAGGGGAGGCCTTACAAATTTTCGGTGCAAATAGTAACTTGAAAGCTCCCTGTGAATCATACCACCTAGGATCCCTCAAACTGTAGGAGTGCTCAAGTCACAAAATTAATCAGTGAAAGAGAAGGGAGGAATGGATCTTGGTTATGGTTAGCTCCTCTCTCAAACCGCTCACAAGTCTCTCAAGGAAACAAAAATGTGTGTGCTGAAAGTATTCTCATATCTGGAGATGTTCAAATGGTAAATCTAACCCTATCCATGAAGGGTTGGTTATGTTTTATACAGGGGCTCATAACTAGTCATTTCTGCACAAAATATTCACCCAGAGTCTCTAACCCAATTGACCCGGAGGCTTCGACCAACTATCAATTGCAGAAACAAAGCTAAAGATAGGTAGGCGTAGCCCTTAGAGTCAGGCTAAGAGACTACGACCCCAATACTTGGAGACTCTAGGATAAATTTGAGAGCACCAAAAAGAGTGAAAGAGGCTATGGCTAGGACATCACCCCACACCTAGAGAGCACCAGCCAAGAATAGGGGCACTCAGAGATCCCTTTCCCGGAAGCTCTATAAGGAAGCCTAGAGCAGCCAAATGAGGAGCCAAAGCTCCGGGCTAAGCTGAGATGAGCGAGAGAAACTCTTGGAGACTCTGATTGAAAACAACGACCTTCTCTTGTTTGAAGTTCCCTACCCTAAGACTCTGAACAAAATGGTCCGAGGACTCCGGCCAACTGGGAATTGAACACAACTCTTTGGCTTGGGAATTAGCTAGGATGATCAAAAGGATGACAAGATGCAGGACCTGAGCTTTTTCTTTTGCATCCCTACGACCCCATGTAATAGTGTGTGATCACTATTACTCAAGAAAAAGGAAAGGATATGCAAGCTTGCCTTCACAAAAAAGAAAGGCCATGTGCTAGTCAAGTCTAATAGTACGCATAAGTCGACTCGTTGAATTTATTAGGTTAATAGTTTTAAAGGCCGACTAGGCTCAAACTTGTTAGTGGCCGAGTACGACATGAATTTTGTAGTTTCCACCATAACAATGTGGATCTCATCGGAATATAATTCTCAACCATAACCAAGGCACACATTACCTTTTCCCTCGTCCTTCATACGTGAAAAGCGAGAATCCCCACTACTCATTGGATGTCGTCTTGCTAAAATTTAGCTAGATTTGACACCATTTGAGGGTCGCCCTACATGATTATGCTTTCCTTTCCAACCCTATACACACACGTGGCACATTTGCCCCTCCACTCCACACACACAATGGCCTCATATTTCTTGATTGGGTGCTGTAAATTGCTTGTCATACAAGTAAAATATAATGTCGGCTCAGTGGTGAGTCCACATAACCACGCACACATTGGTGATTGTTAGGTCAAACTTCTATATGTATGGTCTCTCTCAAGTTTAACAAAGCCTAAAAAGGCATACTTCTTAAACTTTAGGGAATCACAATGCTCATTAGACTGTAACAGAAAAAGATCTGTATATAATTATGAGGTGTTGAGGGATGAACACTTAAAACCATAAATGGGTGAGATTTTTTTTTGAGATTTGGGTGAGAAAATCTTGATTGAAAGCTTTGAGTGTTGACAGAGAGATAATTATTTCTTAGTAGAGTAAACTATTTTCTTATAGAATAGAAGAAGTCGACTAACTATAGTCACAACCATATTTTATAGAAAAATATATTTCATTATTTCAAGGGAAGACACCTACAGGGATTGGTTTTTTTAGGGAACTGGATAGTTGTTTGTTGGGCCCTAGTCCTAACCATCCGGTCGGCTATGACATGGTCCAAACAATGGGAGCCCCTATGCCTCTCCTTTTGCGAGCTGTAACATCGACTCGCCCGCAGGGAGTCTCTCCCCGATAAAAGCCCAAGAAAGAAGGCCCACTAGGAAGTTACGACTTCATATCTACGGTGTTCATTCTTACGTCGTTAGTTACGTGTGCATAACAGCACGGGAAAAAGAAAATGTATGTGTTACATTTTAAACCTGAAACATTAAAAATGAACATTTTTAAAATCTTAACCAATGTAAAAAATCGAAACCATTTTAAAAAATGGTTCAAATTTTAAAATATTCATGTTTGGAAATTAGAAAATATACAGTTTTGAAAGTAGTTCCAATTTTGAAACATTTTCACTTTATATAAATGGTTCAAAATTTGAAAATTATTCATTTTAAAAATGGTTCCAATTTTGAAAATGGCTCCAAATTTTAAAATAGTTCATTTTAAAAAATGGTTCAGATTTTGAAAATTGTTCATTTGTGAAAATGGTTCCAAATTTGAAAATGGTTCCAACTTTGAAATTATTCATTTTTTTAAATGGTTCAGAAAAAAAGATGCCGGTGAACCAAAAATAATAGTGAACCGATAATATTTGTGAACCATTAAAAAAAAAGCAATTTTCAAAAATCTAAACCACTTTTAAAAATAATCATTTTTGAAAAATATGAACCATTTTTAAAAATAAAATATTTTTCAAAATCTGAATCATTTTAAAAAATAAAATATGAACCATTTTAAAAAATAAAATAATTTTCAAAATATGAACCATTTTCAAATAAGTGAAAATAAGAAAACATGAAAAGAAAAAAAGGAAAGAAGTGAAAAATAAAAAACGGAAAATAAGAAAGAAACAGAAACAAAAAAATAAAACATGAAAGAAATAGTAAGACAACGAAACGAAAAACTAAGATAAAGAAAAAAATGAACAGAAGAAAAAGAAACTGGAAAAGAAAAAAAAGAGTAAATGGACCGGCCCATGTGGGGATACGCAACGGGCGAGTCCGAAGTTCCGAACAAGGATTCGCAAAGGGCGATATATAGTGATTCCGCAAACAACAGCATTGAAAATGGGCCAAGGCGTAAAGTGAGACAGGGTCGGCGGCACTCCCTAATGGGCCCGGGTGGTACAGACTATCTCGGCGAGCATTCGCAAAATGTCCGTTTCTCCTGGGCATTTCGTCGAGCACAGCCGGGGCTCCATGGCGTCCGTCAATCGCCACCGCCGGAGCTCCATTGAGTCAGCCAATCGCCTCCTGATTCTTGTGAGTTACCCGCTCCACTACGGTCCTTCGCGACGTCTTGCACACTTGTCCTTAATGCTTCTGTGGTGAGAAAGGGTGGGCGCGACCATCTTGTAGATCGAGTTCTTGTCTAGTTAAATCGGTGGCCGCCTTTCAGTTCATCGGTTATTCAGAACTCAGAAGTTTCGTAAATTGTATCCGCAATGGTTTTCCCGTGGGATTTCTGGCATCTTGTGCAAAGTTCTGTCCGTATCAGTTCAGTTTGTTAAAATTCAAGTACAGTATGCCACGGTTGTGTTTTGTGATGGCAAATTGGCTAAAACTTAATAAAGCAAATCGTCAGTGTGGTAAACTCACTTGATTCATACAACATGCAAAACTGAACTAGTTCATAGACATTAGAACAATGTGCACTGTCACTGTACATTTGTACAGGCATTGTTGTTCTCTATATGCTATACTAGTATTCACATATATACAATGCAATTGCAAGGATCTAACCCTATCGTAATATCGCTTTGATCAATCTTGGATATGTCTTCCGTGGTTCCGTGGTCACTTATCTCTTCTGGAAGTTGAATAGCTTGATTGAGACTCCGAAAAGGAAAGCAAAGAGAACGGCAAATGAGACGACCACCACAGCGACTACCCACAAGAAGTCATGATGGAACCCAAAATAGGTTTCTACAAACTCAGACACCTGCACACCACTGTCTTCGAACTTTTCTGTTACATCTCCAAACTGTGAAGTGACCAGACCATTGAGTGTCCACGCAATAGGGCTGAGCCAGTAGTACCATCTCCACCATATCGGAATTCTCTGTAGATAAAAGTAGCCAGTTCACAGAATATTAGGAAAAGAAGGAGCAAAAGTTTTTTGTATAGCAGTTCTAGTTTATCTGTAGAAGTGGAAGCATTAAGAACAAATAGTATACTTACAGTTCTTGGTGTAATAAATCCCGAGAAAAGGTTCCAAAGAGCATAGAATGCCGTGGAAACAACAGAGGCAACGTTGTAGTTTGGAGTCAGCCCCACCGACATCATTCCGTAGAATGTGAAGTAAGCTAGAGTGAAGTACATGAAAAACAGGTACCAAAAGAACTTGGCAGCTGTCCACTCGAACCCAATCATAGCATATACTAACACACCATATATCAAGGATTGAACAAAGATGTATGGAAGTTCAATTGCAACCTGCAAGGGAAACTAGATGTTAGTGGTCCTATTGTTTTAAGGTTGCTTTCCACTTACTTAGCGGATTGGTTTAACTGTTTGTTCTTGCTGTAAGTCAAAATCATCTTAAATCTTTTATCAAGCCTCATATGTACATTCTTGCACTATTTATGATGCTTAATATGACAATGCCAAGCCTTTTGATCGTTGAACTCATTAGTCTTGTTTTTAGTAATAACTAAAGATAAAATTTAATGCAAAGAACATCTACCTGCCCCAACGCATATGGCAAAGGTGAGTACATATGCGCCGCTCTTTCCCTGTAAAAGACTGTGCGCTCAACAGCTACAACTGGCTGAACTGAGGCCGAGTTCTGCACCCCCATGAACAGAACTGAGGCATACATGGAACCCATGGCATTGAACAAGTCCTGTTGACTGTGCCTGCAAGGGTAAAATGATTCTGGTGAATTAGAAAGGTGGGAACAATAGGTAGTTTACTTAACAAATATCATATACAAATTTTGTACATGCTTTATTTTATTATATATTATATTACCTTTTTCTTCCAATGCCCCAGAACATTGTTCCAAACAACAGCGCAATTAATGTAGTATAGAAGAACTTGACTGCGGTATATGGAGGATTTCTCCAGTATGAAAGACTTTGCTTCCACAGGCAAGCTGAGCATTGAGTGAGGAAGTTTTGTGAGTACTGCGTTGGAAAGGATAGGTCACTTGAACCTTCAGGAGGTGTGCTTAGCTCCTTTATTAAATTTTTGTTCCTCCTGAAATGCAACAAAACCAACAATATTCGTGCACATTTTAGATATTTGAAATTCAATTGAAAAGAAAAATGGCATACTAGTATTATCACGCTTTTAAAATGGGCCATCTGTAATGCATATTTGTTCACAAATTTTCTTGTCTTTTTTATCTTAGAGATCTGCCCTCTTAAATAGTAGTTTATACTGAAGAAAGTATTGATTGTTGTTTTTCATTTCGAAATATATGCAACCAGAAACATACCGGTGTAGTTCAGAATTCTTGTATACTTGACTGAAGCTAATCCCAGTTATCTGTTCTTGCGCTGCACTAGTCACTTCCAGCATCCATGTTGAAGGATTGTAGCCATCTTTAATCTTTCTGACATCTTCAATAGCCTGTGTAGAAGCAAAGCAAAGCAGTTCAATAACATTTCTGTTCAGTGCGAGACTGCATTTGGAAACCTAAAATAATTTATGTTCAATTTTGTCACCTCAAAATAACTGATCAATTCACACGAGTGCCGGCCTAGTGGACCTACATAAATCTCCTCACCTCCTCGTTTCATCAGGAACAGCTGCAAAGACACACCACCATCAGGTATTAGAAGGGTTCACAAAAAGTATGAACTGGCCATGTCGCTTTATTTTTTCTTCTTTACCTCATCAAAAGATTCAAATATATCGATGCTTGGTTGGTGAATGGTGCAAACAACTGTCCTTCCTGTATCTACGGTATTCCTTATTGCCCACATTACAATGGCTGCTGCTCGTGCATCAAGTCCAGATGTCGGTTCATCCATGAAAATGATAGAAGGGTTAGCAACCAGCTCCACTGCTATTGTCAGCCTTTTCCTCTGCTCAGTTGACAATCCACTAACGCCGGGTAATCCAACCAATGCATCTTTTAAGGGGAAAAGTTCCACTAGCTCCATGACCTCATCAATGAACATCTGCACGCCAGGTTTCATGTGTTAAAGCAGTCAGTAGATATGGTCGTCCTTTCGAAGATGTGACTAGTACATAAAAGTGATGTACAATCATGTCAAAATATCTGTCTCAAGCATTTTGGAGAACTTAAATTTTAAAATTATACCGTTATTAAAATTTAATTTTATATGTGTGACATTTAAAATCAGTTGAGAATATTAGTCTTCTCATTTAATCATGTTTCATATAATTTTCTAATATATATGCTTGTATACTACGAAAATATTAAAAAAAATGAAAATTGTGTTCTTTGCAAACCTTTCTTGTTGAGGAATCAACGCTAGCAGGTAATCGGAGCCATGCCGAGAATGCGAGAGACTCGTACACGGTCACATTCGGTGAATGGATGTCGTTCTGCTCACAGTATCCTGACACACGAGCAAAAGTTTCGTGCTTCTTTGGATAGCCAGAGATTGTAATGTTGCCCTCTATGTATCCACTGGTCTTTCGTCCAGCCAAAACATCCATCAGTGTTGTCTTACCGGCACCACTGACACCCATAAGAGCTGTAAGTACTCCTGGCCTAAATGAACCACTGATACCCTTAAGTAGTTCCAACCGGCTCTCTGCCACACCTTGTGCTTTGATTTCCTACAGTTTGTGTGGGATAAAGGAATTATGAATGATGTTTTCACTCATATATGTTCTACTTATTGGACATATCTGTATTTCTAATAATTTCCATAAAAAAAATACCTGTGGCATGTCTACACTGTATTTTATATCTTCGAATGTGATGGAGAGAGGTACAAAAGGGAGGACCATTCCTTTCTTGCCCGGACTAGAATTCACTGTTGCATTGTTGGACGTTGATTCTTCATTGCTCCAGTCTGCAGTATCTGGTAAACATATGCAGAGGTTAATTTTAAATTAGACCTTAACTTTTAGCTGGGAGGTTATATCATTGAGCTTTGCCAGTTGACATTATCTTATATCTTCCTCAGATTTATCAAAATCAGTAAGTACCTGTAGATGCTATAGTATTGTTCTTAACCCGTCCTCTCGATGATGCTTCTAAAACTTCACCAGTGAGATTAGCTTGTTTTATCTTCATCGTTTCCTCAGATATTGTTGGCTGGTTGCTGTCAAATGCTGCGGATCGGAGAATGTATAAGATTAGAATGCACAGCTTTGTTTGGAAAATTGCAAGATAGCTATCTATTGGCACAAAATACAAGTTATATCTGACTCACGGTCGAGGAATGTGAGGCAGACGGTATAGAGGATATTGAATAGCAGCACATATCCGAGCAAGGCACCAACGCCAATCCAGTACCACTTTGCATCAGGAAAAACCCCACGAGATTCCAGAACTAGTCTTCCAAGTGGTTCCATGGAACCAGGGATTATCTGTAGCATAGCAGTAACAATATGCTTTAGCCATTCATAATCAGACAGATAACCATTCATAATCAGACAGATAAGTTTTTTAATCCTATTTCATAAGTGCATCTTTACCTTATTCCAGCTTTGACCTAGGAACTCATTCACCGATAGAGCATTTTGTGCATACATCAGGGGTGATATCCAGTACCCCCATATCCACCATTTCTTCACATTCTCTGTTAAATCAAAGGAATGGTGAATTTATGATGCATAAATACCACATCCAATGTGGAAAAGCAAATGAAACTTGAGTAATTTATAGTCCAGGTGTTATTAGCCTAAAACTTCAAACATACTGCTTAGGACTTCAGCTTAGCTAGTTTTGCATACCTCTTGCCAGGATGAATCCACCCGTGAGCATAAAAATAAGTATGCTGAAGGAACCAATGGTGCTTGCAACAACTTGATGCCTTGCAAGGCCAGCAATGAAGCGGAAGAGACCAGATGATGCCTCATTCATTAATAAGAGCAGCAGGAACTGTCTAAAAAATCTGCAGCATTGCATTGTTTTCATTAGCTTCCGCAATATCTTGAAAAAATTAATGTATGTTCGAATTTACCCCCTTACCTCTGTATGTTGGGATCAAATCCAATGACGTAGTATGTTATGCCCACCCAAATTGTTACATTTAGCAAAGACAGGGGTGTCTTAATGAGCCATGATGGCAAGGTGTATGTCCATGCTGGAAAGAAGAGAAGATCTCTTTGCTTGAAGAAAACAGGGAGCTTTACAATGGTTAGACCTACTTCTGCTAAACCATTGAACATGATCATCAAGATCCCAAAGAAGAGAGCACCCATGTATATCCCTCCATCTGTTACTGAGTCATGATGCATATTGATGCGCAGAAAGACGGTCATTGCTATGATTGCCATGATTGTCAACTGAAGAATAAAGAGAAATAATAAGATACCCTGCGGCACTTTTATATTTTTGGATAACATCGAAATCAATTAAAGTTAAACTTTTGTTAATTTTTGTTTTTAGAATGATCACCTGAGTTGCCTTGAATATGTACACAAAGGAGTTTCTTTTCATGAGCAATATCTCTCTGTTGATGTTAGCTTTGAGTAATTCCTTCATGCTGGCGCCGTATTGTGATGTTTTCAGGGCTGCAGGATGACTTCTGCTCTTATCAAATGGGACTGCTAACTCACTCTTTATAGCCTGACCAACGTGGAAAGATTGAAATGCCTCCGCAAACTCCTTAACAGGAACATATCGGTATGTCTCGTCACTGTTTATCCAGTATTGTCCCTGATCTTTCCTTGATGTAACCTATCAAATTTCAATTATAGTCAGTCACACTTCAACACTGTAGTCAATTATGATCCTGCTATTTAATATACCAACTTAGCACGACAGAGTTTTCTATAACCATCAATTTTGCAGCTTGCCATATTTTGCTGAAGATGCAAACTGTAAAATATTAAATAGGTTGCTCCATATGTTCCACTTGTGAACAAACTTTGCATTATGGAAATTCCCTAGATTTCACATTTTGTATTTCGAAGGTATTTCGAAATAATGCATTTTTAAATAATTCTATAATTAGAGAAAGCTCGAGACAACAAGTTGTTAAACTCACTTCTTGCAAGAAGTCAGCTACGCCTTTTCGCTCAGGACATTTGAATCCCATTGATTCAAAGAACTCGAGCACATGTTCTCGGGGGCCATTGTAGACAACCTGACCATCTGAGAGGAGAATTATATCATCAAATAATTCATATGTCTCTGGTGCAGGTTGTAGCAAAGCGATGACTGCTGTTCCACCAATAATGTGGATTGTTTGCCGGATGGAGTTTACAATCTGGAAGGTTGTCGAGCTGTCAAGTCCAGTTGATATCTCGTCCATGAAAAGGGCTCTTCCTGGTGTTACAAGCATCTCAGCTGCAAAACCATCAGGGAATGGATGAGTTGAATTGTACAGGAACTCATTGCAAATTAATTCTTAAGACATAGCATCTGGTATGTTTGTCACTCTCAAACTATATTTACCTGTAGTTACTCTCTTTTTTTGACCTCCGGATATACCTCTCAACATATTGTTGCCTACGATTGTGTCGGCACAGATATCCAGCCCCAATATCTTCAATAATTCAAATGAAATCATAAATTAGTAATGTAATCACCTCTTCATCTTGTAAAGCTCTTGACAAACTTAAGAAAGAAACTAGATGTCATTCTTGTTACAAGGCTTATAATTGTGTGATTCAGTGTAATTAACAACAGAGCTATAAATAAATGGCAGATTCGCGTGCACCTTTAGTATGTGATTTGTGACCACCTCGGCTTTCTGCTCTCCTGTTGCAGCAGCCTACATAAGAAAAATGAGAGATTAATGTGGATCAAACTTTTTTATAGAAACGTCAGCTGAAACATTGAATGTAGTGAACTACTATATGAAATGCAACAGTATTGAACCTTCAAGTAGATATCTATCTCTGGATCTGGTTTGATATTTTCTTCCTTTTCTCTCCTTGATAGCTCCATTAGAAGGTCTGATCATTTTGTACAAAAAGCAATCAAGTTATATAATGCAATATGATAGTGTGATGAGTTCTGGAGTCTCCATGTTTGCTGTTCTTACCAAAGCGGTGACCAATCCCTTGACATTTTGCAGAGAAATTGACTGTCTCGCGGACTGTCAGTTCACCCATATGCAGATCATGTTGGCTAACATAAGCTGCTGATCGCCGCGGCACAAACTCATCCATAGTATGCCCATTGTAAATTATTTCCCCTGACATCTTTTGTCATTGCAGCGTTTTCACATGTTAGTTCTAGCAAGTTATAACCACGAAAAACATAGCATCCAAAACAAAACAAAAAGATGTTGTACCTTGAGACCTGAAGGCAGAGTTCCGGCCAAGGCCAGAAGCAGCGAGGTTTTTCCCGCGCCAGGTGGGCCCAAAAGCAAGGTCATCCTAAAACAGTAGAAGGGATAATAAGGTAGAGTCGGTGGCGATGATTTGCAAGTGTCGATATGTCCAGATGTTTACCTGTGAGGCTTGACGATTCCGCTGACATTGTGAAGGATTGATATTTTCTGCTTCCTGTTTGGTGTTAGGTGAAGAGCATTTGCCATGCCCTGTTTGAAGACGATTACCGCCACCATGTCAGTACTCATGTTATGCAGTACAAAGAGGCAAGTTAAATTGACTACAATCAAACTATGTGCGTACTATAACTCCTAACGCTTGAAGCTCCATTAGACCAGTGGGCAGATTATTTATTTTGTCATATGGTCTGCTGGATTTGCAGTAGATCCTAATGTCTGAAGCTTCAATCAGGAAATTTAACCTTCTCAAGCACTTATTTTTGATTGATGTATCTAAGTTGTCAGTACTCAGTGCCAGCTCAAAGGTGAATAAAATACCATCAAGTGTGCGGATGATATCTTTATGATGTTCACTAGTGTAATAATAAAATACTGTAGAAGAAAAGAGTGACTTTGGCTAGTCAAAATCGGCCAATCATCGCGCGCGAAAGGAGTCAACGTCAATCAGTTATGTCATCCCATATCCACTGTTGACATTATTAACCAAAAAATCTCGGCCAGCAACAGACAGACAGACAGAATTGCAGCAGTGCGGCATACCTCCAGTACATTGGCGTAGGTGTTGAGGATGGTGGGCAGGCCCCTGCTGCCAACGTACGCCTCCGCCTCCACGTTCAGGTTCTGGTACCTCACCTCGATCGTCGGCAGCTCAACCCCAACTCTGACGAACATCACAAGCGAAGGGATACCAATCGAGATATCAGTACATGCTATAATCCTCCACACTGCAGGAGGGGAATACTGAAGAACGGAAGAAGGTCGTGTTAATATATCTTACCTGTCGAGGCGGTCCTTGAACCTGGAGAGGAAGCGCTCGTGCTCGTCGCCGACCCAGGCGATGCGCTGCATGAGCGCGTGCTTCTCCTGCGCGCCAGCTTCTGCACGTTCACCTCCTTGAGCTCGCCCTCGGGCATGGCCAGCACCGCCGTCCGGGCGCGGTCGTAGGTGGGCAGCTTCTCCAGCGCCGCCCATCGCAGCGCCTCCTCGTCGTCCTCGTCCCGCGACGACCTCGAGAACACGTCGTCCGCGCCCCGCGACCACACCGTGCTCTCCTGCCGCAGGCTGCGCCCGAACGCGTGTATCTCGCCGGCGTCGTCCATCTACCTTCCCGCGAGCCGACGGCGCCGCCGGTTACGGCAACTCGGCGAAATATCTATCGGAGAACCCGACAGGGGAGAGTGGGACGTCGCTAGCTGCTGTACCCCTCCCTCGTGTGCGGGGCTGCTTTCTTTCTTGGCGCCACAGATGAGATTCCACGGGAAGGAGAAAGAGATTGGCGCTTATATAACAGTGGTGGAGCCGACGACGGAGAAGGAGCTGCTGACGTACCCCATGACGACGCCGGGTCTACGGAGGCACGGGCGAGTTTCGAAGGAAATTTGTTTCCGGCGTGCCGGTGCCGCGAACTCGCACGTGGTACGTAGACGGCTTTTGCATCAGGGGTTGGGTTGCGTCTAGCTGGGAGGGTTAAATATGCAGATAAACTCCTGTGCTGCTACGAAACAAGCTGGCACAAAACCCTTCTAGAAACAAATTAGTATTTTTTGCGAATTAATTAGTATTGGACAGGATATCGATTTCAATCCAAATTGAACAGAAACTCTTGTATCATAGACTAATTCGTAATAATCGCTGGATCGTAGAACCGAAGTTAAGCAGGACGGATGAGTTGTAGGCTAACATAAATCATTAATTGTGTTTTTAAGCTCACATGCAGCAAGTGATAGTGTGGCAGAAAGGTAGGTGGTGCTCCATGACATCACTTGCAACGGTTTTCATGGGTTGCCTTTTACGATCTAGAGTAAAATACAGAATGGTATTGTCGGTCCTTCGCTTCGCGTTTTGTTTTGAGTTGTGATCCAAAATAAAGGGTAACTTATGACGGAGCGGACCAAAAGTTCACCTGTTGGGAGGCTTGAACGTCTCGCCCCTTGCCGAGTGTCAGGGACGCCGGGGAGGGTGAAGGGTGACTGTGGGGTGGTGCCCCCGATGTACGGATCAGTTTCGACCTAGGACACAACTGCTATATATAATTCATGTAAACCGCCGTACGGGATAAGTTCATCGTTGTAAATCGCGATGTTTATAACCTCTTCTGTTATATCGAATTTTCGCTGCCCATGAATTTCTTTTCGTTGAAAGATTTTTTGGTGTTAAAATTTTGTGTCCATGTGTTGGTTTGATCCTCTTCGCTCTATGTCTGCGAGGCGATGTATAACAGTGTGCTCTAAATAAGAACAATTATTGGAGCCATTGATTTGATCCATCCATGCTGGAGAGGAGAGGAGGGCTTGTTGAGAATTTTGGCAATTGTTCGATTAAATTAATCCAATAATAAGTCATGAACATGACGTGAGCAGTGCTAATGACATACTGAAATTCTATGATAAAATCATGTACTAGACAAATAGTAGATACATCTACACAAATAGCTAGTACGGCAAACATGCAAGTAATCAGGAGAGGGATAAACGTGTACCCTCTAGTAGGCCAGTTGGCCGCAGCAGCGAAGGCGTTAGCCTCGTCGGCGATCCTCTTGTCGGCAGCAGCCTTCTCGATGTCGGCGTCGGTGGCCATGACGAAGAGGAAGGCGGCGCGGACGTAGTTGATGCAGATGTAGTTGAATCAGATGAAGTAGAGCGAGCAGTCGCGTAGGAGACGCTCCCCAAAAACCTAATCGCCCCTCTCCCGTACAGGATCTAGAGAGGCGGAGTTTCGGAGGTCTGCTCTCCGTCAGCCGTGTACGCGGTGGACGGGATGGGATCAGCGATGGCAGCAACAGCGGGAGGAACGACGATGCGAGGAGCAAATGCGATGTGGTGTCTGTTGTGTATTTCCGAGAGAGGAGCGACCTCTCTTATATACACACGCAGGCGGAAGACCAACGGAAACACACGCAATTAAGGGGAGAATTAAGAGACTGGTAACGGCCGTACTTAAGAGCACTTAAGACAAAACGTTTCAGCTCAAATTCATTCTCCATTAAGCGCAATGAATTCTGAAAACTCCCGTACTTAATAGTACTTAAGACGGACGTTTCAGCTCGCAATGAATTCTGAAAACTCCCGTACTTAATTGTACTTAATACAGACGTTTCAACTCATATTCATTTTCCATTAAGGCAAATGTTTCAGTTGACCGCATGACAGCATGGGCCTTTAGGGATTTTTCTGGAATTGTTATATGCTAATATTTCAACAATATTTCAGCAATCCCCCACCAGATCCCAAAGACCCATGATGTTGTTCTCTGTTCCAAACACTGTTTTGATATACCAGTATTTTCAGTGGAGACCTGTTAAGGTTGAGCTCCACCTAGAACGAATAGCTACACTCCTTCACAACTGACAATGGACTATGCCTTGAATTGTCAATTTGGCGTAAAGTAGTTTCGCCAAACGTCTTACCAGTACTAGGCTGCCGAAGGCTGACCCCTCGGGTGGAGCATATTAGTCACACTCCTGACCTATTCATGAACTTACTAGAGATCAACCCAATCTCATAGACTGTGACCAGCAGTCAGGCTCATATAGGTGTGTTCCTCAAAGATCGCTCTGTAGGATAGCATCTTGCTTATGCAAAGCCTTGGAACACATTAAGACAAATGTCAACCTGCCATACAGTTACCGAGAGTATTGCATCTCCAACGGAGTGGGTTAGTAAAAGTACTCTCCTCAGTTAACCACTAGCTTGTTTTCCCAGGTCCTACTTCACGGGATCTCCGATCACATAGGTTGGGTTACTACCATGGCAACTCATGTGGGTTTCATCCCGATCTCCCTCGATGCATTTTCTATCACAACACGTGATAGCCCTTTAGTAAAGGGATCTGCCAGATTCTTAGCCGACTGGATATAATCCAGCGCTATCACTCCGGAGTTTCTCAAATGTCTGACAGCTTTTAATCTCATTCTTATATGTTTGTTGGACTGCATGTTGTCCTTTGAACTTTTGACCTTGGTAATCACTGTCTGATTGTCACAGTTCATAAGGATAGCCGGTACTGGCTTTTCAACCACAGGCAAGTCCATCAACAGATCTCGAAGCCATCCTGCTTCGACACCAGATGTGTCCAATGCTGTTAATTCTGCTTCCATTGTCGATCTCGTCAGGATCGTTTGCTTGCAAGACTTCCAGGAAACAGCACCACCTCCAAGGGTAAACACATAACCCGTTGTGGCTTTCATCTCATCAGCATCAGAGATCCAATTCGCATCACAATAACCTTCAAGCACTGATGGGCTTCCGGTATAGTGAAGTCCATAGTTCTCTGTACCTTTCAGATAGCGCATAATTCTTTCAACAGCACGCCAATGTACATCACCCGGATTGGAAACAAACCGGCTCAGTTTGCACACAGCGAACATGATGTCAGGCCTTGTAGCGCTCGCTAGGTACATGAGTGAACCAATTACTTGAGAGTATCTCAGCTGATCCTTAGCTGTGCCTGTGAACTTTCGAATCTGCACACTAGGATCATATGGTGTTGGAGAAATTTTGCAGTCTGAATATCCAAAGCGACTCAAAATCTTCTCAACATAGTGGGATTGCAACAGTGTAATCCCACCTTCATTATCTCTCAGTAGCTTGATATTCAAAATAACATCAGCCACACCAAGGTCTTTCATCTCAAAGTTCTGAGATAAAAATGACTTAACCTCCTCAATCACTTTGAGGTTGGTCCCAAATATCAGTATGTCATCAACATACAAGCACAGTATAACTCCTTCGCCCCCACCATGGCGATAGTATACGCATTTGTCAGCTTCATTAACAACAAAACCAGCAGAGGTTAAAGTTGTATTGAACTTCTCATGCCATTGCTTAGGTGCTTGTTTCAGGCCATATAAAGATTTCAGTAACTTACACACTTTCCTTCCTGACCATCTAATACAAAGCCATCTGGCTGTTGCATGTAGATTTCCTCGTCTAGCTCTCCGTTCAGGAAAGCCGTCTTAACATCCATTTGGTGGACGAGAAGACCATGCGAGGCCGCCAAAGAGAGTAATACTCGTATGGTGGTCAGTCTGGCTACAGGTGAATAAGTATCGAAGAAATCTTCCTCTTCTTTCTGGGAATAACCCTTGGCCACAAGCCTAGCCTTGTACTTGTCAATTGTACCATCGGGCCTAAGCTTCTTCTTGAACACCCACTTACATCCCAATGGTTTACAACCATAGGGACGTTCAGTAATTTCCCATGTTCCGTTAGCCATGATGGAGTCCATCTCGCTACGGACCGCTTCTTTCCAGTAATCAGCATCCGGAGACGCATAAGCCTCTGAAATAGAAGTGGGAGTATCATCCACAAGGTACACAAGGAAATCATCACCAAAGGACTTTGCAGTCCTCTGTCTCTTGCCCCTACCAAGGGTTTCCTCGTCATCCTTCTCAGGATTTTCATCATGTGTTTGTTCATAATATTCCATAGGAATGGCAGGTTCAGGAGTCTCATCAGATTCCTGTCTAGAAGTGCTTGGCATATCTCTCATAGGAAAAATATCCTCAAAGAATGTAGCATCTTTAGACTCCATAATTGTACCGACCTTCACGTCAGGTACCTCAGATTTCACTACTAGAAATCTATAGCCGACGCTATTCTTAGCGTAGCCCAAATTAACACAATCCACGGTCTTTGGTCCAAGCTTACGCTTTTTGGGGATCGGCACATTGACTTTCGCCAAACAGCCCCAAGTACGTAAGTATGAAGTGTCGTCTTCTCTTCTCCCATTGCTCATAGGGAGTAATCTCATTGTCTTTTGTCGGAACTTTATTCAGGACATGACATGATGTCAATATAGCCTCCCCCCACCATGCCTTGGATAAACCCGATGTATCTAACATGGCGTTAACCAAATCAGTTAGAGTACGGTTTTTCCGTTCGGCAACCCCATTTGACTGGGGCGAATAGGGAGGCGTCCTCTCATGAATAATACCATGTTCCGCACAGAAAGAATCAAACTCATTAGAGAAGTACTCTCCACCACGATCTGACCGGATTCGCTTAATTTTCTTTTCAAGTTGATTCTCAACTTCTGCCTTATAGATTTTAAAGTAGTGTAGAGCCTCATCTTTGGTGCTTAACAAATATACATAGCAATATCTAGTGGAATCATCTATCAGAGTCATGAAGTATCTCTTTCCACCTTCAGTCAACACACCATTCATCTCAAAGATCAGAATGTAAGTTCTAACGGTGCCAAGTGTCTCTCCTCCGCAGCCTTGTGGGGCTTGCGAGGTTGCTTTGCTTGTACACACGAATGGCATTTAGAACCTTTGGCTAAAGTGAAACTTGGGATTAAATTCGATTTTACTAGCCGCGTCATACAACCGAAACTAATGTGACAAAGACGTGAATGCCAAACTTCTGCTTCATTAACATTCGAATGAATATTGTTCACGACTTTATTACAAAAATCAGCGAGGGAAAAGCGGAACAAGCCTCCGCATTCATAGCCTTTTCCAACAAACAGTCCATATTTCGTAACAACTACTTTATTAGACTCAAATACCAACTTAAACCCTTCTCTACATAGAAGGGAGCCACTAACGAGATTCTTCTTGATGGCGGGGACATGCTGCACGTTCTTGAGCTGCACGATCCTTCCCGAAGTAAACTTCAGATCGACCGTGCCAACACCAAGAACAGAAGCACTTGCGCCATTCCCCATCAATACGGATCCGTTCCCTGTGACCTGATAAGAAGAAAACAATGAGATGTCAGAACATACATGAATATTTGCACCTGTGTCAATCCACCAATCATTAGACTGACAAACAGAAAATACAGTAAACAAATTACCGTACCCAGATGCACCATTCTCATTGTTGCTCACAATCATGTTGACAGACTTGGAGTCCTGTCCTGGTTTCTTGAACTTCTTTGGGCACTTGGGAGCCCAATGTTCCTCTGAACCACATGTGAAGCAGCTCCTTTCTTCTTATCCTTGTTGAAGGGCTTCTTGCCCTTCTTCTTGAAGTCGGTATTCTGTTGGACTCCATGTTTCCCTTGGGCTTGTGGAAGTTGGAATTCTTCTGTACAAAATTGGCGACAGAAGTTCCCTCGGTCCCTTTTCCGTGCGAGTCCTTTGCTCTCGAGTTCTGCTCGACACTCAGATGGCCGATGACATCCTCAACTGAGAATTCACGCCTCTGGTGTTTCAGAGTAGTAGCAAAGTTCCTCCAGGAATTAGGCAGCTTAGCGATTATGCATCCCGCGACAAATTTGCCCGGTAGCACACACTTGAGAAGCTCAAGCTCCTTAGCGATGCACTGTATCTCATGAGCTTGTTCCAATACAGAACGGTTTTCAACCATCTTGTAATCGTGGAACTGCTCTATAGTGTACAT
The DNA here is from genome assembly GCA_947311845.1 of Poa pratensis. NCBI lineage: Eukaryota > Viridiplantae > Streptophyta > Magnoliopsida > Poales > Poaceae > Poa > Poa pratensis. Next base: position 20,349,625 of record CAMZMU010000075.1, read on the forward strand.
CTCGCTTCCAGCATCGGTTGCGCCGAATTTAGATTCGAGCGCCTCCCACAAGTCCTTGGCAACCCGCACATGTAAATATGCATCAACCAACTTATCTCCGATCACGCTCAGAACGGCTCCAACAAAGACGACGGTGGCTTCCCTGAACGCCTTCTCCTGTTCAGGAGCAATCGTTCCAGTGGGAGTAACACCGGCGACCCAGAACACGTTCATCGCAGTGAGCCATAAGGTGGTTTTGGTTTGCCAACGCTTAAAATATGTCCCCGTAAACGGGGCTGGTTTCAGTGCAGCAGCAAAACCTTGGATCGAAAATTGCCTACACATATTAGGTTTTTGGATTGCTGAGAATTTAGGCAATTGTTCGATTAAATTAATCCAATAATAATCATGAACATGACGTGAGCAGTGCTAATGACATACTGAAATTCTATGATAAAATCATGTACTAGACAAATAGTAGATACATCTACACAAATAGCTAGTACGGCAAACATGCAAGTAATCAGGAGAGGGATAAACGTGTACCCTCCAGTAGGCCAGTTGGCCGCAGCAGCGAGGCGTTAGCCTCGTCGGCGATCCTCTTGTCGGCAGCAGCCTTCTCGATGTCGGCGTCGGTGGCCATGACGAAGAGGAAGGCGGCGCGGACGTAGTTGATGCAGATGTAGTTGAAGCAGATGAAGTAGAGCGAGCAGTCGCGTAGGAGACGCTCCCCAAAAACCTAATCGCCCCTCTCCCGTACAGGATCTAGAGAGGCGGAGTTTCGGAGGCCTGCTCTCCCGTCAGCCGTGTACGCGGTGGACGGGATGGGATCAGCGATGGCAGCAACATCGGGAGGAACGACGATGCGAGGAGCAATGCGATGTGGTGTCTGTTGTGTATTTCCGAGAGAGGAGCGACCTCTCTTATATACACACACGCAGGCGGAAGACCAACGGAAACACACGCAATTAAGGGGAGAATTAAGAGACTGGTAACGGCCGTACTTAAGAGCACTTAAGACAAAACGTTTCAGCTCAAATTCATTCTCCATTAAGCGCAATGAATTCTGAAAACTCCCGTACTTAATAGTACTTAAGACGGACGTTTCAGCTCGCAATGAATTCTGAAAACTCCCGTACTTAATTGTACTTAATACAGACGTTTCAACTCATATTCATTTTCCATTAAGGCAAATGTTTCCGTTGACCGCATGACGGCATGGGCCTTTAGGGATTTTTTGGAATTGTTATATGCTAATATTTCAACAATATTTCAGCAGGACTGTCCAATGGCACCCGTAACACTTGCACCTTCCCTGCTGGATGGGATAAGGCCAAAACAAGCAGATTTTCCATGCAGCACCAGAGGGCAGTTTGTTGGCCACGAACGACAGGCAACATCACGTGAAAACATCATGTAGTTTGACTTTTCTCGTCTCCGCACTGCGCTGCCAGTGGGCTCTATTTTTTTCTTATTCTACACGGCCACATCTTTTGGCGTCGCAAAAGATACCGCAGTGCATCGCCAGTGGACCATGTTCTATTTATACACGGCCATCTTTTTCACGCTATGCGCCTATGCCCCCGGCTGCACGATCCTGGGCCTCCTAGGATTCTCGATTATCCCATTATTCCCATATGTTTTCTTTTCTACTGCCTCCGCTTCGAATAGAGATTACTAACTCTCTCACGCTCCAGTGATCTTTTTATGTTAAAAAAAAATCATATTTATAAGTTTTCAAAAGAATTGAAAAAACATCATGCAAATTGTCAAAGATGTATACCTCAAAGGTGCAAATCAAGATATGAAATACATTATATTTGGAGCTACACAAAAATGACCAATGCATGGATCTAAATATACAAACTTTCAAATCTTCAAATCTTCAAAATCATAAGATTTTTCATTTTTTGTGTAGTTCGGAATATAAATTATTTCAAAATGAGATTTTGCTCGTTTTTTGACACATCGTTGAAAATATGCCAATTTTTTCAGATTTCCTTAACATTTATCCCTCAGTTACTAAATGTAAGCCTTTAAAAAAAATTGCCCACATGTATCAAGATCTTAATTTTATATTAATCTTGCACTAAACCATGTCTAGATACATGTGAGTCAAAAAATTAAAACGGCTTATGTTTAGGAACGGAGAGAGTAGAAAATAATTTTTTTATTCTAAAAGAACAGAGGGAGCACTCGAACTCGGTAGCCAAAATGACTTTACGCCCCGTTTCTTAATTATAAACGTTCTGACGTTTTAAATTGAACTGGCAAAACATATAGTATGCAGGAACACGTGTAGTACAATATAAGGGCATCTCCAGCCGGCCCCCTAGGACACCTTTTTTTGCCGGCGGAAGAAAAAAGGTTTTTTCTCTCAGTCCCCCCAGGTCACGCTGGACGCTCTGACCGAGCTTTTGGGCTCGGCCCGAGATTTAGTGGGCTCACCCGAGCTAGGCTTGGCCCGCCAGCAAAATTGACCTAGCCGAACTGGCAAAGCTGAACCGCGGCGAGCTCGGGCCGAGCCTGGCTCGGCTCGGTTCGGCCCGAGAAGCTCGTGTCTTTCTTTTATCAAATTAATTTTATGCAGACCCAGAAAGGAAAAGTGGCCCGTTAGGTTAGCTGCTCGCTCCAGTCGTGCGTCTCTTCCATCGATCCATAGCCATAGAGCAGCCACCACCCAGCAGTGAGATGCTGCCACCGCCGCCGTCGCCGTCAGTCGCGCCCCGCTCCCACATACGCACTCTCCTCTAGCTCGCCCCGGCATCTCCACTCCGGACACTCTGCCCCGGCCGCTCTTCTCCTCCCCGACCGCTCTGCTCCGCCTCGGCCGCTCCGCGCCGGCCACGCCATGGTCTTGGATAAGAAGAAGAAGAGGGACAAGACGCTGCCAGTTTCCATGGTGATGGAAAATCCAGGACATCCACCGCCACTGGTTGTGGGGAAGAAGAAGCCCGACCTCCGACGTCCAAAGAGTGGCAATTCCACATCGGCTAAGGCGTCGGCGGCGGCGGTAGTGCCGATGAAACCGCACCCCCTCTGCCTCATCGTCTCCCTGCCTCACATTTCAAAAGAGCCAACCCCGCCATCACGCTTCTTGATGCATCGACATTGGCAACGGTGGTGAGTGACTTGTCAATTGATGCAAAACGTAGCTGTATGTTTGTTGAAAGCAAATTTATTTATATTGTTTGAATGCAAATGTAGTGATATGACTAGTATATGCAAATTTAGCAAGGGGCAACGGGGGCATATGGCGGGTAGAGCACGAAAGGTTTATAGAAGAGATTTTAGTTGAATTCTAGTGTAGCTATATTTTAGTTGAATGCAAATTTGTTTATGCTTATTCATGGTCTATGCTTATTTGTGTGATCTTTTTTAATTGTTTCAATAGGAAGAGGAGATGAATGTTGAGGAGGAAGAGAACCATGATCTTGATAAGGAGGAACAAAAGGCCGATGGGGAAGAAAAAAGTGGCATTATTTGCCCGATGATGATGATGATGAGAACTCTTTTGACCATGATGACACCATGTCCTAGGATGATATTCTCGGCAAAGAAACATTGGATTTTAATTCGGGAGAAGATAGAGTAAATGCCAATCAAAGAAGAAACACAAGAAGAGTGCAAAAGAATGCATAGAGAATTCCCCCGCTTGGGAGCATTTTGTGAAGGTGATGGTGCACACTGAAGAAGATCCAGAAGGGCCTAAGGTGTTAAGGGCAAGGTGCACCCATTGCACTAATTTATATATGTATAAGCAAGGTTCAAGCACCTCAACCCATAACAGGCATTGGAAAAAATGCAAGCACCGCTTAAGGAAACTTGTGAGGGTAAAGATCCAGAAACGCCTTTCGTTCAACCCAATCAATGCTAGTCCAAATACCCCAGTGGGATATGTTGGGTTTAAGCAAGCAATCATTAAGGAGCTCATTGCTAAGATGATAATGGTCCATGAGTACTCATTCAGGATGGTTGAGCATGAGTGGTTCAACATTGTGATGAAGTATTTGAATCCACTCTATCAATCCATTGGCCGAAAGGCAATCCGAGCCGAGTGCTTGAGGGTTTACAAGAAAGCAAAGGAGGTGCTTAAATTTGCACTCAAGGATGTGGAGTACATTAGTCTCACTACAGATTTGTGGACTAGCAATCACACTTTATCTTATATGTGTGTGGTGGCACACTATATAGATGCCGATTGGAAGATGCAAACCCGTGTGCTTGCTTTCATGGAGTTGGACCCACCTCATAGTGGACATGTCATTGCGGATGCTCTTTGGGACTGTGTGAGAGAATGGAAGATAGAGAACAAGGTAATATCCATCACACTGGACAATGCATCTAACAATGATGTGGCTATTAGTGATTTGAAGGCAAAGTTTGAGTTCCGGAGATACCCAAATTATGAAGAAATGTATTTCCATGTTCGGTGTTGTGCACATATCATCAACTTAGTGGTGCAAGATGGGACAACATGTATGAGCACTTTGTCATCAAACTTAAGGGAGACGGTGAAGTACTTCAAGAAGTCTACTCTTCGCATGCACTCGTTGTTGGGATTTGTCGAGATTTAGATCTCCAAGTCGGTGCTCACTTGAGACTAGATGTTCCTACAAGGTGGAGTTCAACTTACAAGATGATAGAAAACTGGTCTTCCATACAAAGTGGCACTAAAATAATATGCCAAATCTGATCCCAACTATAGGTGGCAGCTGACAAGGGTATACATCTCGGGTACCCTACCGTGAGGGTACCTGGTGCACGTGACGATTAAAGGCCCAATAGCGAAGAGCCAACTCGAAGCCCAAGACAAGAGGCCCAACAAGATGAAGTACCCTCCAAGTTTAGACATAGGCATAGTCGGTTTATACTTTCCTTATGTGTAAACTAGGTCGGTTACAAACTCCCGAGACCCAGCCTATTTAAGGGCTGGGAGGGGGTGCCGATCTAGGACCAAGCCATACTCAGACCACCAAAGCTCTAGCGAAATCGACATCTCGCCGGAGCCACCTTGTAACCTCGTAATCTCACACGATCAATAACAGACAAGCAGGAAGTAGGGTCTTTACCTCCACCCGAGGGGCCTGAACCTGGGTAAATCTTTGCCTCTGCTTGTCAGCCGACGAAACTACTAGTACTACCATGTTCTCTCCCATAATCTCAACCCTAGGTCCTTAACCATGGGATTTGATGAGTGTACCTCTCGTCAATTGGCGCCGTCTGTGGGAAAGAATAGTGCTGGACTCACGGTTCCTTCGGTTCCATCGGAAAACGGCGACTCGCCGATCGGATCTACAAACGGCAACTCGCCGGCTGCATCAACAAACCAGAACTCGCCTACTCGGGCGGCACACGACAACTCACCGAATCACTCGACAAACGGCAGCACGCCAGCTTCACCTGCAAAAAGCACATCAGATCCTCTGATGGATTTCGAGCCACACTCTCCAGAATTCCAGGAGACCTCCGATCTCGAGTCAGGTTTGGGTTTGACTGTTGGTTCGTTCAATTTTTTCGTAAACAAGCTTGGTGTGCAGGACTTGACAGATCCACGTCAACTCGCGACTTCCGCACCCGAGGCTCCAACGGTTGCGGCTCCTTCGACTGCGGATCCATCAACCGCGTCCATACCATCGTCGATCCTCCGATCCTGCTCGTCTGCAACAACTATGTCGACTCGAGAGATGAACAAGCTCATGGAGGAACTCCAAGGTGAAGAGGCCGAGTCAGCATACCGCACAAACGATCCCGAGCTCGATCTCCCACTCGAGGACAATTTCGACTGCGGGATCTCCCTCAGCGACTTCGACGAGCCCGAAAATCATATCGACAACCACGTCGACTCCGAGATCTGCACCAACAACAACCTCGACTTCGAGATTCATAACAGCTTCTCCAACACCGAGATGAGCATAAGCGATGAGTACATCGACTGCGAGATCCGTCCAGACGGACCACTCGACGGGCATATCGACTCAGACATGAGCCTCGATGAAGAGGTCGAGTCCATGACGGGACTCGAAACCACATACACATACCCTCGGGTGATACCCCAGCAGGTCTACGTCGCCATCGCCGCAGAATCATCAGATGCTGCGGCCAGCCGTAGGCCTACAGAATTCCCGTGCACAGTTACTATGCCAGACGGAGTCACAACTCTCACAATCACTGCTGAGATGGCAGCAAAAGCAGATAAAGTCATCATGGAGTGCACAATGATGCCAGCAGACGCAACACAAGAGGATATGTTGACCTTCCAGTATTTCAACTGGCAGGAATCACTTCGACTGCGGCAGGTCAGAGCAACACTCGAAGAACGCAAAAAGCAAGCTAGCTTGTCGAGTGCGCGAAGAAGACAGCTCTCCCTGAGATCCACCGGGCGAGCAGACACAAGACCCAGGTCAAGGCTGTCACACCTCTCGCCGGATGAGAGGGCGGCACTCACCCGCAACTTAGGCAACTCTTTCATGACATACGACGAGGAGGGAGTGCCGGTACCCAAAACAGCTGCGGGTGCCCTCTTTACCGCCGCAACATACCTAGAAGCAATCAAGCCTCCAGCTGATGACCCCAACGCAAAACTACATCGCCAACAGATCAAATCGCTCGCCCTAGCAGCAAAGGCTATACGCCAAATCCCAAACACTCCAGGAGGGAGTCGAGATCGGGCCATAGTTGATACGCGTCGTGAAGAGCACAATCGCAGTGGTCGTCGCCACCACTCGAAGGAAAGAAGCGGCTCGCGCAGGCGCAGGTCCAGCAGCAGATCACGCAGATCTTACAGTAGCGACTCATACTCTGATCGAGAGCCTGAGCCACACGGAGCTCTGTGCTTCACTCGACGCGTCCGCGAGACACGGATGCCCAAAGGGTTCAAACTCACATATGAACAGCCCAAGTACACGGGTCGACAGGAACCTTCAGGGTGGCTGGAAGACTACAGGCTGGCTGTCGCGTGCCAGCGAGGCACAAACACCACAGCCATGCAATACATACGACCCATGCTCGAAGGCACAGCCCGCGACTGGCTCAAAGCTCTACCTCCATCAACATACGACTCGTGGGATCACTTCCGCACAGACTTCATCAAAACTTTCGAGCCTCTATGTGAGCGACCAAAAACGTTCGAAGAACTGCGAGCCTCCGTTCAACGGTCAGGCGAAACGTTGAGGTCATACATCAGGCGATGGACTGAGATACGCAACTCAGTCGGAATAATTTCAGAAGATATGGCCATGGATGCTTTCATCATGGGCCTCGCCAGGCATGACTTCAAAGAAGCACTTGGTCGCAAAAAGCCAACCTCTGTGGCTAACCTCTTGATGATAGCGACTGAGTGGGCAGACGGAGAAGACATGGTGCGCACCACACGCGGGTCCTCACCCCGTGACAATCATGAAGGTGGCAGTCGAAGCCGCAGAGACTCATACAGAGACGATCGAAGACGCAAGCGTTCAAAACGTCACTACGACGACGACATACCCGAATTCATGGCGGCTGGGTTCTCTACACCCCGCAACGAACAAGACAGAAGCGACCAGCGGTCAGAAGATCGACGGGACAGTCGAGATGATCGACGAGATCGTCGGGACAGTCGAGACCACGGCCAACGCAGTGATAGCTACAAGAGGAAATACTGGCGCAAGTCACGATCCAGCACACAATCCGAGCGATCATTCGAAGAAAAGATGGATGCTGATTGCAGATTCCACCTGTACAAGGGAGGAAAACACACTACACGATGACTTGCGAGAGACGTTCGCAAACCTCAAACGCTTCCACATCAAGCTCAACCCGAAGAAGTGCACGTTCGGCATGCCAGCCGGGCAACTCCTCGGGTATCTAGTCTCAGCTCGAGGAATCGAGGCGGATCCGGAGAAAATACAGGCCATCTTGACGATGCAAAGGCCTTCGAAGCTCCATGATGTGCAAAAGTTAGCGGGTCGAGTGGCAGCGCTCAGTCGATTCATCAGCAAGCTAGGCGAAAAAGCGCTCCCGTTCTATCGACTGATGAAGAAAGCAGATAAATTCGAGTGGACGCCAGAAGCCGAAGCAGCCTTCACGGACCTCAAGCGAGTCCTCACAAGCCCTCCAATCCTCGTAGCACCAAGGGAATGCGAGCCACTATACTTATATGTCTCCGCAACTAACAGGGTGGTGAGCACTGTACTGGTAGTCGAACGCAGGGAGGAGGGACACGCCCAAAGCATACAACGTCCAGTCTATTACTTGAGTGAAGTGCTCTCCACATCAAAGCAGCGGTACCCGCACTATCAAAAGCTGGCCTACGCCGTGTTCATGTCCTCAAGGAAGCTGACGCATTATTTCTCCGAGCACCCGATCACTGTAATCAGCACCTCAGGGATCGGGGACATCCTCACAAACCCCAACGCAACTGGGAGAGTAGCAAAATGGCTGATGGCCCTTCACGTAGTTACCCCACAATGGCGCCAGAAAATACTTGCTAGCCCTTCGCGTGGTTACCTGCGTGAAAAGTAAGTGGGTTAGGTTGAGACTCCAAGTGCAGAGTGTGTAGTAGTGGAAGACAGTTTTCCCCACGAGGGGTGACTCGAGGGTTTAATATCGAACTCTCGGGGAATCAGTAGTGAAGATATATCTTCTTATCCTTCTTTTGGTTACCTACAAAACAAAGTTAAATGTTTTGGTCCTCAACCTCACCTGTGGTTGTCAAGCACAAGGTGTAAGAATGATATCAAGATAGTTATGCAATGCAAACAGGAAATAAATATGCAATGATGGTGGATGCAATGGTAAATGATATTTTTGGGTTTTTTAATGATATATGCAAGATGCAAAGTATTTTTGTATTTTCGGATTTAATGATGGCTGAAAATAGAAAAGTGGTATATGGTGTTGGAAAGGTGTTTCTTATGATTAAAAATGGACCGGGGTTCATGGTTTCACAAATGCACTCTCTCTTTATAAAGTGGCAGACAATGGAACACACACAGAATTAACATATGAGATTGCAACACAAATTTTGATAACAAGTTACTTAGATATATGGGCATCACGTCCTAACATAGAGACCTTTTGATTATTAGTCTCTCTTATACTCCACCAAGATGCGAACCAAATCATAACACCTCAGTAATTAGGATGACTCAGAGTATAGCAATAAGTTTCATGACATGAAGTGAAAATAAGAACATGCTGGATCTAGTCACAGGAAGAAGCTTGATCACCCTCAACCCTTGCAGCATGGTATTTTTGTTTATCCCTAGTGAGGTAACAAAGTAAGGTAAACACCCAAGTGGATCACGATATTAAGTTGTCAGCTTACCGCACTCACCACTCCCCGTTACTCCAACTAATGCACACGTTCCCCCACATACGCTCTCATAAACATGCTTGATCATAACAAGTAGATAAGAACGGGGTACATAATATGCATCTATACTCATAACTGAAACAAACATTGCAATCTCAAACATATATTAACTCATAGAAAGATCCACCACATAGGTATTACAAATATGACCGTAATCATGTTTAGCAGCTCATACGATACTAATTAGTGAAGCTCAAGAGAGGAGAGATACATAAGTTACTTCCACAAACCCCATAGTCCAGAGGTGGACTACTCCCTCTTCATCATGGAGACGGTGGAGAAGTCGATGGAGAGGATGGAGACCATGCCGGCAGCGCCCCGCCGGAGTTTTCCCCCTCCAATCTGCAGCTCCTGATCTCCGTTTCGATGTTTCTGTGTTTGTGCGGCGCTCTGTTCGCGAAACTCCAGGGGACCTTTTTTATAGGCGTTTTTAGGTCAAAACGAAGGCGGTGGACGAAAGATCGACGGCAGCGGAGCCACGAGGGCCAAACGAGTGGGCCCCACGCGGCCACAGTACCTGGCCGCGTGGGCCACCCCTTTTGGCCTTCTGGCCTCCGTTTGCTTGCTTCCTTCGCTCCGAGGTCTTCCTCCTTCCAAAATACTGATGCTGTATTTTCCATAATTTTTGGACGACGTTTGGGTTCCTGAAACATAAAAGGAAAGAAATAGGGTTTTCTGCCTGCGCAGGGTTAATTCCATAAAAATAGGAAACAATTGATTTATTTCCTAAAATCATTAAATAACAGTAATATAACCCTTATATGATGCAAATATGATTGGAATATGTGTGATCTAGTGCAAAGTTCATGTATGCATTTTACATGCATCAACATCCCCAAGCTTAACCAATACTCGTCCTCGAGTATGAAGGTGATAAAACTAACATGGGCTTTGCAATATAGCACTAACAATGGATATCAAAGATGATTGCTACTGCTACATAGAGTCAAATGATTCATTCTTCAAAGGAGTAGCAATATGCAAAACAGTTTATGAAGTGATATCAAGTATTCAATGCAAGGATGTTCAATGATAGTTCACAAAGTGTAACATAACAGATAGTAGTATGGACATTCTTACTTTTGCATACATGTGGTCCATAGAGTGATAATGAAAATCTGAATATGTTTGGTGGACACTTTGGAAAGATGAATAAGTGAGTAGAGGTAAAGCATGCATAAGTTTCATCTAACCACCAAACTCTCCTACTTAAGTTAATGATTGCAATGTGGTAATACTTGGTGTCAAGCTCTCATTCCCCTATCATAGCATCCTGAATGATTATAGTTTAATGTGAGAGCAAATATGAGTAGTGTGCTTGACAAAGTAAAGGTTAGGTGTCTCATGCCCCTTGAATACAAGTACCTACACCATGATTACTCAACTTAGGAAACAAAGCAAGTTCAACTTATATATCATTGTAAGTAATAATAGTATCATCAAGAGCGTCAACTGGGGTACCTCTTGTCCCAGGATATGGAACAAGCCCATATCAAAATGACAAGACAAACAAACAAGATGAAAAACCTCAACACCCTTTTTATTTACCATTGGAATAGCTTTTTATTGTAAGGTGTGTCATAGATAATTCACCATAGCATGTAAGTAAATTTCCACCATGAATAATGCATGGCTTAGATTAGCGGCCCAAGCGTCTCTCTAACCATTTATACAAACTCATTTAAACTTCTTCATTTCCACCTCATTTCACCATGATAGGCATCCATAAACAAAAGTACATGATATCAACTAAATGAGATGAAGGAGCATGTTGAAAGCTTTGCATGTGACAGCACATATGGGCTAACTCCCAACCTCGAACATTTATCAAGCCACTAGCATCATAATCTTAATCACAATGGGTCATGTTTTATTTATTGCAATGATAGTAAAATGTGCATCAAGTTCGTGAGAGCTATATAACCAACTTTTCCCATGGTAATCAATAACATAATCATTTTCATTCAGAGGTATAGATAACACAAATATCATGATGAACATACTCGGAATAGCATATAGCTAGTAGGTAGATATGGTGGACTCACTGGAATAACTTTGGTTGAATGTGTTGGAAACAAGTTTTGACTTGTTGGAATGTTTGGGCTAGCAAAAGGGAGAAAGTTGACCATCTAGATGCATGCATGAGTGTCCATAGAACTAACTAATCCATGTTAAACCAAGTAAAATAACAATCAGCACCAAAACACGAATAACAGTAAAATAACAATCAGCACCAAAAGGAAAGAAATAGGGTTTTCTGCCTGCGCAGGGTTAATTCCATAAAAATAGGAAACAATTGATTTATTTCCTAAAATCATTAAATAACAGTAATATAACCCATATATGATGCAAATATGATTGGAATATGTGTGATCTAGTGCAAAGTTCATGTATGCATTTTACATGCATCAATGGCTCATCGAGCTAGTACCGCGAGACATCAAGTATGATTACCCGAAGGCCATCAAAGCACAAGTCTTACCTGACTTCCACACCGAGTGGATCGAAGCCCAGCTGCCAGGAGCGCCAGATGTGTCCGACTCATGGACTATGTACTTCGACGACTCAAAGAAAAATGAAGGCGCAGGTGCAGGTGTCATCCTCATATCACCAAAAGGCGACAAGCTCCGCTACATCCTGCAAATGGGGTTCGAGTTCCCATCCAATAACGAAGCAGAATATGAGGCCCTAATCCATGGCATGAGGATGGCCAAAACCCTCGGGTGCACTCGACTGATGATCTACGGTGACTCGAATCTTGTGGTGCAGCAAACAATGAAGGCCTGCGACGCAATAGCAGATAACATGATCGCCTACCGTGACCTGTACAACCTCATGGAGGGCAGCTTCGAAGGCTACGAGTTGCGGCACAGAGGGCGTGAGAGCAATGAAGAAGCAGATAAGCTAGCCAATATTGGAGCGATCAAAGCACCAGTTCCACCTGGTGTCTTCTTCGAGCGCATTGAGCACAGGTCCATCAAGAAAAACGAGCATCTCCTACATCAGCTGCAGCAGCCAAGAGAAAAGCACCAAGCACAGAGGACCCGCCAGTCGAGGTGCTCCTCATCGAGCCAACGTGGACTCAACCTTTCCTCGCATACATACTCCGCGGTGAGGTACCTGAAGACATAACAGAGTCACGACGTGTGACTCGACGATCTAAAGCATACACCATCATCAACGGTGAACTATACAAGCGCAGCGTATCAGGTATGTTCCAACGTTGCATAGCATTTGAAGATGGCCAAGCCATCCTTCGTGATATTCATGCGGGTACCTGTGGGCATCATGCCAGTAGTTGATCACTCGTAGCCAAAGCCTTTCGCGCAGGCTTCTACTGGCCCACAGCACTCAAAGACGCGGAGGACATAGTCAAAAGGTGCATCGGCTGCCAAAAGTTTGCCGCAAAGCCGCACGCACCCGCATCGGCGTTGAAGACAATACCATTGGCCTGGCCTTTCGCCCAATGGGGGCTCGATATGGTCGGGCCACTCAAAAAATCCTCCCATGGAGGGCATACTCACCTTCTGGTGGCGGTCGACAAGTTCACCAAGTGGATTGAAGCAGTCCCTATCACAAGTTCGACTGCCACTACAGCAGTCAATTTCATAAAATCCATCATATACCGCTTTGGTGTGCCAAGTAGCATCATCACTGACAACGGTACAAACTTCACAGCTGAAGAGTTTCGATCGTTCTGCAAAGAGCAAGACATTACGCTCAATTATGCATCTGTGGCACACCCGCAATCCAATGGCCAAGTCGAAAAGGCCAATGGACTTGTGACGATCGGAATCAAGAAACGCCTCCTGGTGCCACTCAAAAGGGCCGCGGGTGCTTGGGTTGAAGAACTCCCGTCTGTACTATGGAGCTTACGCACAACTCCCAACGCTTCAACACAATTCACTCCATTCTTTATGGTCTACGGCGCAGAGGCAATCCTGCCATCAGATGTAAGATTCAATGCACCAAGAGTCGAAGCATACAACGAAGAAGATGCAGATGAAGCACTCGAAGATGCAGTCGACTTGCTTGAAGAAGCACGCAACACGGCGCTAGCACGCACAACTGTCTATCAGCAAGACCTCCGCAACTATCACAGCCGTCGACTGCATACTAGATCCTTCGAGGTTGGCGACCTGGTACTTCGACTGAAGCAAAAGAAGGTGCACAAACTCGCTTCCCCATGGGAAGGACCCTTCATCATCACCGAGGTCATTGGTGGTGGAGCATACAGACTGAAGCATGCGAAGACAGGCGAACTCTCGCATAATCCATGGAACGTTGCGCAGCTGCGCCGTTTCTATGATTAGATTGCTCAGTCGCACAATGTAATAGGCATATATGTCGGATGGCTGCAGGTTTCAGACGCGCTCTTTTCCTTACCTGGGTACCTAAGGGGACTGGAAGGTTTTTAATGAGGTGGCCTGCAGCTTAACATTCAAAAAAATGGAATATAATCTATGATTCCTCATATTTCTTCCCGCTTACTACTCGCATAACTTGTTCTCACACAATTAGCCTCACCCGAGCACTCGGGGGCTGCACTATCTCAAAAGCATGAGCTTCCGCTTCTTCACAACATAATACCCCAGCCGCACTCGAATACTCGGGGGCTGGGTCATAAAACTCATACATAAACAAACAAAAAAGTTGCTCAACCCCACTCAATTATTCGGGAGTTGAGCCTAAAAGCATAAATTAAAGCTTCAAGTACTGCAAAAATTCACAGCCTCACATGAATACTCGGGGGCTGTGCAATTTATGTTCCATACTCTAAAGTATTTCTATCAACCTCACTCGAATGCACGGGGGCTGGATAGTTATAATTTTACAACAAGTTGCTTCATACACCCCACTCAACAGGCTCGGGGGCTGCGGAGATACGAATCCTTAGTTCATAAATACTCACAAGTGTTGCGTTTTACACTCTGGCACCACACCCTATGCATAAAAACCCTAATCTACAGGTTCATCCTTTGGTTGGGTCCACTTTGCCTCCTCCTTCAGCACCTGATGGATTAGGACCGCTGCATCCAACTGTGTCTCTTTGTAATGATCCTCCATTGGCACAGGACAACCACCTGGTAGTGGTGCGGGACCCATCACAATCCTCTTCAAGTCAAGGTGCGGAAGATGCGATCGCACAAAGGCAAGGGCAACATTAGCCCCGCTAACCAGTTGCTCGCGCACAAATTTCTTGATCGCCTTGCCTTTTCGAAATTTCTTCAGCAATGCAGCAAGGCTCTGTGGTTGCTCATTCAAAGGAAACAAAGTTTCGTGGACTTGAAACAAATCTAACCTGCAGCTCTCCAGTCGAATGGCAGTTCGCCACGCACGATCCAGAAGCTTTACCAGAATGGCACTCCTCGCCCTGTCTGACCAAAAGGGGTGGGCAGCGTATTCCGCGCTACTCGCTTGACCGTCGAGTCGGTCCTGTAGCCGCGCCTCCTCCTTCGACTGGTCAAAACAAACACCTATGGCAAAAATAATGCAAAACTGTTATCCCAGTCGACCTTTGAGTCGAGTCAGCAATTCAATTTCCATAAGAGCTTACATTCAAGCTGAAGGTTCACTTTCTCCAACTCTTCAAGCAAAAAGGCCTCTCGTTCCGTAGTTGGGGATGGCCTCGACTGCAACTCAGCATACGCATCTTGTGCCTCCTTCAGCTCGTCGCTCACCATCGAAAGCTTTTGCTGAAGGTAGTCCACAATTTTCTGGTCATTCACACTTCGCGACTTCGAGGAACCACCCACAACAGGGCCAGTTGATGCTTTAGAGGCTCGGTTCTACAGTCAGAATAATTAAGGGCATAAGGAAGCATGAAGAGTTCAAGCAAAGGCTCGGGGGCTGCGCCTCCCGATTACTGAAGTTCATATTTCATAAAAAGACAGATACGATGTCTGATAATTTACATATAGCAAAAGCAAAATGACGAAATCCCTAGACTTAGTCAACAAAGGGATCACTCGCTAAGTCGTCGACTTCTTGGAGGAAGCCTTCTTCGCCTGGACCCTGGCTGCCCTATCTTCAACAGTTGTTACAAGCTGTTGGGCATACTTTTTGGCGGCTTCCATCCAAGTGCCGAGCCCGTGGGAACTTCGTCGTAGCTTTGTCAAAATCTGCCTCGACTCCGTGCGCGAGCAACATGAGAAAAGTAGTCTGAGCACCACTTACCATTTGCCCGCGACAGAAATCGGTGACGGCAGTCCCTTCAGGCTTGAACAGCTCTACCAGTTCTGCAAAGGAAGATGGAAGCTCTTCACCAGGGAAGAAGCTGCCATGGAGGGCGCCCAAGGCACTCGCCGCCTGTGTCAGCATCTCCCCTGCTCTGCTACTGGTAACCCCTGTCGTCGTATCGGCATCTTGGATAGGAGACGGGGTCCTGCTAGCCGAGGGTGAACGTAGGGCAAGAAGGTGGACGTCGTCGAGGTCGGGATTGTACACGGCAGTTTACCCAGCTTCAGGCACCACGGCGGTGGCGGTGCCCTACGTGCTGCTATAATTCACTATAAGGCAATATCGCCGTGAACAGGTTACAATGAGTTGGATGTATGAGAGAATATGGATTCGTTGCCCTAAAGGCGTCCCGAGGTCCAGCTTATATAGGCGGCTGGACCTAGGGTTACAAGGTGATTACGTATCCAGCAAGTATACGGAGTCCTAAGCCTAGCCGGCAAGTATGCCGCCTTCCATCTTTGTCTTGGTGGCTTCGTGGGCTTCAGTCTTGGGCCTCCTCCATGCCGGCATCCGCCTTCCTTGGTCGTCAGCTATCTGGGCCGCCCGGTAGGCAAAGCCTTCACCACCACTGCGGGCCACCCTGGACTAGCCGGATTGATCCATGCTGGAGATACCCCTAGTAGGTATATCCCCAACATTAGCCCCTGGGAGGGTTCGAGTTCTTCAGGCGCCGTCTTCTTTTGTCGGCAACGTCCGCCTTGTCTTGTAAGCGTCTGAAGAGCTTGAAGCATTCCAAAGTTGAAAGTAAGCGGCGGTCCGCCTAAAGTAGTCGGACAATTTGCCGCCATCATGGGAAAGACGGCCTGACCATTGTCAGGAATCTTCCTGGCACCAGTCTTGTCAATTGACTGGACCCGTCAAATGTTGACGGATGATGCCATGCAGTCCACGACAGTTTGGACTTGGGCATGCGTCATGATGGTTTCTCCACTACGCACAGAAATCGGAACGAGGGCCGCAGACACCGTTGCCACGACGTGCAAATCGTGGGCACGTGGCGGAAATCTCGCGTCCCCCAATCTCGGGCACGGATCTTGGCACGTGGGGATAAATACTCAACGGGCACGCCGATGAAGCCCTTCTTCTTCATTCGCACCCACCGTGGCCTCCTCACCTTCCCGAGCTCATCTCCTCCCCGTACTCAACTCCGGCGAGCAGCGCATTCTCCCCAAATGGCGAGCACTCAGCAGGATGCGGCGGCGACGGCGACACTGGCTGCGGCTTCTGCGACCCCCGCCGGATTTGGATCTGTCCCAGCGGCGGCGGCGGTGCCCGTAGGCGCATCGATGACCTCTCCCGTGGCCACCGTGGCCACGGGCGGGGTTTCTACTTCTTCCCCAGCTCCGGCGGCGCCTGCAACCGCCACTCCAACCTTTCCCCTCCCATCCCTCGCGGCGACCAGCTCTGAGGCTGCGGCGGAGTCTGCCGCCGACGATGATGACGACGCCGAGGAAGAGGAAGAGGCTGGATACCTGGGTTCCAGGTACTGGCTGCCGTCAGTTATGACGTCAGCATACCTGAAGGAGCTGGAGGAAGGCGGATACATTCCGCCAAAGACTGAATGCTCCTGGAGAGTTCCAGGCGACGAGGCGGTGCCTGACCCCCAAGACGGCGAGCGCGTCATGTTGGCGTCGCACAGCCTTCACGGTATGTCTCTGCCGCTTTCCGCCTTCTTCTTGGCGGTGCTTAGTTTTTATGGGCTGCAGCCACACAACATAGTGCCCAATAGTATTCTAGTGCTAGCCGGCTTCCAGGCTTTGTGCGAAGGGTACTTAGGCATAGCTGCGTCCATAGAGCTATTCAAGTACTGCTTCCTGTGCCGCCGGCAAACCATACCAGGCAGCCACCTAGCAACCTGCGGTAGTGTCACGTTCAACTGCCGCCAACCCGACTGGTACCCAAAGATACCATACATCGAGTCGGTGAAGCACTGGACCAGCACTTTCTTCTACTGCAAGGACATCCCGACACCTGACAGCACACAAGGGATGCCGGCCTTCGTCAACGGTCCGCCAACCCACAAGGCCTGCTGGACGGCAAAGGTGCCGCTCAGCAGCTTGCCGGCGGAACTTCGAATTGCCGTTAGGCGGATCGAGTTCCTGACGAAGACGATGTTGGCTCCACGACTTGACGGAGTTGATACCGTCATCTGCTGGGTGTCTAGGAAGATAATGCCACTCCGCCATCGCCCACTGAGGATGTGCGAGTACAAGGCGGATGACGCCGGCAACAGCACCCTTGATCAGGATGCCTTGGAATACCGGCTCAGAGAGCTTATCAAGCCTCTGTCGGTGAAGGCGGCTGAAGGCGTCGCCATGTTTACCCATGACAACCCAGCCCCAGCGGTAAGTCAAAGCTACTTTGTTATTTCACTAACATCCTTGCCCACTAGGTACTGGATTAATATTGTCTTGTTTCCTTTTCAGCTGCAAACCTTGGGGAGGAAGAGTTGGCTCCAAACTGGTACGACATCGGTGCCAGCAAATCGAAGAAGCGCAAGGTGAGCTCCTCCACCAAGGATTTGGAGAAGAGGAAGAAGGCGGCCACCTCTGTCGATGCAGAGGATGAGACCGTGGGGAATGTCCCCTTCAAACGGTAAGCAAACTTTGGCTTCCCTGACTTGGCTATTTTAATATGTTTGTGCTGACAAACTTGCATGTTTCTGCTTGCAGGGGCAAGCCTGCCATGCCCAAGCTCCGCTCCAACTTGAAGATTGCTGCCGGCAGGGGCAAGCCACCACGCTCTCCAGCTGCTGCGCTGACAACGCCCACAGTTGGCGTTCCCGTGGTTGTATGCCAGGGAACGTACACAGCTGCTGGTACCGCAGAGGCGGCTACGGAGAAGATGGCGGGCAAGAAATCAGTTGCCGGCCTCACTTTTTCCAAGACGGCTGAAGCTTCGGCTAGTGATGCCGCTCGATTTATTGCCATGAAGCAGGAGATGGATGACCAGATGGCGGCCGAACAAGGCGGATCGTCCTCCCATCCTGGCTCCCAATCTGGCAAAGGGTTGCAAGACCCCCGGCAAACGCTGAAGACCATGCGTGACGGTACCCGCAACTGGTACGCGCACATGGACGAACTCCACGACCCTGCACGGACAACTTGAGGTAAAATAGCCTATGGTCCCAGCCCCCGAGCACTTTGGCGGCTAAAAATTTTGCCGGCAAAGTGGTCTCGTTGACTAAATAGTGCTAACCATAATGTTGTTTTCGTGCATGCAGGCCGTTCTTGCTTCCAATCTTGAGCTATTTCGTGCTCAAGAGAAGAAAACAAGGAATGCCAGGAACTGCAGCAGGACATGGAGTTGAAGAACGCCCAAATTGCGAGCTTGGAAGAAGCTCGCAAGAAAGATGAAGGTGACAAAGCTTTCTTTGCCTTCTTTTCATCCGACTTCTTTTTCTTTTCCGACAAGTATTTTAGTCGTCTTTTCTTTTTATTTGTAGAATTACTAAACACTGCGCAAGATATTCTCAAGAACTCCACTGACATGCAAGCTTTGATGAACGAAGCTGCAGATCTTGCCGGGCTGGTGACCAAACTGAAGGCGGATCACGCCAAGGAGCTGGATGAGCGTGCGTTGGCCCATGCTGCCGAAGTTAGCAAGTTGACTGGACAACTTGAGGCCATGAGCAACAACCTTGACCAGGTGAACAAGAACGCCAAGGAGCAGCAGGACCAACTGTCAAAGGCGGTCCAGCTAGCTCAAGAAACGCTTGAGAACCATCTGGATGAGGTCAACGCCATCCACGACCATGTTTTGGGTATGTCTCCAATCCTTCATCTTTGTCAATTTGCAATCTTGAAACTTGAAGCTGCAGTGTGTAACTTTGTGTTTGTGCAGTGCCGGCTAGCTTGGGAGATGACCTGGCTACAACGCCGCGCCTTGCCCGAATCTTGAAAGTTGGCGAAATCGTCAACCAGATTGTCGGCGCAGGCAAAGCATTTGCCGCCAAGTTCTACCCTGGGGAAGACGGCGATCCCGTCATCTTCGATGCTCTGCCGGACCTGCTGGAGAAGGCGGCAGCCGAACACGACAGCACGCTACGCTCAGCAGCACGAGGCGGCGCCAAGTTGGCATTGGCAATGATGGCGGCGTGGTACCCGGAGGCTGATATTCATCAAGTCACCGAGTACTTCCCCACCGAAGACGAAAACAACCAAGCCATCGTGATGCAGGACGTGATGCGGTCTGTTCGCGGCTATGCGACCCGGGTTGCCAACATGGTTGACATCCGCAAGTTCTACAAGGAACACCCGGACCCGCATGTTGCCGTAGCCGATCCCTCCTTGGCGGATCCTGAATCTGCCAGAGGCGAAGAAAGCGAAGCCGGAGCCGACAAGCGCAGCCCCAAGGATGGCGGAGCCAGCCCCAAGAATGCCGGCGTCAGCCCCAGGATCTCTCCACCAGCTCTACCAAGACGGCAATCCCTTAGACTCCTCCTGCAAAGGCAGCACAAAACATTGCGTTAATCTGTTAACGCATAAAACTTTATTTTGGGTTGTAAATGTGTATGGGCCAACTTTTATGCTACACTTGGCGGTAGGCTTATTTAAGTGGCCCGCCTTAATATGTATCTCGCCTGCATGTTTAGCTTTTTCATATGTTGGCGGAACCTCATCTTAGTTACTTTAGCTGAGCCAACCAGGTGCAATACCAACTAATTTAGACTCAGAGACCAAAGCCAGCATGTTGGTGCCAACGACATACTACTAGGCGCCCCACACAAACAGACAGATAAGCATATTAGGCGGTGCAAAGATTGTTTGCGTTTTTAGCCGGCAGACGGCAAATGTCAAAAAGTTTGGACCTTAGCACGGAGCAAAAACTTATTTTGTTTGGTAACTTTTATGACAACAGATATATGATTGCGAGAAAAGACAAAAGATGGCATGATCCCAAAACTGAATGAGCAAACCACAGACTTTCTTATATTTACTAATTGGAGGCACCATTAAAGACTCCACGTTAATCCACATCATCAAAATTAATTAAGCCGTTAGATCTTTGTTTTTTTTTTTTTTTTGAGAACACAGTACAACACAGACGCTCACAAATACGCACATACACTCACCCCTATGAACGCACGCACGCACACCCTACCCTATGAGCACCTCTGAAGGACTGAGCCGGCAGATCTTGAGGTTGACGAAGTCACCAC
The DNA here is from genome assembly GCA_947311845.1 of Poa pratensis. NCBI lineage: Eukaryota > Viridiplantae > Streptophyta > Magnoliopsida > Poales > Poaceae > Poa > Poa pratensis. The sequence goes on from CAMZMU010000075.1 coordinate 20,370,360, forward strand.
AGGCGCCTCGCTGTTGACGGGCACGTCACCTACCACTGAAAGAATAGCGCCGGATAATCCTGGAATAAATCCAGGTAAATGCAAACGCCCATGCCAAGTCTAGGACTTGAACCTGGGTGGGCTGGTTCCACCACAGGGAACCCAACCATCAGAGCCAAGCTCCGTTTGCCCGTTAGATCTTTGTTTTGCGGTTAAGATAAACTGTGCGGAAACAATGTCATGTAGTACGTTACGAATAATCTGGCACGATGGCCAGCCTGACATCGAATTGTACATGTGGGGAAAAAACAATAGGGTGGTTACAATCTGGACTCTTGAATTTTCGTGTTATACCTGATAGATGTTAGATTCGCACATGCAAACGCATCCCGATCGAGTTAGCATTGCACACGCAAACGCAAAAAAAAAAAAAAAACAAGGATACGGTTAATTAGGATCTGGGGTCCTGAGTTTAAACGCTATTTTAGTCCCGATCGAGTCGCGGAATAGATAGAGTTCCATGTAGCTGGACAAATAAATCAATACTGAATCAAGTTATTTTAGTCCCGATCGAGTCGCGGAATAGATAGAGTTCCATGTAGCTGGACAAATAAATCAATACTGAATCAAGTTAGCTCCCGCATACGCATGCAGATGCAGATTCCAGCGGCGAGGTGACGCGCATGAACGGCAGCCGGAAGGTCAACTGTAAGATCGAGATTAGAGATTGCACAATCCACGCATTCCACCCTCTGCTCGCCTACCAAACCTAAACAAATCTCCCCTTATCAAGGATTGCTTTTCAGATTTCCTAATAGTTGTTTTGGAATCATACTAGCCTCTTCTTGGTCGCTGGTGGCAGAGGAAATCGTGGTTGTGGGCATCGGCGTCTTCAATTCCACGGCTGAAGAAAAAGGTGTGGATGCATGGGCGGTAATGCATGTGGAGGAAAGCAACGGAGGGCTGACTCCTGCTATTTGTTCCATGATTTTTGTAGCATAAAATTATCGCCTAAGTTTTTGGGGGATTTCGATTGATGTTTTTTCTGTCTTCAGGAGTTGTGTGAACGCCAACCTTACTGTTCGAGTATGACGGGAAGATTTACATTGATGGAGCAAGGTTCCGCTACCACCAGCTTAACTGAGGTACTTTTGAGCCAGTACGTGAGAAAACCTTCTATGGAATAGTAGAAACATTCTGAGTGCATACATGGCATGGATAGGTATAACTCTCCATGACCACTCCATCTTGCCTTGACATATACAAGCCTTATTTGCCAGGTACAGCTCCAGTATGACAACAGAGCGTACTTTATTTGAAAGTGAAACGTGCAAAGCACAGAGAAGTAAATTATTTCAGTTTGCATAAGAAATTATTTTGAGATAAAACTGATGCACATAGTTTAGCCGGAAGAAATGAAGGTTGCAGTGGTGAATTTTGGGGTGTTGTCCTTTGTGGTGATATGCGTTATGTACTGTCTCCCTATTGTGCATTTAAAGAAACCTTATCTCTCCGTCTATAATAGACAGAGACCATAATTAGTCTGTTATGATTTTTTCAGTGACGAAGGTACTGCAGAATCATAATACTGGACATCCTCAGCGTACCCACTACTGTTGTTCTTCCATCCTAGGAAATGCAAAAATGAAGGAGGGACCTGTGTGGTTTCCCATTGATTAACAGTACCGGGTGCCTGTCAGAGAAGGAGATCAAGGGCTCAACGATATTGTCAAGAAATTGACAAGGACAACAGCAGCACCATCGCACTCGAAGACCTCAAGAACGGGCTGGCCAATCAGGGCACTTAGCTTTCAGACAATGAAATTCAGGAACTGGCAGAAGTTGTCAGTATTAATTCAGAAAATATAGTTAACACATGCATCGAACGTGAATGCAAAATATTTTCTAATTCGATTTTTAGGTCGATGCGGATGCAACGGATTGATCGAATACAAGGATTTCGACACTGCGACGGTGCACATGAACAAAATGGACAGGGAGGAGCATCGTTACACAACATTCCAATATTTTTACAAGGACAACCGTGGATAAGTTCAGCACCAGAAGTGGATAACCTGTACGTCTCAGGCATCTGGATTCTGGATTTCCAGAGACTTGATCGCACAAGATCTGGAGCAAGCCTTGCAGGAGCAAAATTAATCTGTACGACGCCTTGGAGTTCAGGGATGTCATGCAACAGAGTACATAGTTGTAACTGTAAGTATGTGTTTCTTTTTTGTATCAATCCACATGAATTCCACAAGGTTCACATAGAAAGCAGTTCAATTCACATAGAATTCAGGGAAAAAAGTGTGTTCCAAACAACGGAGTGTTGGCAGCCTACGTGATGAGCAAGGCGAGATACAGATGCTTGAGTAAGAAAGCTTCTGCTGCTTACTAGGGTTGATAAGATGAAATAAGATTAAAAGGTTATTGGATTTATCTAATTTAGGGTAAAGCTGATCGGTATTTAAGTCCTGAACCTAACATATGGTTCGATTTAGTTTTTATCACCAGGATTTGAGAAAGACCAAAAAGTTACTGCAGGAAAATTGAAACAGAGAAGTGTGATCACCAGTTTATAACATAAAAGCTACTCCATCCTCATCATACGGCATCAGGTTACGAGCATGCAACACCCGGATCAATATATGATAAGATAATATTCAGATGTAGTTTCAAGGAATATTCCATCAAGCCTACTTACCTAGGTTGTCGTCAAATCCAAATAGAATTTAGGCAATTTAGCTTGCATGTATGCAATATAGTACTTATGTTCCAGCATGGGTTTAATTAAGAATACATTCTGCAGTAAATATTCCGCGTAATGCCCGTGTTTAGTGAGTCACATCAAACAAAAGAATTGAGCTTCTCATTTAACTCCACTATCAAGTTTCCTTACAATTATGCAAAATTTTCATGTTATAATTGATAGTCTTTGAGCCTTACGGTAGTCGGTAGTTATATTACTACGTCTAATTTAAGGTTTAGGTAAACTTACTCTAATAATGATTAAGTTTGGGATAAGCTTGGATACAAGAGGATATGACAGTTTTGCGACAATTATTATTAAGTAAAATAACACTATATAAAAATGGATCTTTAATGAAAATTTCTTGCATATATGTAATTTATGTGTAATAAGGGATCTTGCATATCACATTGCCAGCAATTCTTACCTGAGCTCTGATACAATGTGCTAAGTAATGTCGAAACCGGAAGATGAAATTCAGTTGTACCAAACAGAGTTGCTAAAACCTGGTCATCGGTGCTGCCGAAATATCAAAGAGATAGCTTATGCAACTATCTGTAGCACAACTAGCGAAGTTCTTCTTCAAAGCTTGAATAATAGCAGGCACAAAAATTGAAATAAGGACTGAGTTTCACGAATAATCATGCCACCAAATGGATCAAAAGGTTAGTTTGTGTTGAAGAGGAGATAATTCATAATATATGTTTGTTTTGTAACGTTGTACTATATCTACGAAAGCAATTGTGCACATATAGCTTCATCTAAGTAGAGGTATTAGGACAAGTAGAGACGAACTTAAATTCTCCTCTGAGACGCAAATACTCAAGAAAATAAGTTTACAAAAAATTGTAAACAAGGAGATCCTTTGGTCACCGAGACAGTTCAATCTATGTAGGGTTCTTAAAGAGGAATTCTTTTAAGGCTATCATATTAAGAACTAATCTTAAAAATAAAACATAATTGCCTAGATGGCGAGCTACCCTCGATTATATGGTGGTCTATTAGAGAAAATAATCAATGTTAAATCATATTTACGAATAATATTTAACATTACCATCTAATTGTATAAGTGTGTTGAAGAGTTTGGAAAAGTTGTCAAGCAGTGTAATGGAGTTTAATTTACTTGGAATCATGAGACTTTGCAATGGTACATAGATTCAAATTTATCAAAATATAGGTCTCACAGTTGAGTAATTATTATATTTAAACAACAAACATAGTGTATATATGTATATTAAGATATTATAAATACTAGCCCGTGCGAATGCACGGGTTGACGACTAGTTATTTCATAATCATATAGTACTTATTACAATGTGGAAATTGCTAAGTGTAAAAAGGACGTAGCTGCTCAATGTTCCAGGGTCGCTTGGTTTCTTCGTACTTGTCGTCAACCTTCCTTTTGCGCTTGCGACCTCGCTTCTTCTTGTATCCGTCTCGTGCGTCGACCAAGTAATAAGAACCATTGAGCAACACCTTACTGACCACAAAAGGTCCTTCCCAAGGCGGGGATAACTTATGCAAGCCCTTTCTATCTTGGATTAGGCGGAGAACCAGGTCACCAACTCTAAAACTTCGTTGCCTCACCCTTCTGCTGTGATAACGCCTCAAACTTTGCTGATAGATGGCGGATCGCGCAAGGGCAACATCTCGTTCTTCATCAAGTAGGTCAAGGCCATCCTGTCTTGCATCTTCTGCGTCTTCCTGGACGTAGGCTTGATTCTGGGAGAATCGTACATCATGTCGGTTGGCAACACTGCTTCTGCGCCATAGACTAAGAAGAAAGGAGTAAACTTGGTTGATCTGTTTGGAGTTGTGCGTAAACTCCAAAGGACAGACTGCAATTCATCCACCCAAGCCCCAGCCGCTCTGTGCAATGGTACTTCGAGACGTGGTTTGATTCCTTGTAGACTAAACCATTTGTACGCTCTACTTGACCGTTTGCTGCGGATGCGCTACTGAGGCTAGATCTAGGCGGATACCATGCTTATAACAGTATTCCTCGACTTCGCCTTGCGACAAGTTAGTGCCATTGTCGGTGATAATGCTATGAGGCACCCCGAACCGAGAGATTATTCCCCACAGAAAGTTTGCGGCTGTGGCGCCGTCTAGCTTTTTGATAGGCTTAGCTTCAACCCATTTGGTGAACTTGTCTACAGCCACAAGTAAATGTGTGTAGCCACCAGGCGCCGTTTTAAACGGACCAACCATGTCCAAGCCCCAGACTGCGAAAGGCCATGTGATGGGTATTGTTTTAAGCTCTTGAGCCGGCATGTGTGATTGTCTGGCATAAAGTTGGCAGCCCCTGCATCTTTTAACAATGTCTTCTGCATCTTGCTTGGCTGTCAACCAATAGAAACCTTGTCGGAAGGCTTTTGAAACAAGGGCGCGTGAGGAAGCATGATGTCCACATACGCCGGCATGTATCTCATCCAACAGTTCTCTGCCTTCTTCGGGCGAAATGCAGCGTTGGTAAACACCAGTGGTGCTACGCTTGTACAATTCGCCTTTGATTATTGTAAATGCCTTGGCTCTTCTTATTATTTGCCTTTTCAAAACCTCATCATCCGGTAACTCCTGATTGATCAGGAAGTCCAAATATGGCGTCGTCCAATCCGGCTTTACCAAGTAGACGGCATAGCTAGCACTATCAACTGGTTCTGCCGATTCTGGGTCAAGGAGGTCTGCTCCTTTAATTGACGGCTTGTGTAGGTGTTCCAGGAAAACATCTTTTGGTACCTTTTTGCGTTCAGATCCCATTCTGGCAAGTGTATCTGCCGCCTCATTTTGAGCTCTTGGGATGTGGCGGACCTCGTAGCCTAGAAAACACTTGGCGAATTCGTCAACGGTAGCTCGATATGCCGCCATTTCTCGCTCTTTGTGTCCCAAGTACCACGTATCTGTTGCGCCACCAAGTCTGAATCTCCGTAGCAGAGGACACGCTGGACGCCAAGTTCCTTGGCAATGTGTAAACCATGAAGGAGAGCTTCGTATTCAGCAACATTATTAGTTGCCTTGAAGTGAATTTGTAACACATAACTAAGCTTGTCTCCTTGAGGGTTTCTTAAAACAATGCCAGCCCCCGAGCCCTGAAGCATTTTTGATCCATCAAAGTGCATGATCCAGTATGCATCTTCAGGGAGAGGTACTTCGTCCATGGCCTCCGTCCAATCAGCTACAAATCTGCTAAGGCTTGAGACTTAATGGCCGTTCTGGGTTTATACATGATGTCGAAGGCGGCAAGTTCAATGCCCCATTTGGCAACGCGGCCTGTTGCATCTGTATTATTGATGATATCCCCCAGAGGTGCCTTGCTCACCACGTTATTGAATGTTCCTGGAAATAGTGCCTTAACTTCCTGGCGGCGTAGAAAACACCGTAGACCATTTCTGGTAATGCGGATAACGCTGTTTTGAGGCGGAAAATACTTCACTGATGAAGTAAACCGGACGTTGTTCCGGCAAGTCTGAATTTCCGTCTTGCGTTCCACAACCAGTACCACGCTAACAACCAAGTTAGTTGCGCATGTAAGCAGCATTGGTTCCTGCGAACGAGGAGCTGCCAAAATTGGAGCAGACGTTAACGCGTCCTTGAGTTGCTGCAAGGCGGCGTCTGCTTCGTCTGTCCACTCGAAGTTGTCGGATTTCTTCAGAAGCCGGTAGAGAGGCAGTGCCTTCTCACCAAGACGGCTAATGAAACGACTGACGGCAGCCGCCGACCGGCAAGTCGCTGCACGTCCTTCAGGTCCTTGGGCCTGGATATGTTGAGGATCGCTTTGATTTTTTCTGGATTCACTTCTATCCCTCGTTCGGAAACGATAAAGCCAAGCAATTTGCCGGCAGGAACCCCGAAGACGCATTTTTTCGGGTTGAGTTTCATCCTATATACCCGGAGGCTATCAAAGGTTTCTCTCAAATCGTCAAGCAAATCTGCCTTCTTTCTTGACATGACGGCAATGTCGTCAACATAGACGTGAACATTGCGGCCAATTTGCTCGTGAAGGCATCTTTGCATACACCGCTGATACGTTGCGCCGGCATTTTTTAGACCGAAGGGCATCGTGATGTAGCAGAAGGTCCCATAGGGTAGTGAACGCTGTTTTGATTTGGTCGGATTCTCGCATTTTGATTTGGTGGTACCCGGAGTACGCATCCAAAAAGCACAGCAGCTCGGAGCCGGCTGTGGAGTCTATGACCTGATCTATACGAGGCAAAGCAAAGTGGTCCTTAGGACAGCACTTGTTCAAACCGGTATAATCAATGCACATTCTCATTTCCTTATTAGGTTTTGGAACCATTACAGGATTTGCCAACCAATCAGTGTGTACTACCTCCCTAATGAACTTGGCTTCTTGCAACTTGATGATCTCCTTCCCTATTGCTGTCCGCTTCTTCTCACCGTAGCGTCTTATTCCTTGCTTCACTGGTTTGGCTCCTTCGTAGACGTTAAGAGAGTGCTCGGCAAGTTCCCTCGGGACACCTGGCATGTCGGCTGATGACCATGCAAAGATGTCCTGATTCTCACGGAGGAACCTGACGAGCGCGCTTTCCTATTTGTCGTCCAAGCCAGCCCCTATGGTGACTTGCTTGGAGCTGTCACCTGGGACCAGATCCGCCTTCTTTGTGTCTTCGGACGCCTTGAAAGTGTTCTTTTGCTCAGCGGTCTTTACATGCTCCGGCAACTGTGATGTATCGAGCTCTTTCTTCAACATGGCTAACTCCTCTGCGTGGAGGACTGCCTCAGCGAAGGCGGCGTTGCCACGCTCACACTCCTTTGCTTTCTTGAAGTTGCCACTGATGGTAATTGTACCATTGGGTCCCGGCATCTTCAGCTTGCTGTATATGTAACACGGGCGAGCCATGAATTTGGCGAAAGCTGGCCGTCCAAAAATGGCGTGGTAGGCACTTTTGAAGGGGACTACTTCGAACCTGAGATACTCCGAGCGGTAGTTTGTCTCAGGCCCAAAAGTAACCTCCAATCTGATGCTTCCCATTGACTTGGCTTGCTTTCCCGGAACAATGCCATGAAACTTGACTTGCTATAGTCAAGCTGGCTTTCCGACAAGTTCATGCGCTTCAGAGTGTCCGCGTAGATGATGTTGAGGCTGCTGCCGCCATCCATCAACACCTTGGTGAGCCTGAAGTTATCGACAATTGGGTCGACGACAAGGGCGTATTTGCCGGGGTGAGGAACGTGATCTGGATGATCATCTCTATCCCAAGTTATTGGCTCCTCTGACCAGTCTAGATACTGGGGAACGTCTGGTACTGTGGCGTTTAGCTCGCGCATCTCCGCCTTTTCTTCTTTTGCCGAAGGAGTGCCCAGGAAGCACACCAATTGGCCATGTACCTTGGGATATTTCCTTTCTTTGCGCATCAGCTTGGGTTCCTCATCCTCGGACATGGACATGCCCCATCATCGTCTTCCTTCTTTGTCTTCTCAGCCTTTTTGCTCTTTTTTGATTTCCAGCCAACCTCGGGGTCCTTCTTGAAGTCCTCCATGAACCGGCATTCCCCTAATGTGTGGTTACTTTGCCTAAGGACGCGTGGATTGGGCAGGCAAGGCTTTCGCCTGATCGTATGTCAGGCGCTGCTTGCTGGAGCCGCCATCTTTACCCTTTCCTTTCCACTTGCGGTTGCCGCCTTTGCCTTCGAAGGCGGCGGCGACCTCGTTTGATGGTCCGGCTTTGTCATCCTGGGGAGCCTTGCGTTTGTGACTTGCTCGCCTGTTTGGCGCCATATCATGTGCGCCATCTCCATCGCGTGCATCATCATCCGCCTGTGCGTACATGGCTGCTACTTCGAGCATGACTCCGAGATCCTTGACTTGCATGCGTACGAGCTTATGTCTGAGACTTGAGCCCTTCAGGAGGCCGTGGTGAAGGCATGGATTGCTTGATTGTCGTCTACGTTCTCGCAGCTTGCCTTTGTTTGAATCCACCTTGCCAAGAAGCTTGTAGCTGTTTCATCTGGCTTTTGCACGCAACGAACCAAATCTGTGTATGTATTGGGTCGCTTGTACGTGCCTTGGAAGTGCTGCGTGAACACCTTTTCCATGTCATGCCACTATGAATGCTTTTCTCCGGCAAGTTTTCGATCCAGCTTCGGGCTGTCCCCTCCAGCATGAGGGGAAGGAAGCGTGCGCGACGAGGCCATTGCCTCCGGCAATTTCAACTGCCAGCGCGTAGTCCGACAACCATGAGTTTGGCTTGTCCGCTCCATTGTACCTTTGATGAGTTTTTGACACTGATGTCATGTCTCTGGGTACTTGAACGTTGCGGATGGCTGGGCCAAAGCACTCAGGTCCTAGATAGGCATCTTGCTTTCCAGCCTTGATGTCATTGAGACGATGTCTCGCGTCTTGCGGACTGAGCTGTTTGCCAGATCTATCAGCATGGGCTCGTCCTGCGCTGCCCGGCTGTGCCTAGGCTCATTGTTGTGTCCCCGGCTTCCGCCTTCGTGCCTGGGCACTGGTGGTGGGGACTGTGTGCGGTCCCTGCTTCTTCTTGGCGGCGGGGCATCGTCGCGGTTGCCGCCACTCCTTGGCGGCTGCTTGCTGCCCCTGCTTCCGCCTTCATCCCGCCTAGGCGGTGGAGGTGAGGCCTTGCGCCTGTTGCCGGTCCTGGATGCCTCATCACGCTGCCTTTGGAGGTGGTGATTTGCGTGGGTCTTTCTCCTTGTCCTTCCCTTTTCCGTGGCTACTGGAGCCGGACGGATCTTCTGGGTTGCCACCGGCCGCAGCTTTGCAAGCGTTGGATTTTGATTCCAACTTTCCTCCCCTTGCGTCCGCCATGTCGGCGCGAGAATCAGCACGGGCCTGCTGCTCTAGAGCTTTGTGAGCAAGGATCGATGCGTAGTAGATCTTCTCGTCCTTGTCATAGTCATCATTGTTGAGGATGTCCAAGGCGGCTGCAGTGTTGAGGACAGGGTTGCGAGGATGACGTCCCCGTTCTTGTCCTTACGCTGCGGCGCTGTAGCCCACTCGAAACCAAGCTTTTGGGCAGGGGATTTGAAGGTGTCATGATCCCTGCCTTTCCTACCTTTCTTCTCCGCCACTTGTCCTGCCGGCTTGGGCAATGGGGTGGTGGTGAAAAGATTGCGCTTGGGGTCGCACTTGGCGTTTTCCTCCTTGGCTTCGTCGAGGAGGCTCTGGACCTCTGCTTGCTTGCTTTTGAGGTACTCAGTTTGCTCCACCAAGGTGTTCCGAAGTTTCTCCAAATCAGCCGGATTGGTTTTGTCGTTTACCGGCGTGTGAAGAACTTCCGCCAGAGCCGCCATGCTTCCTATCTTGCTGGGCTCGCCCTTCTCCAGAATTTTCTTCTTTGGAGCCCCAGGAGGCTCTGGAAACTGTGGATCGGTTGCCGGGGTCCCCAGGTTGGCGGCGTCAGTTGCCGCCTTCTCTGAGGCTGCACCGGTGACATCCGCCACAAAAACCTGCTGCATGTTGACGGAAGAGCCCGTAGCCGCCTCAGATGGCGGAGGATCAGGTGTAACAAAACACTGCTTGACCCGTTGCTCGAACATGCTGGCAGAATCTTCTTCGGAATCAGAATCTACGTTGACGTGAACGGTAGATCTGGATCCGGCATCCGACATCGCATCATCCTGGAGTGCAGGAAGAATAGATTCGGGATCTTGACTGTTGGGCTGGGAGTCTGATCCCAGTCCCGTCATGCCGACAAAGTGTAGATCTGAATCTGCGGACTCCTCAGAGGAGGCAAACTCAGATCCGTCTTGATTGTAGGGCGGGTGGGATGGCGAATAAATTCGCGGCAACCCATACGCCTCAGAAGTGTAGCCGATGAACACATCGACGCCGCCAAACGGCACAACTCCGCATCCGACAATGTAGTCGTCTGCGGGGATGTAGGACTCGTCGCAGCTGATGTAGTGGTTGTCGCCGTAGCGAACAGCGCGGCCGACGGCGATTGTTTCGCCGATGCCGCCAAGAGTTCCCGCCTGGAACGTGACGCCTGACGCCTTAGGCCCCACGGTGGGCGCCAACTGTCGTCGTATCGGCATCTTGGATAGGAGACGGGGTCCTGCTAGCCGAGGGTGAACGTAGGGCAAGAAGGTGGACGTCGTCAAGGTCGGGATTGTACACGGCGGTTTACCCAGCTTCAGGCACCACGGCGGTGGCGGTGCCCTACGTGCTGCTATAACTCACTATAAGGCAATATCGCCGTGAACAGGTTACAATGAGTTGGATGTATGAGAGAATATGGATCGTTGCCCTAAAGGCGTCCCGAGGTCCAGCTTATATAGGCGGCTGGACCTAGGGTTACAAGGTGATTACGTATCCAGCAAGTATACGGAGTCCTAAACCTAGCCGGCAAGTATGCCGCCTTCCATCTTGGTCTTGGTGGCTTCATGGGCTTCAGTCTTGGGCCTCCTCCTTGCCGGCATCCGCCTTCCTTGGTCGTCAGCTATCTGGGCCGCCCGGTAGGCAAAGCCTTCACCACCACTGCGGGCCACCCTGGACTAGCCGGATTGATCCATGCTGGTGATACCCCTAGTAGGTATATCCCCAACAACCTCTGAGACAGCCACACTTTCATCGAGTGTGGTGCCAAGGCTTTGCTTGCCAGGAGCAGTAGGGCCATCCATCACGCCTAGCGTAGCACGTGGACAGCATAATCAGCACCATATTGCAGAAACCTCAAACATCTAAGGAACACAGCAAAAATTCGTACCAGTCAAAGTGGTGCTGGCGGCAGAAAGTCGACCAATCGCCGACTCCTCTCTAACCTCGGCTCCTTTCAGCCTCTTCTCCAGATCAGCCACTCGACGGGTGGCGTTGTTCATCTTTTCTGCCACATCAGCGGCAGCCTCTGCAAAACAAACATACATGGTCAACAGACTGCAAGAGGAATCAGCTTCAACAAGTGGTACTAGCATAAAGAGACACGCACTCTTCGCAGCTTCGAGTTGCTGCTGCAGGGTGGCGGCTTCCGTCTCCTTGTGTACATACTTGGAGCCAGCATTCAGTAGCTCCTGCACAAATGGCTACAACGCAACACGCGAAAGTTCAGAACAGGTCTATCAGGTCCATGAATAGCTTTAACACCCGCTAGTGATTCAACTATTATACAAAAGCACAAGCTTACATGATTCAAGAAGGAGGAAGTCGACGCAGGAACGCCTGTCGCTGCTGCCTCATCCTTGTCAGCTGCAGCCTCAGGCTCAGATGGTGTAGTTGCGTCCGCAGCAGCTGGAGTCGCAGAGGTGGGCGGCTGCTCTGGTGGCAAACTCCGAGCAGTCGACGCCGCACTGCTCTTCTCCATCTGAGGTGGCGGTGGCAAATCCTCATCCGAGGACACACTGTTTCACACATGCTAAGTAAACAGCTTGGCAACGTTCATAAACCATCACAAGGCAAGTGCTGATGCATGTAAAATGCATACATGAACTTTGCACTTTAATTGCTTATATTCCAATCATATTTGCATCATATAAGGGTTATACCAATGTTTTATAATGATTTTGGGAATACTTCATAGTTTTCCCATTTATTTGGAATTAACCCTGTTTTTCCAGAAAACGTCTTTTTTAGTGTTTCAGACTTTCCGGGAGCTTCGGGACTCCAAAAAGGGCAAGATCAAAGAGCACGGTTCAGAATTTTCGAGACGAACGCAATGGGCTTAAATTGAAGACCAGAAGCCCAACAGGATGGAAATGGGAGGGTCCCACGCGGCCTAAAGTACATGGCCGCGTGGGCCCAGCTCGTTTCCACCTCGGAGCTCCGTGGCCGTCGATCTTTCGTCCACCGACTCCGTCTTGACCTAAAAACGCCTATAAAAAAGGTCCCTGGCGTTTCGCGAAAGGAGGCGGCGGAGAAACACAGAACCACGAAACAGAGAGTCAGAAGGCTGCCGCCGGAGAAGATCGGAGGGGGCAAACGCCGCCGGAATCGCCTCCGGAGGGCTCCACCCCCCTCCGGCGTGTTCATCATCAACATCTTCATCGCCGTTGCTTCCTCCCATGATGAGGAGGGAGTAGTTCTTCATCGGGGCTGAGGGCTCTACCGGTAGCTATGTGGTTCATCTCTCTCTCCCATGATGTGATCTTTATGTGATCATGAGCTTTGTAATCTAATTGAATTCATGGATGTTTCTCCTTCATTGTTTGTGCTACTCAAGTGGTTTTATTAATGTAATTTCCGGAGTCACCTTTGTCCCATGGTGTGAAGTTGACAGTGTGCGCACCGTGTGTGACTCTTAGGCTAAAGGTTACAGAAATACTTACCATGAGTTATTCTTTGTGTTGGATGTCACTATAAAATTGTGGTGTTTGTTTAGTACTATTTTGGGGCACTCATAGTGACCTTGGGGTTCCCTAGATGTGGAAGACAGACTTTAAGGTGTGCTTTTGTAGCCCTACACGATGGTCTTGGTGTTCTATGATATTGTGGTGTTTGTTCACTCAGACTTTAAGGTGTGCTCTTGTAGCCCTACGCAGTAGATTGGTATTTCTATCCAACGGGAGAATAGTTCAGAGTAGCAAAGTGAAGAGGAAATATCTATGTATTCAATTGTTGGGAGTGTCCACTAGTGAAAGTATGATCCCTAGGTCTTATTTCCAAGCATCCTAGAAAACCTTTGTCTTGTCCTCTTGCATTGAAGAGGATTGGGACACTTCCACATTCTTGCCTTGTTACATCAAACTTTCATCCATTAAATCAACCACCTTGTTCCTTAAACTTGTTTAGTGCATAATCAACTAAAACTTGTGACACTTTAGTTGTAGGGAATAGATAACTTTTCCTTCTTGCTCCTGCGGATCGATACCTTACTTCCACATTGAGAGGTGCTACAGTGATCCCTTGCTCTTGGGGGTTATCAAGTACTTTTCTGGCGCCGTTGCCGGGGAGCGTAGCGCTTAAGTTTCTATTCTTGTGTGCACTAGACTAAGCTTGGGGAGGTTCCTTTTATATCTTGCAATCATCTAAGCTTGGGGAGGTTCTTTGACTTGTTTGATGATACTATGTCTCCCATTTATGATGATGAATATGATATTTTCAGTCCACCCACTATTGAGTATAAAGTTTATTGTGATTATGATATGCCTCCTATATATGATGATTACAATGATATTATGAATGTTTTACTCCCACTATTTCTAATGAAACTGTTTATGCTTATGTGGAGAGTAATGATACTTTTATGCCTATGGATCATGATAAGAATGTTTCATGTGATAGCTATATTGTTGAGTTTATCAATGATGCTACTGAAATTTTTATGAGAGAGGGAGACATGATTTCATATATCTCAAAAACATTAAGTCTTCTCTCTTTTTGTTGAAAATTTTGAAGTTGCACTTGCTTTGCCTTCCTATGCTAGTCACTTTGTGCTTTATTGATTTATTTTCTTACAAGATCCCAATGCATAGGAAGTGGGTTAGACTTAAATGTGTTTCATATTTGCTTCTTGATGCTCTTTTATATTCAACTCTTATTCCTATGGGAGCATCATTAAAACTATCGAGCCTAGCTATATGGCTATAAAGAAAGCGCTTTGCGGGAGGCAACCCGGTTATTTTTGTGTGTGATTTTTCTTTGTGTCCTCTTGCTGTAACAAGATATTTTGTGTCTAGTTAGTTTCTGGAGTTTTAATAAAGTGCCAAGTTTTACCCATTTTGGTCTTGAAAAGTTGCTTATAGCGTTCGGAGATTTTATTACTGCACGAATCAGTGCATGGTATGATTTTTAATTCTTATTCTGTAACTCCGAATGAGCTCATATTTGAACTGTAGTTGCAACTTTTCATCCTCTGTATGCATGAATGTTTTCGGAATTTTTCGAGAAAGTTTGGTAGGGTAGAAAAATACGTTTTGCTGCTGCTGTTTTTCTGGACAGATTCTGTCCCATTTTGTTTGATGCATGCATTGAGCTTTTAAGTTGAATCTTTTTGATCCAATTGAGTTTATGAGTAGGCATACAATATTATACACTTTCTGGACATGTCATATGAATTTTTGTTCAAGGATTATATGCAGCAAGGAACCTATTTGTTTATCACTATTAATGCACCCCACAGAAAAGAAATGGGAGAAACGGTGTTTTCAAGTTTTTTCACAGGGATTGGAGATGCACCAAGAGCTATCCAAGGATGGTGAAGACCATAAGCTTGGGGATGTGAAGACAACCTCGCTGGACCTACACACTCTCGGTTTGCACACGTTCAACTTCTGTTTTTCGATCGAAACACTTTATCGCATAAATTTGGAGCGTCGTTTTTTGTTTTTGTTTGAGTCTTGAGAGACCACCACACTATCAATTATATATGAGAGAGCTACTGGAAATATGGGTTGAAATATGTTGGATGCTTTTATAAGATTGGGAAAAGGGATGTTTGACTTGATTTTTAATGATACATATAGTTGCATGATTCATGAGCTTGTTTATGAGTAATAGTTTGCAAATTCTTTTTGAAGAGCTATCACTTATTCATGTTTTGGTACTGATTGTTATTTTACTTGGTTTAACATGGATTAGTTAGTTCTATGGACACTCATGCATGCATCTAGATGGTCAACTTTCTCCCTCTTGCTAGCCCAAAAATTCCAACAAAAAAACTTGTTTCCAACGCCTTCAACCAAAGTTTTTCCAGTGAGTCCACCATATCTACCTATTAGCTTTATGCTATTCCGAGGTTGTTTATCATTATTTTGTATTATCTATACCTCTGAATTAAAATGCTTATGTTGTTGATTATTATGGGAAAAGTTGGTTATATAGCTCTCACGAACTTGATGCACACTTTACTTTTATTGCATAAATAAAACATGACCCATTGTGATTAAAATTATGATGTTATGAGCTTGACAAATGTCTTTGATTGAGAGTTAGCAGAAATGTGCTGTCACATGGAATGCTTTCAACATTGCACTCATTTATATTTAGTTGATGTCATGTACTTTTGTTTATGGATGCTTACCATGGGTGAAATAAATGAGGAAATGGAGTAGGTTTAAATGAGTTTGTATAAATGGTTAGAGAGACCTGGGCCGCTAATCTAAGCCATGCATCATTCATGGTGGAAATTTACTTACATGCTATGGTGAACCGTCTGTGATACACCTTACAATAAAACGCTATCCAATGGTAAATAAAAAGGGTGTTGAGATTGTTCATTATGTTTGTTTGTCTTGTCATTTTGATATGGGCTTGTTCCATATCCTGGGACAAGAGGTACCCCAGTTGACGCTCTTGATAATACTATTTTACTTACAATGATATTTAAATTGAACTTGCTTTGTTTCCCGAGTTGAGTAACACATGGAGTAGGTACTCGTATTCAAGGAGCATGAGACTTTCAACCTTTACTTTGTCAAGCACATTACTCATATTTGCTTTCACTTTAAACTTAATCATTCAAGATGCTATGATAGGGGCAATGAGAGCTTGACACCAAGGATTACCATATTACAATCATTAACTTAAGTAGAGAAGTTCAGAAGTTAGATGAAACTTATTCATGTTTTACCTCTACTCATATATACATCTTTCCAAAGTGTCCACCGATCATATTTAGATTTTCATCATCACTCTATGACCAATGTAGGATGTCCATACTTATCATTATGCATACATGTGGTCCATACTACTATTGTTATGTTACACTTTGTGAACTATCATTGAATATCCTTGCATTGAATACTTGATATCACTTCATAAACTATCTTGCATATTGCTACTCCTTTTAAGAATGAATCATTTGACTATATGTAGCAATAGTAATCATCTTTGATATTCATTGTTAAGTATTAAATTGCAAAGTCCATGTTAGTTTTATCATCTTCATACTCGAGGACGAGCATGGATTAAGCTTGGGGATGTTGATGCATGTAAAATGTATACATGAACTTTGCACTTTAATTGCTTATATTCCAATCATATTTGCATCATATAAGGGTTATACCAATGTTTTATAATGATTTTGGGAATACTTCATAGTTTTCCCATTTATTTGGAATTAACCCTGTTTTTCCAGAAAACGTCTTTTTTAGTGTTTCAGACTTTCCGGGAGCTTCGGGACTCCAAAAAGGGCAAGGTCAAAGAGCACGGTTCAGAATTTTCGAGACGAACGCAATGGGCTTAAATTGAAGAGCAGACGCCCAACAGCCTGGAAATGGGAGGGTCCCACGCAGCCTAAAGTACATGGCCGCGTGGGCCCAGCTCGTTTCCACCTTGGAGCTCCGTGGCCGTCGATCTTTCGTCCACCGACTCCGTCTTGACCTAAAAACGCCTATAAAAAAGGTCCCCTGGCGTTTCGCGAAAGGAGGCGGCGGACAAACACAGAACCACGAAACAGAGAGTCAGAAGGCTGTCGCCGGAGAAGATCGGAGGGGGGAAACGCCGCCGGAATCGCCTCCGGAGGGCTCCACCCCCCTCCGGCGTGTTCATCATCAACATCTTCATCGCCGTTGCTGCCTCCCATGATGAGGTGGGAGTAGTTCTTCATCGGGGCTGAGGGCTCTACCGGTAGCTATGTGGTTCATCTCTCTCTCCCATGATGTGATCTTTATGTGATCATGAGCTTTGTAATCTAATTGAATTCATGGATGTTTCTCCTTCATTGTTGGTGCTACTCAAGTGGTTTTATTAATGTAATTTCCGGAGTCACCTTTGTCCCATGGTGTGAAGTTGACAGTGTGCGCACCGTGTGTGACTCTTAGGCTAAAGGTTACAGAAATACTTACCATGAGTTATTCTTTGTGTTGGATGTCACTATAAAATTGTGGTGTTTGTTTAGTACTATTTTGGGGCACTCATAGTGACCTTGGGATTCCCTAGATGTGGAAGACAGACTTTAAGGTGTGCTTTTTGTAGCCCTACACGATGGTCTTGGTGTTCTATGATATTGTGGTGTTTGTTCACTCAGACTTTAAGGTGTGCTCTTGTAGCCCTACGCAGTAGATTGGTATTTCTATCCAACGGGAGAATAGTTCAGAGTAGCAAAGTGAAGAGGAAATATCTATGTATTCAATTGTTGGGAGTGTCCACTAGTGAAAGTATGATCCCTAGGTCTTATTTCCAAGCATCCTAGAAAACCTTTGTCTTGTCCTCTTGCATTGAAGAGGATTGGGACACTTCCACATTCTTGCCTTGTTACATCAAACTTCCATCCATTAAAACAACCACCTTGTTCCTTAAACTTGTTTAGTGCATAATCAACTAAAACTTGTGACACTTTAGTTGTAGGGAATAGATAACTTTTCCTTCTTGCTCCTGCGGATCGATACCTTACTTCCACATTGAGAGATGCTACAGTGATCCCTTGCTCTTGGGGGTTATCAAGTGCACATAATACTTACTCTTCAGTAAGGTCGACCATTCGACCAGGGTTAAGCACACCCAGGCTCGGGTGCGATTTCTTCGGCGGTCGTGGGGGAAGCGAGCGAATCGGAGGAACCTCGAGTGGCGCAGTCATCGACTCCCTCTTGTCTTCCTCCTTTTCCTCCGAGTCAGCAGTATCTTCCTCCTCGCGCGACCGCTTCTGCTTGATCTGCACCTCAGCATTGCCCTCATCAGTTTCTGGCGTGTGTGCAGGGGCGAGTGAGGTCACCTCATCATCAGAGTCCGCCTCGAGTGGCTCATTGTCCGGCACCGGGCCGCTTTCTGGCAAGGGCGGCATCGACTCATACATTATGTGTCCCTGCACATATAAACAGCAAAGAAATCAATATCACACATGCATAACATATCAATTTACATATAGTATCGACTGTTACCTCTAGTAGAGGGTTGCTGGTTTCATAAGGAGGCACAGGTGAGTTCATCTCGCAGGGATCTTCATCAGTCAATTTGGTAAGGCTTCTTACCAACTTCTCTGCTTCCGCATCAGAAAGCTCAACTGCGCGTGAGCGGGTTGGATCAGAAGCCCCACTGTATGCCCACATAGCATGTGCTCGAGCTCGGAGGGGTTGCACTCGCCTCTTGGCCATAATGGCTAGCAGATGGATGCCCGTAACCTCTCGACCAACAGTGGTCTGAAGCTTTAGCACCTTCTCCATCAGAATGTCAGCCTCTTCGGCTTCGACTCCGGTCGGCTGGGCGATCCAGGATGGCCTCTTCTTCACCAGGGCGTCTGCGTCAAAGGCAGGCAACCCAAATGCTTGGGTGCCTATGGTCACATCCTTGATGTAGAACCACTTCTGGCGCCATCCTTGCACAGACTCCAGGAAGTTGATCTTGAAGTACTCGACATCAGGTCGAGTCTGTACTCCAAAACCACCAGGTCCCTTGACGCTGTGCTGGCGCTTGACGTTGAAGATGCGGCGGAACAGCTCGAAGTGGGGTGCAACGCCCAAGAAGCACTCGCAAAGGACGAAGAAACACGCAATGTGCAAAAGCCCATTGGGCGTAAAATCGTGCAATTGCACTCCATAAACGTGCATCAGTGCACGAAGAAAGTTATGAACAGGGAAGGAGAATCCCCTGTTCACAAAATACACAAAACAGACCCGCTCATTGGGGCCTGGGCGCGGGATTACCTCGGCGCCAGGGATGCGAACTTGCGAGGTGTCCTCAGGGATCAGCCCGTCGTTCCGCAGGCCGGTGAGCATCCTCTTGCTGCAGGAGGACTTGGTCCAGGCGCCCTTGTCCCTCTTCAAACCGCTGGCAGCGGCTCCGGTGGCGCTGTCTGCCGACGCGTTCGCGGCACTCCTGCCCTTCCGGGTGGCAGGCTTCGTCATCGCGGTGGTGGGTTGCAGAAGCTTCGCTTTGAGGCTATGGCGATGCGTAAGGAGGAAGAAGAAGCAGCGGCGGCGGAGAGCAAATGGCAAGTAAAAAGTACTATTTACTCCGCCGCACCCTTATAACCTCAACGCAAAAGAATCCGCACCGTGGATGCGAGATCCTGGGCAAAGTAGCAAATCCAGCCGTACACGTGGCAGCCATGGAGAGCAACCGTCGCCGGCCACTCCGTCCACTACGCACGGGAATCTAGGAACTGCCATCATAGCCCCGGAGAAATCGTGCCTGAACGGTCAAATCCAGTCCAAACGGCTGCACAATGGGCCCACATACGTGTCACGTCCCATCCATCGCAGCATAGCGCACGCCACCGCGTGTCAGGTGGCGCAGTCGCCATAAAACGTCATCCCTGACGTCATTGCAACAGATTTGTTCAGAAAAGGTTTCGGGTTCGCCCAACGCATATCAATCACTCGATTGTTTTCGGGTGAATGGTCACTCGACATTCTCTTCGACCAAAGACATGTTACTCCCATCGGGAGCAAAACAAAAATTTCTTCGACTAAGAGTGTATAGGATAAAAATGATTTGAGATTATCCTCCATTGCAAGCAATAAAGCACAATCTCGGGGGCTACTCCCATCGGGAGCGCTGTCGCGCACCCGATAGAATAACGTCAAAAGGTCAGTCGACAAAAGAATCGACTCAGTTCATATACAAAATCATACTCGAAATATTCCCGAGTTGCGTCCGTCGCAAACACCTCGGATGCTGCACGCATAGTGCAAAGGTAAGACCCGCCGAACTTTCGAGCTGGGCTAAGGACCGTTCCAGCAACGTCAATCCTTATACTTTTCGTGTCAGCTGACATGATGAAAAATCCCGACGGACGTGTTGGGTAAAATTGAAAGTTATACTGCAGATCGACTTAGTAAGACCTCAGCGGCCTAGTCGAATCTGACCAGTTTGTTCCAGATTCGAGTCCGGGGACTCGAGTTTGATTGAAAGCTAGTAAGGTTTTACCCGAATGTGTAGTTAACCAGTCCCGATCCGTCGAGTGTACTGGGCCTGCTAAGCTATTATCCCTTGATCATCATAAGCAAAAACCACAGTCGATGAAATACTCGACATAGCCAACATGTGCTATTCATACAGGAATTCCAATTATAATATACAGAATACAAAGCATATGACGTGCACTTACGAACGAGTCCATGCCCGATTCTTCGAGTCAGACAAGTACTCGGGGGCTACTGACAAGGGTATACATCTCGGGTACCCTACCGTGAGGGTACCTGGTGCACGTGACGACTAAAGGCCCAATAGCGAAGAGCCAACTCGAAGCCCAAGACAAGAGGCCCAACAAGATGAAGTACCCTCCAAGTTTAGACATAGGCATAGTCGGTTTATACTTTCCTTATGTGTAAACTAGGTCGGTTACAAACTCCCGAAACCCAGCCTATTTAAGGGCTGGGAGGGGGCGCCGATCTAGGACCAAGCCATACTCAAACCACCAAAGCTCTAGCGAGATCGACATCTCGCCGGAGCCACCTTGTAACCTCATAATCTCACACGATCAATAACAGACAAGCAGGAAGTAGGGTCTTTACCTCCACCCGAGGGGCCTGAACCTGGGTAAATCTTTGCCTCTGCTTGTCAGCCGACGAAACTACCAGTACTACCATGTTCTCTCCCCATAATCTCAACCCTAGGTCCTTAACCATGGGATTTGATGAGTGTACCCCTCGTCAGCAGCCAAGTGAGGATGAATGGAAATTGTTTGAGCTTATTAAGCCAATGCTCTATTCTTTGTCTCAAGTGACTACGGCGTTTTCAGCCTCATTGTATCCCACGGCGAACATACTCTACCCCAACATTGTGAGTATTAAGATTTCATTGGTGGAAGCCATAAACCACAAAAATGAACTCTACAAGAAAATGGGAAAAGCGATGATGGAGAAGTTCAACAAGTATTGGGCAGAAAAGAACAATGCCATGGTGCTTGCTACTATCCTAGATCCAAGGTACAAGTTGATGCATATAGAGTGGGCTTTTAATGAGATCTATGAAGAGGAGAAGGCCCAAATGGAAACGGAGTGTCACACCCCAAATTTTGGAACTAAGAAAAACTTAGTTTTACAAGACCCAAAATTCAGAGCCAACATTTTTTTTTGAAATACTTCACTAATGAGTGTGTTTTCCTTCCTATTGCTCTGTTTGACCTTGTGTGACTTGATGTTTAAGTTGTTTGACCAATAAATATTAACCTAAAGACCCAACCAAGATAAAAATATATTTAACCTTGGTGATCAGGTCATGACAAGAAAAAAATAATTCCATGTATCTTTTGCCACTCTTATTTTAGTCAAATGCCATTGCAATAATAATTTGGTTTTGGAAACAACCAAAATACCCATTATTGAGAAAGTAAAAGTGTTTCCCAAAAATTATGTGTTCCAAAAATATGGGGATCTATATGCTATCTCCTACATACTGCTCAACCTTGATATTTTCAACTCCTATTTTATAAACTCCTATTTTCACTCTTTTGGAAACAATAAAAGTGGGAAATATACTACCCATGTATTTTAGCAACCCCTCTTGAAAAATATCAAACTTATCGAGTCAAGCTTGTTTCAACATTATTATTGTCATGATGATACCTGATTACCATCCCACCACCTATCTGAATATTTGAAATTTGGTTGAAAACTTATATTGTTTGCTTGTTTGACTTATGTTTGTGTTGATTGTTATTTCGTTGTTTTATTGTTTGCTTGGGTGAATAATTACATAAATGTACTTGAACTTTAAGTTGAAAACCCACTGATCACAATTTGGAATGTGACTTAAAACAAAACAAGAAAACCAAAATTACACACACACTTAAAATAAAGTCCTAATTAAAAGAGATGATCTTATTTAAATTTCTCTCTCTCCCTATTTCTATGTTTTGTCATAATAATTATTTTATCTTATAAAATTCTAGGAATGAGACGAAATAATAATCCCCTCACTTCCATATCACTCCCTCCTCAAATAAATATACTTTTCAATTTAAAACAATTTAAATTATGAAACCCTATTTTCTCCTCTTTAAGTCTTAATGTCTATTCAAAACCCTATTTCTAATTACACCAAAAATGCAGGAAAATGCACAAGCCCTCTTTCATATTTCTAAAAGCCATCCATGAAGTTAAATCACCAAATTTCAAATTTGAATTTGGGTTGGGCATTTTGTCGAACACCAGAGAGGCATGAAGCCCTAGTTTTCAAACCAGCACCAAATTCACTTCAAAATTGACCAAATCTTCACCAAATCCAGTGCACTCCCTCACCCTCTCTCACCTGCTGACCCAGGCACACGAGTGCCAGGAGTGTTGGAAGTTTCCTGCTGTATTCTTCTCCCTGGCATTGCCCTCCCTTCTCTCCCCTTCGGCCCCTCATGTGAGCAAGGAGGAGGAGACTGTACCGCAGCCCGTGAGCGCGCCGCCGCACTGTCCCACCCCTCCTCCTTCACACTCACTCACTCAGCTATGCTAGGCACTCGTGTGCTGGCCGATCTTGGCCGTTCCTGCTGGCCGCACCCTCTCTCTCCCCCTCTCCGGTCACCTCACACGGGTAGGAGAGAATCAAGCCGTGCAGCAGCTCGACGCTGCGCCACTGCTCCTCTCTGCTTCCCTCTCCCATCTGATCACAGCCACGCGCGCGGAGATGCATCCTCTCTGTCCCATATCTCGCTCGTCCAACCGAAGGCCGCCGTGTGCGTGGACGCCGACGCCGATCCCCGCCACCTCGACACCCCAGCACGCACGCCTCGCCCTGGCCACTCCCCTGCCTCGCCGTGACCCCACGGACACCACGATGTCACCCCTGCTGGCCCACGACAACGTCAGCCGCCATCGAACACCTGCGGGACACGCCGAGGTCACCTCTCGGCCACAAGTCTTCTCGCCCACGCCTCGCTCCCTTTCCTCGCCCTAGTGCACGCCCTGCCCCTCGGTGACCCCCACGACACCGCCCGGCGTAGCCAAACCTCGACCCGTGCTTTCTCCACCTCACCCGTGAACCCAGAGCACCGTGGACCGGCACCAGCAAGGATAAGAAGCCACAGGACGTCTCCCGTCCTCTCTCCTTGTCCATTCCACTCCCTCATCACCTCTCGGGCACCCCTTGCAAGAACTCGAGCCCTCTCGCCCTCTGCCGGCGAGGGACACGAGATTTCATCTCGGATTGCTGCCGCCTTGTCGAGAAGCTTGCGGGCGACACAGACCTTCGTTATCCACCATTTTCGTGTCCCTGTGCTCCCCTCATCGAGACCTTCCTCACCCAGCCCTTCTTCTGGTCCCAGGTTCACCGGAGCCGCCGCCGCCATGGTCGACCCGTGGAAGCTCCCCTCGGCGCCGCCGCCAACCTGGAGCGCTCCGGCAAGAACTGCTGCTGCCCCTGCCCTTCCCGTTACCTCCGCACCCCTCTCCGCCGTCTTTGCCGTCCCCAGAAGCCCCCACGGTGAGCAACCAGCAGCCCACGTCGAGTTCTTCCCTGCCCATGTACGTGCTGTTGTCCTGGGGAAGGAGAAGAACAGCAGGCGTCGGATCTCAGATCAACGGCCAAGATTGAATTCTGTTTTTTTTTTAATTCCCGCACGCCTTGGAGCGATTTTGGGCCTAATCCAACACTGTGCTGCCCGGATCTGCTCAAATCTGGCCCGTTTGTTTTTTTTCAGGAGTTTAATCTTTTCCTGTTTAGGCAGAAACTGTCCTGTAGGTTTTAATCCAAATAAAATACCTAGATCAATTTTTTGGCCAAACTAAAAATCACAGTTCTACTAGGAGGTTTTCCTAACCACATGCAGCTTGTAGATCCAAGTTTGGGGTTGTGGTTCAACCTAGAGAAAATGGTTAAGAAAACATGTCAGAAACAAAAATATGCTATTAACTTGAGATTTAAAAATCCAAAAAGTATAAATCCAACTGTTATGGATAGCCCTTGATGTTACCTAACCATAGAAATTGGTCTTGCATGCAAATGAATCTCTATTTTGAAATGGCATGCATGTTTCTAAAATGACCAGAGAGACTTGTATGACTTTTATAAATTAATCTGAAATGAATTTTGGAGTAAATCCAATTGGCTTGTCTTCTATATGTGTAGAAGTACATATTCCTAGCTTGGTATGAATTTAGGAGTCACTGATTGACTGTGGTGATGACCACAATATTTAGGCCTTTTCTGCCTATTTTTGTTATGCCTTTATTAATTGTTGTGTTATGATTTTATTGTTATAAATGTGTTTCCTAGCATGTGTAGGGTGGTAATCCACTGTTGTGATGTGTTTCCTTATTTTACTAGAAGGTTAGGAGGATTTCTTGTGTGTCATGTATTTGTTAGGGTTTTATTCCCTATATAGTTGTTCTTCTAGTAATAAGAATTATTATTACTCTTGTGTTGCTTGTTTTAAATTTCATCTTGTGTGGTAATATGAGCATGATCAGTACTGTAGTGCTATTGTTATTGTGAGGTGTTCATGTTAGTTGTTTATGAACCTCATTGATTGAGTTTATCCTAGTCTACAATTGCCTAGTGTTGTAATTGCAATACTAGCACGTGATACTTGTTTTATTATCTTTATCTTCTTTTAGTGAATTCCTTGTGTGTGACCTTGGGTCACTTAGTGAGTTGAATGCCCTGTTAAGATGGTGGCACACCCACTGATTACATGGCACTATGGTTGTGGAATGTTTCCTTCAACCGTAGACATTTCTTGCCATGGCCCTTTTTTGCCATTTTTGCTTGACTGGGTAGATCTCACTAAATAAGTTCGGTAGCATTGATGTGGTTTAGGAATTGACTGTTGTGTGTCTTGTTATGATAGTGTTTGATTTTGTCTGGTTCTGAATGGGTGTTTATTTTTATTTTTACGACGCTAGACATTAACGCTAGCGGAATGACCTTTAAAGAGGATTTATTGAAGAAGTATGGGAATTCATTTATAGTGATCAACAAGGAGAAGTCCAGGACATATTGCTGATCCAGGCAAGCTACTTTCTGATCATGCACCTAAATATATACATCTACTTTGTCAACATGTTTTATTCATGAGTAGCAATGGTTTTGAAACCTTTTCAAGAGTATATAAAAAATAAAAAAATAAAAACTATTTTGCCACACTATGTAGAAGTATAAGTTGGTTTATATCAAACTATAGGATGGGAAAATATTGTTTATTCAAAACTCCTTTGAAAATCCTCGGATGGATTATGGTATGTCGAGATGTCGGTATTGAACTGGAAAAATGGAGAATGGTGATTTTAATAAAAAAAGCGAATTGTGTCTTAGTACTTACGTCGACCAACCTTACCCTGTGCGACCACATTTACCCCCATATGGGACGGGGCTTAGTCATGTAGTTTGCTCATATTAGTACGAGATACCTCAACAACGGAGATGACTCCGTTCCATGAGGGGATGGTTCGGTGACCTACCCCTGACCTGGGTCCTCGCACTTGGATGGAGGATAGAAGGTGCCACCATACATCGCCGGGCAGAACTATGAGTCCTCACACTTAGGGTCATCGACGGATGAGCCGGACTAGGTGTCGATGGAAAGTGTCATAGAGGTAGGGTCCTGTACTAGCATGAGCAAATGAGAGGTTATGGTCGGTAACTCAACTTCGCATACACCTTGTATGGCGGGACGTGGCTGACACGATGAGTTGCCGGATGGATGTGGGAAAAGCGTGCTACCTCTGCCGAGTGTAAAACTATTCGAATAGCCGAGTCCTCGGTCATGGACAGTTGGAAGGCCCTACTTCGACCTATGTGCAAGATTTGCAAAGTTTTGAGATTTGAAAAGAAAATGGAGATGTTTTATATATGCAACTATGCCAAAGGGTCGGCATGAGGTTGCTAGAAAAAAGAGGAGGACCATGAAGGGCTATGGTCGAGATGTGCAAACTTTTGTGTTTCAAAAAAATATGAAGTGGAAATGTTTATGCAACTCTACCGAAGGGCTGGTATGAGTTTGTTGGAGATAAATGACCATAAAGGGCTATGGTCAGAAAAGGAGGAGTTTTGGAGAAATCAAACCTGGTGATGATTTTCGGGAAAAAGTTTTAAAATAGACTTCTTACCTTTTACAACAAAGATGTATTTTCGGGAAAAGTTTTAAAAGAGACTTCTTACCTTTTTCAACAAAGATATAGAGATTTCAAAAGAAAGTTTTATTAAACAAAAGTCAATCCTTTTCTTTTTCAACAAAAGTATAGAGATGTTTTTTTAAAAATAAAAGTCTTATTAAACTCGTGCATGTTCATGCTGGGGTAGTTTGCGAGTACATTTCAAATTGTACTCATATTGGTTTCGTCCCTGGCTATTGTCTTAGCCAGATTTTGAAGAAGAGCAGTTCGAAGAAGAAGACTTCAATGACGTCGATGCGAACTAGGGCGCTTCCCAGTCAGCTGCCTGTAAGGTTAAGGCAAATGACTTGGGCTCCACGTTGTTTGCTGATTTCCGCTGCAAGTACCTGTTGAAGTTATGGCTTCAATCAAGTAAGTAAATTCATTCGGTATTTATGGATGTTCTTTTGATACCAGTTTGATTGTGCTCAGCGACACACTGATCATGGGATTGCTGATGTTGTAGGCACAAGGGTATTTCGGACAGCTAGTCCGGGGTCCCCACACGGATGACATGCGCAAGGAGTTGTTCACCTTTTTTGAGAAGTTTGATAATGAAAAGAAGCAATCCGAAAAATCTGCCCCATCATCATCCAAGTCTCTTATGTCAAATAGTTCAATGCCAGCATCAAATGCCAAATACCAAGCTTGGCGATCCAACACCACACCAAAATCATCAAAGAGTGAATTGAGAAACTACCTAGATGATGACGCTAAAGATAATGATCCCCACTTCGACTTGCTTAATTGGGGGAAAGTGAATTCACTTAGGTACCCGGTGTTGGAAATGATGGCAAGACGGTTCTTGACTATTCCGGCTAGTTCTGTGTCTTCGGAATCAACATTTAGCACCGGTGGAAGGGTTTTAGATGACTATAGAAGTTTTCTAAAACCGGTTATGGTGGAAGCTTTGGTGTGTGGTGCAAGTTATATTAATTAAGGGCGCGCATAGTGACTTGAATGTGATAGTATGTTTCTCATCTCTTTCTCACATTGTCAACTATCTTGTTTCATTGTCCTATAATGTAAAATGCATGGCTAACTTTCTCATATTTAGGAGAGGGACATGAATGATGCGGAGGAAGATGTGGAGACTATCGTGTTACCTAAAAACGCGGTGAATAGCAACTATATCTGGCCATCTCCGGCCCGGCCCGACCGGCCCGCCCAGACCCGGCCCGAAAATACAGGGCCTGGGTGGGCCTGGGCTTGCCCATGGGCGGGCTTGGGCCTTAGATTTGAGCCCGAAGGTCAGATGGGCCTGGGCTTTACATATTAGCATTTTAAGGAAGAAGCTCGGCCCGAGGCTCGATGGGATTTTACAACCAATGGGAGGGCATGGGCCTAAAATATAGGCCCGAAGGATGGGCCTGGGTGGGCCTGGGATTTTGACCGTGGGCTTTGTTAGGCCCGGCCCGAAGCCCGGCCCGGCCGATGGCCAGGTATAATAGCAACTAATGGTAAATACATATTTTCCATCAAGCTTGATTTTTTTTACTTTGTGATATGATCAAAACATGCACCTAACTATTTCTCTCTTTCTCTATTGTAGACTCTCATGTCATGTTGATGGTGCTTGAGTATTGAAGATGGAGGTTGCTATATTTTGGACTTGTCCTATTGAGTTTGAACTTGATCTACTTCTATTTATGTGTTGAAAACTTGAGACTCGTATTGTAAACGTGTCGATTTGTGAACTTGTTGTGATTTGTGAACTTGTTGTGATTGACGGTTATGAAATTGTCATTATGTATTGTGTTCTTTTTATGTTGTGAGTTGTGAACTTGTCGTTATGATTTCGTGTTCAATTTTAATGGTTAATGAGTCAAAATTCGTTGGAAATCTTCTTTGTAGAGGTAGTAGATGTCCTAGGTGCCTTCTGTTTCTGTTTGCGCTTTGCAATTTCTGAATCACACACAACATTAACATCTTATTCGGTCAGATGCATAGTATATCACAAGAGACGAGATAGCACAGTGGCTTTGCCCCTTGCGGTTGCTGTGAGGCGTAGGTTCGAATCCCTGCGGTCACCATTTTCTTTCCTTTTTCCCTGGCTCACGAGCCGTCCCATTTTCAACCGAGCATGCGGCTGGCTCGGGGCTCGCTAGTTCTGGCCCGAGCTTTTCCCATGCTAGCCCCGAGCCGGACCGAGCCGGCTCGCGTCCAGCCAGACCCCCATAGCCCAATTTGCGCCTAATTTGAACGAAATCTCATCCGGCGTTCCAAGGCCAACCCCCCTCCCCCCCCCATCGGGGGCGACTGGGGGCGTCGGCGGAAGAAAAAGCGCGTGTGGGCTAGCTCTGTTGGCGAGATAACACACATTCCATCCCCAGATTCGCCCTCCCGCACTACCTTCCCCACGCCGCCATGCCGCCGCCCGCACCACCTCTCTCCCTCCGTTGCGAACTAGCCGCAAACAAGATCCGCGGGCAGCTTCGCGCCCACCACGCCCGCAGGTGTTCGGCGTTTTTGTGCTCGGCCATGGACTCCGACGACGAGGAGATGCCTACCGCTCTGCTAGAAGAGGAAGCCAAAGCCGCCATTGATGATGAAGAGAACTTGATGATCCTCGCCTATCTTTCGGCCTGTTCACACGGGAGGCAAAGCCGCGCCGCGGTGGCTCGGTGCCAGGGCACCGCAAGAGCAAGCCGAGGCAGCTGATGGAAGCCTACAGTGTCCTCTACTAATTTTGTTGCCACACCATGTATAAATTAAGTTATAGATCTTTATCTATTTCATCTACGACTCAAATCTGTTGACCTGCCCCGTCTGCCGAACAGATAAACTTGATTCTGATCTTCGGAAGTAATATTGTCGGCTTTCGTGTATCACTAAACTGGTTAATTGAGCCATGGCAGATGCAATACAGAAAAGATGAGTTGTCAAAATAGCTGACAGCTGCCTTACTAGTCTCACGAAAAATGGAAAGGGAAGAAATTGGGCAGTGCATGCATTCTGACCTTAGAAAAATGTGATTTTTCCTATAACCAAACTTGAGGAAATGTGTGAATGAAAATTGCAAAGAAAATGAAATTTGAGCACTCTTCAAAAATTCAAACCATCAACCATACCTACGAGATATTGCTGTGTAATCATTCAACAGCTAAACCAATAGAACACGCAGGCATGGAGATCCTTCACTTTGAACTTTGAAGTACAACTAAGGAACATATTTAGGAGAAGAGCTAAATTAAGGATGACGAATGGGTGAACCATATGGGACAAACACAGCAAGACAACAGAATAATCTGGGAAAACAACTCTGTTCTAAAATGATATGAGCGTAGGGAAAATGGAAGTTCCAAAGGTAGATCGTACAGTAATACTAGGAGGAACTATGTTGGCCCATACTACTGATGGACAACTATGTTCCTCTCATGGAGATTTCATGCCCTAAAGTTAAATATGTATGCTTAGAGATGGATAACTTATGGAAGCTTGATGAGAAGTATAATTATGCTGACGACAAGATTCTCAGCATCTTAGCAAATGAATCCAAAGGTCCTAAATACTGACAAAGAATATCTTGACGGCTCTGCTACATATTTTGTCCAAAATTCTGCACTATGATAAAAAAATGATTTCGTACAAATAAACATATGGCAGTTTCCAAAATCTAAAAACGAAGAATAAACTATTACCATTATTTGGCTGGTTACAAAAGTTGGTCAGGAGTCTAATGTGGCATATTTTGGCCAAACAATCTTATATCAGCGACGGGGAAATGGTGTACATTTCTGGAGTACCCTATGCATACATACATGGGATGTACACAAAATGCTGATTTCGGCAGAAATTTGGCAAAAGAATGGCCCTTGTCAATCTAAAGTTATGCGCACCCAAGCCTGAGAAATGTATCAGAAGATTTGAAGCCTTCAGACAAGGAAACCCATCTTTCCCTATTCCCATTCAATTTTGGAACATCTCCTACTTAGAGCATCTCTAGCAGAACCCGCAAAAGGGGAACCCGCAAAACAGTTTTGCAGTTCGCGCAACTCGCGGTTTTTTGCTCAGAACGCCGCGCGGCGGAGCAGAACCCGCAAAGCAGAACCGCAAAACAGAATTCTGTTTTGCGGTTCTGCTTTGCGGGTTCTGCTCCGCCGCGCGGCGTTCTGAAACTGCATATGCAAAACAGCAAAGATAGGCATGAATATCATAAAATGCCAAATTGTTTACAAATTCGACAGTAATATAGTAAATTAAAGTAGTTTCTTGAATCTAAAGACGGCAATTAACTAGTTTTCCATCCGTGTGACCAAAAAAATTGCTTCCAAAACACAATGGGCATAATCGAAAGGCCCTACACCGTGCTAGCACCTCCACCACCACCGGCACCTCCACCATCACCTCCACCACCGCCGAGACCTCCACCACCGCTAGCTTTTAGCATCGCTTGTTTCCTTCGATGCAATATCTCCTTCCTTGCGATGTCATGCCACTCCAAGGTGACGTCGTCCATGTCACTTCGGTTTATCATCATGATCTTGTTCTCTTTGGCCAAGAGCCTGGCCACGGACTTGTTCTCCTCCGCCGAGGCTCTTTTGGCCTCAATCTCGATCTTCCGCTTCCCTTCTTCACGAAGCACCTCCCACTTTTCTTTCTTCTCTTGAGCTTTCCTCTCGGCCAATTGGTGCTTTGCCTCCAATGTCTTGGCCACCATGGTCTCATTAGATTTCACCATTTCATCGAGCTTCTCTCTCAAGATTGTTGCCTCAAGTTGCTTTGCCACTCTCTCCTTGGCTTTCTTGTTGCCTTCGGGCTTGTTCTTGTTCCTCCCACCTTGATCATCATCGGAGTCATCCTCAACACGTATTTCCCCTTTTTTTGGCTCTTGGTCCCTCAACTTCCATTTCTCGCTATGTTGGAGAATTTTCCAACAATGATCAAGGACAAATGGCTTCTTCTTGGATGCGGGCATGTCCATGAACCTCTCTCTTGCAATGCGCTCCTACAATGGTTACATATACCAACGGTGAACAATAGCAATGGTTACATATACCAACGGTGAACAATAGCAATGGTTATTTCACTCACCCAATCACCCTCTACAGTACCACTCGGAGGAGCATTAATCACTTGTTGCAAA
This sequence comes from Poa pratensis, assembly GCA_947311845.1. Taxonomy (NCBI): domain Eukaryota; kingdom Viridiplantae; phylum Streptophyta; class Magnoliopsida; order Poales; family Poaceae; genus Poa; species Poa pratensis. The sequence goes on from CAMZMU010000075.1 coordinate 20,402,053, forward strand.
CATCCACTCCACCAGGAACATGTTGTTTTGATTGTTTCCCAACGGCCTTGTAGTGATCGAAAGGTCGGAGGCACCGTTCGGCCATTGCGTGGCATGAGTTGGAAGAACTTGTCCTCCACTCTTTGCCAATACCGATCCTTGGTTTGATCATTGCCGCGAGTTGCATCGAGAGAAATACTCTCCCAAGCACGGATCAATGTTTGGTCCTCCAAAACGGTGTAATTCGTACCTCTCCGGGAAAGTGTTGTCCCCTCCACCGGCGAGAGTAGCAGCGGCAGCGGCGGGAGTAGCAGCGGCAGAGGCGGCGGCGCCGGTAGCCGCAAGTAAGATTTGGGCCGCGCCTGCGGTCCCCAGCCTTCTCCGCTTCGTCTGCGCCAATGGAGGAGCAGCGGCGGCGGCGGCGGCGGTGCCGAGCTCTACCCGGCCAGCTGGATCTGTCGATGGCGTCGTCCCGACCGGGACGGTCACCAGGTACGGGTCGGAGGAGCTCATGGCGCACGATGGCCGGAGTGGGGGAAGAGAAAGCGGTGGCGGAGGCAGCGGCGGCGGTTCAGGCGCTGAATCTTCCTTCGCGCCAACAATAGAAGAGGATGCGGATCAGTCTGCGGGCCGGTGAGGAAAACCTAGATTTCACGGTTTCGAGGGCCGGATTCACGGGGCCCCTCAAAATCTTTTGCGGGTCGGAGAGTTTTGAGGGTTCTGCTCTTTGCGTTTTTAAGGATTCGAATCCGCATCCGGCGGTTATTTTGCGGGTTTGCCCCTTTTGCGGGTTCTGCTAGAGATGCTCTTATGGTTCAATAGTTGCTAGCTGGTCGAAAGGATAAAAGGCATCTTACATGAGTTGCTGCTCTGGGAAAATCTGCAGTGAACATAGTTGATGGTAGGGAACATCCTTTGGAAAGAGGTTGGATGGCTCTAGGCGAAGAAAGATACAGATTGGGATATGGACGATTCTAGAAGAACTAGGAAGATTTTGCTTAATTCATCTCCTGTTTGATCAAATAAGATACAACACAAACCTCTTATGTAGGAATAGCTCCCATGACCCGTGCCAATGTTTAACTGCAGCACTACTGCATTCTTGATTTTTTTTGTTATGAAGTGTTCCAAAGGAGCTAATAAACATCGACAAATAAAGTAAAGGCTTCCTCATCACAAATAAAATTCTAGTGGTGTGCCATTGTGATAGCAGATGGCTACTATCTATTATGAATTAGTTATAATGATGACCTTATTACAAGTCTGAATGAGCATATGCAAGTGCTACTGTACAATGGTACAAAATCACCAGAGTAGAGATGTGGTCAAATCGTATGTGAGAAATCAAGTATCTACCATAGCATGTCCAGCTTTTTAAGTTCTAGCCCGTCGATAATGAAATACAATTGCATTTAATAGAGTTTTCATTAAAAATTCAACATTGGTTCTCTCTTTCCCTTCTAGTCAAGAAAAAAAAAGTAGTTCTATAGTCCACACATAGAATGAAGAAATTTAAGCTACAATGGGAAGAGTGTGGAACAGGATATAATCTACTCCCCGATACATAACTGTGTTTTACTTGTAAATAATACCTCTAAATGATCACAAGGTTGAGTTAATTCTTGTTGCTGCCTCCATCCTACGAGCCAACGTCCCACGAGCTAAGATGATCACAAGGTTGAGTTAATTCTTGTTGCTGCCTCCATCCTACGAGCCAACGTCCCGCGAGCTACTGCCAGCACCCCCATTGTTCCAATCTTCCTGTGCTATTTGCCCTCCCAATCCACCAAACGGCCTTGGCACCCTAGCATTTTGCACCCCTCCTTCCTCGCTAATTTTTTTTTAAATAATACACAAAAATTATTTAATTCCGGAAATAATACGCAGTTTTTATTTTTTTCAAAAATATTACCCAGTCGGCCCCGTCGGAGCCGACAGGGCCTACTCGGTCACGGCGAAGCCGACAGCCCTAATCGGTCTCGACGAAGCCGACTAGTGGCGTGCACCTATAAATATACGCCACTGGTATTCCCTACTAGTGGCGCGCACCCATCTATACACGCCAGTGGTAATAACCCAGACATACTTGGGGGCTTACACGTGGACGAGTGGGGCCTTTCGGTCTCGACGAAGCCGATTAGGGCCTGTCGGTTTCGACGGGCCGACTGGGTAATATTTTTGAAAAAAATAAAAACTGCGTATTATTTCCAGAATTAAAAAAATTTCGTGTATTATTTAAAAAAAATTAGCTCCTTCCTCAGCGGCAGCAGAGCTCCCAGATGCAAGTGGGCTAGCGATACCAACAGTTGACAGTTGGTTTGAGGCCTTATTGCCCTCATCATCATCAGGATAATCGGTGGGCAACTGATAGCGACAAATGGGGCATGAATTGTGAAGCCCCAACCAGCGTATGCTACACTCGGTATGGTATGTGTGCTTGCAGGGCATCTGCTTAGCCCCATCTCCAGATGAGAAATCTTGCTTGCACACAGCGCACTCGGCACCCTCGACCATGGCATCGGTCAGGACGACGTCACCAAGCGTGGACATGGCCGTCTCGGTAGCAGGCGGTAAGCCGTAGCGGTTCGGATCATTCTCAAAAATTAGCTCAATAAGTTGCTCCAGACCCAGGCCGTCGACATCCTCGCTTTTTTTTTCCGAGAATGCCGGGGGGGATTGCTCCCCACCGGTTGTTATATTTCCGAAAAGTAGCCTGGCAGGCCATGTTCTTACAACAGAATAGCAGTTTTACAGGGGATACATGGGAGAGAGAACAATGAAAATACAAGAAAAAGACCACTAGAAAGGAAAAAGCAAGAGCCGCCAAGAGACACAATAGGTGGGGGTGCAGTCGAGGGATCACCAATGCCAAGAGTCCTCAATCAGCCCCACGCACACGCACCAGCGTGCGACTCGACCCCCACGGCACAACTGAGGAGCACCACCAACATCATCGGTGAGTGTCAAGCCTAGTACCTAGCACAAACCTAGCAAGGAGCTCCGCCACAATGGTCGAGAAGCAGCAGGTGGGGGAGACACACATTGTGTCGTCGTTGAGCAAAGTTGAGCCGAGACGCCACCAAGAGCACGAAGCTCCCACACCGCAACAACAACCAGTGGAGGCTCTTGGGCAAGCACATCCAAATGACCGAGATCACGAGAAGACCTGCCGAAGAGGGAAACAAACCACCGTCGGCCCCAAGCTGGCCGCACCAACATCACCAAGACACAGCACCGTCAGCACACACAGCGACAAGAGCCATACATAAGGGTCTCCAAGATGACGCCTCAAAGGAGGTTTGTGTTGTGGAGAACACAACACCGTCATCCGACCCGGCAAGCCGGGTCCAAGGTTTTCACCCGGAGACACCAGAGTACTGTAGGTGCTGGAGCTCCACGACGACACCTCCAGCGAGGGAATGGTGTCAACGACACCGCTGCCGCCGGCAACGACAAAGTCGGTGCAGGGTTCTCACCCGGAGTTTGAGCACATCCCTACAGAAAAGGCAGTCGATCACCATCGGCAACCGCCGCAGCCAACCACACCTTGCGGAGACCACAAACGGGCAGAAAATAGCACCTCATCACCAGAACCTCCAAAGCCGCCGGACGCAGCGTCGGCCGCCGCACCCTGTCGAGCACCATGCTGACAGAGGCGGAGGAACTCTGCCCGAGACCCAGAACCACCGTGGTTCTGGGCAGCAGCCCAGCAGCACACGCCGCCGTGCTCCACGCATGCCACCACGCAGCTGCCAAAGGGGGCGGATCTGGGCGCCGAGGAAGCTGTCGAAGATGGACGCCCGCCCTGCCAGTGGTGCACCTCCACGCATAGAAGGTAGCGGCGACCGGGCCCCCGCACACCAGCAGCAGGGAGCAAGACGACGCCGCGTCTCGCGCCGCCCGGGACCGCCGCCAAGATCTGGCCGCCGCCGTCCAGGGCACGCCTCAGGGGGAGGCGCCGCGACGCCACCCGACCAGGGCCACCAACGCGCGAGGGGCGCCGCCGCCGCGCCGGGCCAGAGGTCGGGGTCGAGGTCCGAGCGCAGCAGCTCCTCTGTGCGGCGGCAGGGGACCACGAGCGGCAGATCCCCGCAGCCCCCATCACCGGCGGCGCACGGGCTTTGCCGGCGGTCGCCTCCGGAGGCGGCGAGGGTGTGGCGGCGGGCGGCTAGGGTTCGCCCTCCCGTCGCCCAGAGGAGACGACGCGAGGGCGAAGGGGTTTTTTTTTCGACATCCTCGCTGAAGCTGTCGGGGACGAGGTTGACTGTGATTCCGTCGAGAAGGACCTGGATGTTGGCGCCGCGCCGCTCAAGATCTTGGATGTAGTTTTGGAAGAAGGCGAGCGGGTCAAAGGGCTCAGGCTCGTTCTCACTTGTGCCCGTGCCGGCAGCGGAGGCAGCGCCGCTCCCATTCCTGGACCTGGCGCCGCGGCCATCCTGGAGGCCGAGGAAACTGGTGATGAAGTTCGAAAGATTGCTGGAGGGGGGCGCGGGCGCGGCGGTGGAGGACGAAGAGGATCGGGGTGGGGAGGCGGCGGTGTGCGTCAAGGTGAAGGGGAAGGAGTGGATGGTGGGGGTGGTGTCGGTGACCTCCTCCAGGAAGGCGGCGCGGCACTCGGGACAGTACAGCTCACCGGCGGCCGCCGCGGAGGCGTCGATGAAGACGGTTTGGTTGCACGTGTAGCAGAAGTACTCCTTGGGCGCGAGGGAAGCGTCGTAGGCGGCGCCCGGAGTCGACATGGCGGCGGCGGCGAGCGGCGATCTAGGCAGGGCTGCAGCGGCGATGGGAGTTTTTTTTTCTTACGGAATTTAGGTTTTCTCCCCGCTTTGGATTGTGGTATTTCAGCGCAATACACTAGTTTCGCCGCTTGGTAGGCCGGTTTGTTTTCCTGCCTTCACCGGTTTCGGCCCATAGAAAGAAAAAAAATAGCGCGTTACAGTGTTTTGAGAATTATCTCGCTAAATAAATCTTGTATGATGTCTCGTTAATAGCACGCTATAGGACGATATATCACGAGCAACTCCAACAGATGATGTATAAGACATCACCACTTTTCGTCTTTACAACACTTGTTTTTGTTTTGCGAATCTCTACTATATAATACGAGTAGTGTTTCTTACCCCCGTTTTTTCGTCCGTTGGTTTGGTACGTTCTAGGTCGTGCACCGAACCACAAACGATAGGTAAGAAAGCAGAAGGAAAACCGAACACGATCGGTGAATAAACCTGGACGGGCACGCAATCGGTAAAAAGACTGGACATGAAACGTACGCGTATGTCCTGCTAGCACAGCCCATCCGGTGTCCTGCTAGCACAGCCCATCCGAAGATAAGTGTGAATATGATTTAGGCCTAGCTAGCGAATCGTGATGCAGGCAGCCCGCAGGCCGCAGCCCAGCTAGCTCGCTGGTCAAATCACTTCTCCTAGGCCTATGACACATGAGAAAATAATCAAGTGTCTTTCCAATATTTTTGAGCTAGCCTGTGGATGCTCGTCTTCGTACTTTGTGGTAATAAGTGAAAAATAAGTACAATGAGTTCATCTACCACGAAAATATATCTTTTTTTCTTCATTTGTGTACAATGAACACATCAGTGGAAAAAAAATGTAAAGCTACAAAAAAGTCAGCTGTAAAGATAAAAAATTGTACTCCCTCCGCCCAGAAATATCTGTCGCGCGCGCCGTACAAATGTAATTTTACACGTTGGTCCAAATCTTTTAAAACGTATCAAGTTAATCCTCTGATTCAAATCGTGGTTGCCGGGCGCGCAGGACCTCGACCTCGTCTGCTTCCCTGCCTCATTCCAGCGTTGCATCACAGGAGGGAGGTCGGTCTTCGTCGCCTTCCGCGCGCGCAGGACCTCACCCGTCGCCATCCACACGCAGGACTTCGAGCTCGCCATCCGTGCGCAGAATCTCGACGTCCCTGCTGAGTAGTAGTGGAACTGACAAAAGCTCCGAACGAGACAAACACAAGAATTATTTTATCTAGACATGCGGTTTTCTCTACCAAGTTTTTCTTTCCCCATAGCAACGCATGGGTATTTAGCTAGTTTTAATATATAATACGAGTAGTGTTTCTTACCCCCGTTTTTTCGTCCGTTGGTTTGGTACGTTCTAGGTCGTGCACCGAACCACAAACGATAGGTAAGAAAGCAGAAGGAAAACCGAACACGATCGGTGAATAAACCTGGACGGGCACGCAATCGGTAAAAAGACTGGACATGAAACGTACGCGTATGTCCTGCTAGCACAGCCCATCCGGTGTCCTGCTAGCACAGCCCATCCGAAGATAAGTGTGAATATGATTTAGGCCTAGCTAGCGAATCGTGATGCAGGCAGCCCGCAGGCCGCAGCCCAGCTAGCTCGCTGGTCAAATCACTTCTCCTAGGCCTATGACACATGAGAAAATAATCAAGTGTCTTTCCAATATTTTTGAGCTAGCCTGTGGATGCTCGTCTTCGTACTTTGTGGTAATAAGTGAAAAATAAGTACAATGAGTTCATCTACCACGAAAATATATCTTTTTTTCTTCATTTGTGTACAATGAACACATCAGTGGAAAAAAAATGTAAAGCTACAAAAAAGTCAGCTGTAAAGATAAAAAATTGTACTCCCTCCGCCCAGAAATATCTGTCGCGCGCGCCGTACAAATGTAATTTTACACGTTGGTCCAAATCTTTTAAAACGTATCAAGTTAATCCTCTGATTCAAATCGTGGTTGCCGGGCGCGCAGGACCTCGACCTCGTCTGCTTCCCTGCCTCATTCCAGCGTTGCATCACAGGAGGGAGGTCGGTCTTCGTCGCCTTCCGCGCGCGCAGGACCTCACCCGTCGCCATCCACACGCAGGACTTCGAGCTCGCCATCCGTGCGCAGAATCTCGACGTCCCTGCTGAGTAGTAGTGGAACTGACAAAAGCTCCGAACGAGACAAACACAAGAATTATTTTATCTAGACATGCGGTTTTCTCTACCAAGTTTTTCTTTCCCCATAGCAACGCATGGGTATTTAGCTAGTTTAATTAGTATTGGACAGGATATCAGTATATGCATGGTCTGTTAGATCTCGATTTCACTCCAAATTGAACAGAGACTCTTGTGTATCATAGACTAATTCGTAATAATCGCTGGATCATAGAACCAAAGTTAAGCAGGAAGGGTGAGTTGTAGGCTAACATAAATCATTGTGTTTTTAAGCTCACATGACACTAGTAGAGAACACACCTTTAGTGCCGGTTTTAGATGGCCTTTAGTACCGGTTGGTCGGCACTAAAGGGGTAACCCTTTAGTACCGGTACCAAAATACAACCGGTACTAAAGGCCCTCCACGTGGGCGAACCTGCGCGCGCGCAGCTGAGGACCTTTAGTACCAACCGGTACTAAAGGTTCCTGCTTTTTTTGCCCCCCCCCCCCCCCCCCGCATATGTTCACAAAATTATTTTTTCCGAAATTTTATTTTTTTATTTTACTCTAATATTTCTAATTTTGTTTTTTTTAATTTCCCAAATAGCCACACACATAATCTCTAATTACATATTAGACACTTAATCTCAGGTCAAAGTACTTACCCGGTCAAACTTCCCGTTCGGTCACCCATCCTTAAATTGCTCCAGTCCAAGCACGCTTAACTTTAGAGTTCCTTCCAAATTACCTGTCAAATGAGATGTTAGAACTTACTGATATTAGTATCCTATCAACCATATTAACCCCTGGGTCATGGTGTCACACTTTTTATTGTTTAAATTTTGAAAATTTATTTGAATAAATAACAATGATTATGTAATAATAATATTTGAATAAATAAGAATAAAATTTATTTTACTTTATTTTCTCCTTTTTACATTTAATATGGAATAATTCATATCTTTAAATCCGTAAATCAAAATTTAACAAATAAAATGTCTAAATCGATTAGAAAAATGAGAGGAATCCAAATATGATATCCATATCATCTTTTTCATCATGTATATGACTTTTTGCAACATATTTTTGGTACTTGCTTAATAAAAAAGTCATTTTATACATGTTTATAGATGATTGACTTTTGTGTGAAGAAGTTTTTTGAAAACTTTGTCAAAACTCATGTTTATCATTTTTCCTAGCAACTAGTACACATAAAAGGACTCCATGCCAAAGGATTTCATTTTTTGAGTATTGTTTCACTTTCTTTTATTTTGTTGAAAAAAGGTCAAAATGCCCGTCGTGCCTATTCATCCAAAGGGGTTGCATTTCTCAAAACTATCGATGGTTCTGTGATATAACCACTACTGGTGTATCTTAAAATTATTTTTGTAAAATTTTCAGAGCAAACTATCACACACTTGTAGTTCAAAATTGAATTACTTTCGGAAAATAGGCATAAAGTCATTTAAATAGGCGAAATGAGGTAGAAACCGAGAAAATTCCTAATATTGCTGGATTATCGATAAAATATGGCCTACTTTGTGTGATAATTGGATGGGTGTCATTTTGCACCATATTTGTTGTACTTGCTTCAAAAAAATGCCATTTTTGACAATAAAAAAATAAAAAATGATATTTATAAACATAATTTGAAAAAACTCATTTCTACAACATTGTTTGTCATAACAAGACACACCTATGTCTCAAATATGGGCACATTATCACAAACTATGGCACGGGGATGATCATATCTAGATCATTTGACTCGAAACTTATACATGTCTATAGATGATTGACCTTTTTGTGAAGAAGTTTTTGAAAACTTTGTCAAAACTCAGGTTTATCATTTTTCCTAGCAACTAGTACACATAAAAGGACTCCATGCCAAAGGATTTCATTTTTTGAGTATTTTTTCACTTTCTTTTATTTTGTTGAAAAAACGGTCAAAATGCCCGTCGTGTCTATTCATCCAAAGGGGTTGCATTTCTCAAAACTATCGATGGTTCTGTGATATAACCACTATTGGTGTATCTTAAAATGATTTTTGTAAAATTTTCAGAGCAAACTATCACACACTTGTAGTTCAAAATTGAATTACTTTCGGAAAATAGGCATAAAGTCATTTAAATAGGCGAAATGAGGTAAAAACCGAGAAAATTCCTAATATTGCTAGATTATCGATAAAATATGGCCTACTTTGTGTGATAATTGGATGGGTGTCATTTTGCACCATATTTGTTGTACTTGCTTCACAAAAAATGCCATTTTTGACAATAAAAAAATAAAAAATGATATTTATAAACATAATTTGAAAAAACTCATTTCTACAACATTGTTTGTCATAACAAGACACACCTATGTCTCAAATATGGGCACATTATCACAAACTATGGCACGGGGATGATCATATCTAGGTCATTTGACTCGAAACTTATACATGTCTATAGATGATTGACCTTTTTGTGAAGAAGTTTTTGGAAAACTTTGTCAAAACTCAGGTTTATCATTTTTCCTAGCAACTAGTACACATAAAAGGACTCCATGCCAAACGATTTCATTTTTTGAGTATTTTTTCACTTTCTTTTATTTTGTTGAAAAAACGGTCAAAATGGACCTGTGCCATAGTTTGTGATAAAGTGTCCATATATTGACACATAGGTGTGTCTTGGTATCGCAAACATTGTTGCCAAAAACAATTTTTAAAATATTATTATAAATATCATTTTCCATTTTTTTAAGTGCCAAAAATGACTTTTTATTAAGCAAGTATCAAAAATATGTTGCAAAAAGTCATAAACTTGATGAAAAAGATGATATGGATGTCATATTTGGATTCCTCTTATTATAAATATGAAGCCTTGTCGCAACAAGTGGGAGTGTATGGTTCTTACGCTCGGGTAATTCCTCGTATTCCGACATTCGTCACATGGACAAATCATAAAACCATTCTTCAGCTTGTTTAACTTAACCACATCGAGAAAACGATGCATGCCATCAATGAACTCGGGACAGCGTCGATCACCGTACATCCATTCTCGGCTCATCTGCATTACATAAATACATCAAAAAACATTACACCAGCTAAATAATGAATAGAGATACGTGACCAAATTAATTAATACAAGTTCATCACATTAAAACCAAATTAGAGTAGTGCCCAAATGTAATACATAGTTCTCACGAAACATACATCAATCGAAACTAACATACAACTATCTAAAGAATTTAAATCCAACAACAAATGCGATCAGAATCGCAACCAAGGTAACTATTGAACCAACAGCATAATGATACCAAGCCTCTTGACTAATGACATATTTTCTAATCTTTTTAAGCTTGAAGCGCATTGCATCCATCTTCATCTCGTGAGCAGCGACGACGTCGGCAAGCTCGACCCCGTGAGCATCAACGATGTCGGCAATCTTCAAGTCCAATACCATCATCTCTTCCAGGCATTGGAGACGAAGATCTTCACTTATCTTCAATTTTGCTTTCAAATCGTTGTTTTCTTTTTTAAAAAACTCGACAATAGGGTCGGCTGGAATTTCCGGTTCAACTACCTCCTAAATAAAAATATATCTATGTCAAGTTGGTGTCGGTGACGGAGCGGCGCGGGCGATCGACGGCGGTGGGGAAGGGGACGGGACGACACTATATAAAACCACAAATTATACTTTAATTTGAGCTCAAAATGCATATAAAACAAATGAAATCCTTAAATTAGGCATTTAGTACCCGAGACCTTTAGTACCGGTTGTTATTACCAACCGGTACTAAAGAGTGGCCTTTAGTACCGGTTGGTAATAACAACCGGTACTAAAGGGTAGCCTTTAGTACCGGTTGGGGCGCATAAGCACAACCGGTGCTAATGCACCATTTAGTACCGGTTTTGTTTGCAACCGGTACTAAAGGGGCGCACCAATGCCTCTGTTTCTACTAGTGTGAGTAAGTGATAGTGTGGCATCTCCGTCTCGCTGACAGCAACATGATACGCTGTTACCTTCTTGAGGGTGTCGTCGTGGATTTTCAGTATCTGTTAGGCACGTTCCTATGTCTTCGGTGGCAAGTCTTGGTCTCACTACTTTGTAAGAGGTTCCCATCATCACATTGTATCGGTTTGACCGTTGGGCTTTATTAATAAAGGGGGCGAAACCATGTTTAGAGATGAGTAAGTGATAGTGCTGCGGATAGGGTAGGCGGCGGGGTAGCGCTTCATGACAGCAGTTCCTGTGGTTTTCATGTATTGTCTTTTATTTTAAAACAAGGCAAGAGGATTGCCTTTTATTATGAGTGATAGCAGAGACCCTAGTGCGAACTCAATCAATAGGCCCAAATTACACGGCCCTTTTTGTTTCCACTCTACCTTATGGACCCCATATTTTACCGGGACCCGGCGATCGCATCTCTCGTCCTGGGCCTAAGACGGCCCTGAGTGATAGGAGTACTAGTTAAATAGAGAGTGGTATTGTCGGTCCTTCACTTTGGGTTTGAATTTTCAAACGTGCAATGTGCTCAGAAATCACAATTAATTGCAGGCCGAACTCCAAGGAGCTCATTAGTTTGAAAGGTTCAAAAATCATATTATGGAATTTCAAAAAAAAAACTAAAGAGAAAATCGCGGACGTATATAATGATGTATTCTACCAATGTGCACAATCTCAACTCACAATATCTGACAGATTTGAAATAGTACAAATTTTGCATGGTCACTACTTTCAAGTGTCAGATTTTGCTATTTCTGCGTAGCAAAAAACAATACAAGTTATCTCTAATTGAGATTTTACATGTCGGTAGTATACAACATTTCCTATATCTAACTAGTTTCAGATTTGTTTTTTCAAATGATTGCGCATATTTCTATATAAAAGGCCGACGGAAACGTGGCCTCCGTTTATCCACTCTCGCAATGTGGCCTATGCTACTACAAAATGGGAGCAATTATTAGAGCCAGCGATTTTGGTGCATGCTGGAGAGGAGCGCGGTCCAATGGCACCCGTGACCCATAGCATAGCACCTTCCTTCTAGACATGATGGAGGATGGCTTCTTGTGGTACGTCATTGAAAATACCCCTATAATTCGCACAAATTATCCACCACTGCCACCCATAAGTCATGTACCGTTTCGAGATTTCCGTCGGTCGACGCGCCGGGACGGTTCCTTTGTTCGTATCATCTAAGTCTCCGTCCGCCATGCGTGACCGGGTCGGACACCTCATCCACACGTTTGAGTATTCAGCGCGTCCCATATAAATAATCAGCCTCTGGCGGCTCTTCGATTCCGCGGCACAAGCTTCAGATCGGGGCGCCTCTCCATCAGCGGAATCGGCCGCTACTTCCCGGCGCCTATGCCTTGGAGGCTTCGCTGAGGAGGCGACGTCGTGCTCCTCCACGCCGACGCTGACAGCCCCGGCTCCGTGCTTCTCGGCGAAACGGTAGCTGTCGTGTATTCATAGGCTGCGGGATAGAGCAGACCTTGTGCGTCGGCACCAGATGCAACTCCAGCTACACATACAGGATGCAGAACCGAGCCCATCGACGCATTCGCCGGCGGCGACACCGGCGAAGAACTCAGGGAGCCAGAGCCCCATACACGGGAGCTGATACTATGCCTTATGAACCTGATTGGCCGCTTGCAAGTTGCAACCATGGTGGTCGATTGGTTAGCGGCAAGGACCGGGCTGGCAGCGTTCTCTGCGAGCAGCCGTCGTCCGTGGATTTGGAAAAACAACCAGACAACCCGTGTGACATAGAGTGCAGTGGCGACACCGGTGGGACATAGAGCGCGGTGGCGACGCCGGCCGCATCGCCGTGGATGAACTCAGCGCCTCCTGGTGCAACGGAGCAAAACAGTTGTGAGACAGCTCTTGCTCTTCCCATACTCAGGCATATTCAGCTACAGCTCCCGTGAATTGCCGATGGGCCTAAACGGCGTGGCTTCTAAGCAGTTCAAGTAATCACGGCTCACGAGGCAGCATTGGTGTTAAAATATTCTGCCCTAAAAAAAGGTTGTTAAAATATTCAATATCGATAAAAAAACATAGAGTATATGAATTCGAATTCTGAAATCGAACAGAAAGTCCATTGGACAATAAGGGTAGTTGGCAAGCAAAGACGCTTGAGTGGGCTGCTTGATTAACATTGGTACAACTTCATATGGAAACCCGAGCTTTGTTTCTATTTTGAAGGCAAACAATCGCGTGTAGTATGTGTATATTCAAGTTGCCACATCAAGATCAGTCCACTTTAAAAAAAATATATAGGTCATCTGTCGAGATCCAGTTTGACCCAAGGTACTACACTATTTTCAACTATAGTTAGTGGATAGCACCGAAATAAATATTGCTCGACAGACTACATAAAGACCGAAAAAAATTAACCGAGCCACCCCAGTTTAGAAAATTAATCTACATCTACTTGGCGTTGAATTCACAAACAACATAGGCTGGGTAGATTTGGGTCCCGGTGTTTCAAAAGATTGGCAATATTTTACTTATCTTGCAATGTTATCTTGAAAAAATCCAGTAACTAATTAATGCAGTCCGTCATTAGTTTTCCAGATGAGTAATGATTTATGTCAATATGAAAATTGCTCCTCCGCGTCACATCTCCTAAAAAAACTCGATCTCATGTATCGGTGTAAATCCTCATGAACGGTGTCCATCGCTGCACCCAAGTGATTGCAAGGGCTCAGAGATTACAACTCAATCCTAGAATACAATCAAACGACCACCAAAAAATGAAAAATATATCATGAGCTAAATAAAAAGTCAATTCAACAAGGGAGGGTGAAAAGGAGGATAAGCAGTGATATGCGTGGAACATCGTGTCAAAATAGATAACGGGTCGTGTGATATATTTTTATCACCCGTTGCAACGCACGGGCATGTTTCCTAGTCTATATAAAAGGCTGACGGAAACGTGGCCTCCGTTTATCCACTCTCGCAATGTGGCCTATGCTACTACAAAATGGGAGCAATTATTAGAGCCAGCGATTTTGGTGCATGCTGGAGAGGAGCGCGGTCCAATGGCACCCGTTACCCATAGCATAGCACCTTCCTTCTAGACACGATGTTTTGACTTGTTGGTATAGATGCACCCGTTATGAAAATGCATTTTAAATGCATATTAAAATTGTCAAAAAATTCCAAACACAAATTTCGGGTGTATATCCAGACATTTAATATCCTCACAAAGAGTTTCGTAAAAAAAGACATGTTGTGTGGCCTATATAAAAAAACAAAAAAGCGTCTTGTAAAAAATCATTTTGGAATGCCAAAATTTGTCTTTTTTACATGGGCCACAGAAATGTCTTTTTTTAGCGAAACTTTTTGTAAAGACATAGCATATCTGTATGTACTCCCAAAATTTAGTTTGTAATTTTTTAACATTTTGAAATACAGTTTTTGAATAGTGAGTGCATGTGCACCTATGAATCAAAACATATTTTCCCTTCCCTAAAGGATAGTAACGGGATAAAGCCAAAATAAGAAGATTTTCCATGGCTGCTATCCAGGCAGCGCCAAGAGGGCAGTTTGTTGAGTGGCAAAAAAAAAAGATCACGTGAAAACGTCACGTAGTTTTACTTTTCGAGTCTCCAAAGATACCGCAGGTGCGCTGCCAGTGGGCTTCTACTAGGTATCTCGGCGCGGCGACACGCCACACCCTTTACGGAAATTGATCTTGTGAAGATCTTTTTTTGTGTATAGTTGGAAAATACGGAAAACAAATTGGCTAACAGATGACATTTCCATAAGCTGCATAATTAGTACAAAAAGATTATATTAGGTTTTCTAATTAAAATTATTTAGTCATGCATGGAAATATGTTAGTTGTGAAGATTTCATTTTTTCTGCAAATTTTGGTATATTATTTGTATTTTTCTGAATTATGGATTGGAAGATATGAATTTTACAATTTTTCTGCATTTTCTGTAATTTTTTAGAAGCTGACAGTCGGGACCTACTTGTCAGATTTTTTAAAAATTTTAAAATCATTTTGGAAAATGTAGAAATTCTGTTGAGCGGGGCCCACTCGTCAGGATGTGTCACACACGCGACGGCGGCCACCGCTAGCTCTGCCGAGCTCCGGCGAGCAAGCTCAGCTCGCTGCAGGACGCGTGCGAGGCTGGGGCCGCGCGTATCCGCGAGAGGAGGTTGCGAGGAAGCCGGTGGCGGCGGAGCTGGACCATTTGGTCACCGGAGTCGCCGGCAATGATCAAAATGACGGCGGCGGACGGCAAGCACGGTCAGGGCGAAGGAGGGCATGGGGAGGACGGGGAAGAGTTCCAGCCGGACCAGCGTCTTACCAGGAGCACGATGGACAGGTCGGGGAGGCGAAGCGAGGTCGGAACGAAGCGAATCGAGCTTGATGGGGGCGGCGGCCAGAGTTGGGGAAGAAGAGCACGGCGGCGGCGATTTCGGGAGTCCCAGCACGCGATATTCGCGGAGGATGGACAGGAGGAGACGGCGGAGCTCCCTGCGTGCTTGGATTCGTCGGGGAGGAGCGGAGCGGCGGCGGCGACCTCGGGTTCGCGCGGGAGAGAGAGATGAGAGAGGGGAAATGTGGGATGTTTTTACAGTAAGGTCCCTGGATTTTCGGAAAATTACAAATAAGTCTCCCATCTGGTACTATTCAACACTGTTGAATACTGTTCATTAGAACAGTGCCCGAGCGCTGAGAGGCCGCGGATCGGAGCGTCGTGCCGCCGCGCCTCGTGTGGAAATTGTTGTGTTAGGTCATTTTTTTTATTTAAATGAAGAACGAAGCTTTGTTTTTAAACCTCCGCATTTTTTGGAAAACACAGAGACTGTGCTGCAAAAATGTTATATTCGAGGAGACCGTTTAATATATTTTTTTTGAAAATGTGAGGATTTTTCTGCAGTAATGCTTTAATCCGGAGGTACGATTTACAATTTTTGAAAACGTGAGGACTTTACTGGGAAAAAGCTCAGTGTAGCTAACACTGTTCATTACTGTGGCTTCTGTGCAAAAAGTTTATTCCGTAGGGCCGATTTATAATTTTTGGAAAACACGGGGCTTTCCCACAAAAAGCGGCGAGCACTGTAGAAGTGCATATCTATATGTCTGTCAAAATAAAAAGGCTAAAACATGAAAGTTGTTTGAAAGGGTGATATGCATCTACTCGTGAAAGGAAAATTCAAACGGGTGACTGAGCGCGACGAATTTGACGAAATTCGTTGAATGTTTTTGCGAATTTAGATCACAAATTAAGGAGCTAGGGTGAACAAAATTCGAAACCGATCACGGGAATGGAACCTGTTCGTCGACACGCATATATTTCGTGTATACATTTTTTGGAAAAAGCGGGGTTTTTTTTGCCAAAAAAAATTTATTTAAATGAAGAACGAAGCTTTGTTTTTAAACCTCCGTATTTTTTGGAAAACACAGGGACTGTGCTGCAAAAATGTTATATTCGAGGAGACCGATTAAATTTTTTTTTGAAAATGTGAGGATTTTTTTGCAGTAATGCTTTAATCCGGAGGAACGATTTACAATTTTTTAAAACGTAAGGACTTTACTGGGAAAAAGCTCAGTGTAGCTAACACTGTTCATTACTGTGGCTTTGTGCAAAAAGTTTTATTCCGTAGGGCCGATTTATAATTTTTGGAAAACACGGGGGCTTTCCCGCAAAAAGCGGCGAGCACTGTAGAAGTGCATATCTATATGTCTATCAAAGTAAAAAGGCTAAAACATGAAAGTTGTTTGAAAGGGTGATATGCATCTACTCGTGAAAGGAAAATTCAAACGGGTGACTGAGCGCGACAAATTTGACAAAATTCGTCGAATGTTTTTGCGAATTTAGATCACAAATTAAGGAGCTAGGGTGAACAAAATTCGAAACCGATCACGGGAATGGAACCTGTTCGTCGACGCGCATATATTTCGTGTATACAATTTTTGGAAAAAGCGGGGTTTTTTTACCAAAAAAATTTATCTAAATGAAGAACGAAACTTTGTTTTTAAACCTCCGTATTTTTTGGAAAACACAGGATTGTGCTGCAAAAATGTTATATTCGAGGAGACTGATTAATACATTTTTTTGAAAATGTGAGGATTTTTCTGCAGTAATGCTTTAATCCGGAGGAACGATTTACAATTTTTGAAAACGTGAGGACTTTACTGGGAAAAAGCTCAGTGTAGCTAACACTGTTCATTACTGTGGCTTATGTGCAAAAAGTTTTATTCCATAGGTCCGATTTATAATTTTTGGAAAACACGGGGGCTTTCCCACAAAAAGAGCGAGCACTGTAGAAGTGCATATCTATATGTCTGTCAAAGTAAAAAGGCTAAAACATGAAAGTTGTTTGAAAGGGTGATATGCATTTACTCGTGAAAGGAAAATTCAAAGGGTGACTGAGCGCGACGAATTTGACAAAATTCGTTGAATGTTTTTGTGAATTTAATCACAAATTAAGGAGGTAGGGTGAACAAAATTCGAAACCGATCACGGGAATGGAACCTGTTCGTCGACGCGCATATATTTCGTGTATACAATTTTTGTAAAAAGCGGGGTTATTTTTTGCACAAAAAAAGACGCACTGTAGCTGCTAAATTAGGCTGTTCAACACTGTAGCGGGGAACAGTCCCGCGACACAGCGACAGTGCTGCGCCGTGGGAGCTCCATTTTGGTTGTGCTTAATATACTTACTAGGTAAATGTGGTGTGGCGACACGCCGCACCCGTGGTGACAAAAAGATTTATCTGAGTGTATGGTCATTGCTACTGAAAAGGGATAGAAGTATAGAACATAAAAACATAATCTTTGCGAAATAAACAAAAACAAATGATCATATGAATGTAAGTAAGATTAGATGTATATAGTAATAGAGCAATTGAGAACTAAATTTATGTGTGTTCTGACGCCACAATGTAAAGTGACATGAAATCTAAACATTTGTAGTTGTTGTAAAAAAAATTAAAAGAAAATTGCATTTTCACAAGCTCCATAATTAATAGAAAGAAGGTTATATTAGTTCTTCTAATTGAAATTATTCAAAGTTGTTTAATCATGTATAGAAATGTGTTAGTTGTAAAGATTTCATTTTTTGTGCAAATTTTTGGTATATTATTTTTTTTTGTCGAAAGTTTGGTAAAAAAAACTGATATTTTTTAACTTTCATAGTTGGAAAATTGTCATTTCTCTCTTCTTTGAAGTATGTCGCACAAATTTTTAATAACTACATATGCAATATTCTTTTTATTTTAATGCAATATATTAATAGCTCACATCATATTTTTGTTGGAAAATAAAATCCCTTAGCAAAATCATGAGCATAAGTAATTAGCATTTTTTTTCCCAAGCATTTTGATTTTTTTTCGTATTTTTTTTGGTGGATAGATTTATAGATATTGATTTTGCATTTTTAATCATTTTGTGGAAATTGTTTGAATAAGTGGGACCCATCTATCAGCAATTTATCAATTTCTGGAAATATCTACGAAAAGAATATAAAAAATATGACACGTGGGGCCCACTATGACGTTGGGGTGACGTCATCAGTGGATGGGCCTCCCACGGCGACGACGGCGATGACCACGGCGGCGCCGCGCCAGGGCGATGTGGGACGCGCGTGGAGGGGGGTGCCCAGGAGCGGCGGCGCCGCTGCACTTGGTTCGCCAGAGCATCGCCGGCGGCGTGCGGACGCGGCGGCCCGAGCAACCGAGCAAGCGCACGGCGGCGACGATTCCGGCGCTATTCGGGCGGCCCAGCACGCGGCTGTCGGCGAGGAGAGAGAGGACGCGACGGCGGAGCTCGCTGTGGCCGTCGATTTGAGCGGGGAGGAGCGAAACGGCGGGGCGGCGCGTCGGCGTCGCCGGCGACCTCCGGCTCGCGCGGGAGAGAGAAGAGACAACCGAGCAAGCGCACGGCGGCGACGATTCCGGCGCTATTCGGGCGGCCCAGCACGCGGCTATCGGCGAGGAGAGAGAGGACGCGACGGCGGAGCTCGTTGTGGCCGTCGATTTGAGCGGGGAGGAGCGAAACGGCGGGGCGGCGCGTCGGCGTCGCCGGTGACCTCCGGCTCGCGCGGGAGAGAGAGAGGGAGGGGTTAAAAAAAAAACTGGAAAAATTAGCAAAAAAAAGCCACTGTAGCTAACACTGTTCAACACTGTAGCGGAGAACAGTGTTAGCTACAGTGCCCGATCGCTGTGAGGCCTCCGATTCCAGCGAACTTAATATATAGAGGTAACTAGTGGAATTCAAAATGTTGAAATCCGTCGAAATTTTTCGTCTAGAGTATGTCCAAATACTTAGTGAATTAAAATGTTCAAATATGCTTGTATTTTGACATTAATTTTTAATTTAACTCCATAGTTAGAGAGTGCATGATATGAGCATTCGCGCGGCACGCCGCACCCGTTGTAATTCAAAATGTTGAAATCCGTCGGAATTTTTCGTCTAGAGTATGTCCAAATACTTAGTGAATTAAAATGTTCAAATATGCTTGTATTTTGACATTATTTTTAATTTAACTCCGTAGTTAGAGAGTGCATGATATGAGCATTTATTAATTTTAACTCCATAGTTAGATAAAGTTCATTTAGATTGTATCCAAATATTCACCAAATTGGAATGTTCAAATATGTTTGCATTCTGCCATAAGTAGTTAGCATATATTTTTTGTAAGCATGTTGTTATATTTTAGAGTATCTCCAATTTTTTTAGCAAATTGAAATGTTCAAATATGTTTCTATTTGTTCAGTAATATTTAATTTAAGTCCATAATGAGTGGAAACGCACATTTATTGAATTGAATTCCATATTTAGAGAAAGTTCATCTAGATTACATCCAAATGTTAACTAAATTGAAATGTTCAATTTAAGTCCACAATTAGAGAAAGTGCATTTGTTTTTTGTCTAAATATTCACCAACTCGAAATATTTAAACATTTAATAAATTAGATTCTACATAATTAGAGGAAGTACAGTTGTTTTTTGTCCTAATATTTATAAATTCAAAATATCTAAACATGTTTGATGTACATTTATTGAATTGAATTCCATATTTAGGGAAAGTTTATCTAGATTACATCCAAATATTTACCAAATTGAAATGTTCAATTTAAGTCCATAATTAGAGGAAGTGCATTATGTGAGCATTTGTAACGTCCCAAATTTTGGAACCTTGTTATTAGTGACCCAAAATTTGGAACCAACAAAAACTTTTTGAAATACTTCGCTAATGCTTGTGTTTCACTTACGATTGCTCCGCTTGACCTTGTCTGCTTTGTTGTTTGAGTTAACAACCACTGAAAACGCCAACCTTTGAACTAAACTGATATAGCATATCATTTAATTTTGGTGATCATGTCATGACAAGAGAAATAATCCATTGTCCTCTCCAATCTTATTTTGGCCAAACTCTTTCTTTTTCAAGGATGTCTTGATTTTAAATACAACCCAAAAGCCTACTATTTGCGAAAGTAGAAGTTTCCCAAAATCTAAGTGTGTCCAAAATTATGGAGGTCTTTAGACATTGATATTTTGTAAGTTTTACAACCCTTATTTTGTAAACTCTTTCACTCCTTTTGGAAAACTATAAGAGATAAAATATACTTTCTCATATATTTCCTAGGTGCCCAATTCTTTGGAAAAGAATATCAAGATGTGATTCATTTCTATTCTCTAAAATCTTGTCATGATTGTGTCTAGCAGCACCTCACAAATAAATTGGGTTGCTTGGGAAATTGGTTGCTTATTAATGTGTTTGATGTGTTGATAATGAATGACTTGTGTTGACTTTTATGTATGGTTGATACTTTTTGTGTATGTGACTTGTTGTCTTGAATTCATCATCCTTGTGATTATTATGTGTCCACCTAGGTGTGAGGTTTGATTGAGATCTTTCATGCTTAAAAGTTGTCTTTTATGATTGTGGTGTGTTTACCCCCTTCCTACTTTAATTTGTTTTAAAGGAAACTCAAAAATTCTATTTTCAAATAGAAGATGACTATCTTCTCCTCTATTAATTTTTAGCTTTTCTAGAGCTTTACCAATTGTGTTTCCTTTACTCATTTTGGAAATACAAAACCTCTAGCATCACCTACACCACCGCTATTTTCCATTTGTGGCATTCTTTAAAATTTACAAAAATGTTTGATCACTAGTTCTTGCTTGTTTTTAGTGCTTCATAATAAGGTGACCATTTGCTCCAGTATCTAATACCATTTTGTCACCTCCGTGTTTCTTCGACATATTGGCATTTGTGCCAATGAATCAGGACACAATTCATCCTTGGCACCATCTCTCGCACCCCAAATCTTTTAGTGGGCCTTTTGAGCTTAAGAAACATTTAATCCATGATGGTTTTGATGCTACCACAATAACAACATTTCCGGACTTAGAATTTTTCTAAGTCACTTTGTCTGAATTTTCTGAAACTGTTATTTTATTCACTTTTGCACTTCTCTCCCTAAGCAATCCTGGACCCTTATGACAATTCACTTGCATACCTCTCTTCACCACCACTTGCTCTTGTTTGTACAATTTTCCTCAACCCCAATTGAACCCTTGATTGCTTATTGTTTATTGCTAAACATGGCATCAAATTAACCTGTTGCATTTCCTTTTATTTCATCAAAACACTTTTAAAACTTCTCTCTCACACTCCCAACGTCTCTCTCCCTGCCTCTCCAGAGCAGACCAGCCCCACACCACCCTGGCCCACCTGTCATCCACCCCAGATGGCCCTTGCCCACTCACCTCTCTCCTTTCTCCACCATGGCCAATGGAGGCTCACTCCCTCTCCCTCCCACTGGCCAGAACACGTCACCCCGACCACACTCATCCTGTCCCTCTCCTCCACCGCCTCCCTCACCCAATAGCCACCTCCTGCCCCTCCTCACCCGAGCTCATGCTCAAGGTCCACCATGGACCGGCCACCTCTTGAAGATAAGGCCACTGGCCCTATCCCGAACCCTCTCCTTGCCCATTTCACTCACACACCCCCTCCTCTGTCTCCTCAAGAACCAGAGCGAGCTCTCTCGAGCTTTAGCTCGGTGGAGCTGGAGTTTTCTCCATCTCGGGCAGCCACCTTGGAGAGATGACCGCCGACGAACCACTCCACCTTTTGCCACCATTTCTGCACCCTTCCACTCCCCTTTTCGAGATCTATATCTCAGACATCTCCGTTTATTTCCAGGAACACCGGAGCTGCCAAGGCCGTGGCGTGCCATTCGCGGACGACCTCGACGACGCCGTTGTTTGGGGATCTCTCCGACAAGATCTGCAGCCACACCCGACCACCCCGACCCTCTGCACCTCTTCTGCACCCTCCCCTCGCCTTCCAGCAACCCTAGGTGAGCCACGCGAGCACACACCATTGCTGCACCTCTGAAGCTGTTATTTGCGTCCTGAAGAAGAAGAATAGCAGCAGCGTCGATCTGAAGATCAACGGCTCGCGTTCGAACCTCCCAGATCTATTGGTGGCCCCTAGATCTTGATCCAAGGGTGACTTACCCCTTTCACTTAAGCGTGCACAGTAGTGGGCTGGCCCAGATCCGCTCGGCTCGGATCCTGGCAGATCTTGCCTGCTTAATGTTTTTTTTGGTCAAATCCTTTCTCTGTTTATTAATCCCTTTAGATCTATCCTAGGATTAAATCCACCATTTAATCCCTGTGTGTCCAAATTGAGTGATTCCAATTTTGTAGAGTTTATGTGTGTTTTCTTAAACATACAGAACTGGTTGTGTGCAAAATTATTGTTTTAATTGTTGTCTAGATTAAATCGATTAAAAAGTGCATTTTTAGTATTTTTAAGATAGCTCGAGCTAGTAGTATCCAAAATTTGTAAATCCAATTGTTCTGGAATGCCTGTGAGTATAGCTTTCTGTAGAAATTAACCTCATAAGTTTGTGATACAAAGTTTTGAAATGGCATGTGTTGGTAGTTTAGGCCAGTGGGGTTTTCTAGCATTTAATTAATTTTCTGTGAATAAGATTTTGGACTAAATCCAATTGCATTAGTTTAAAATACTTACATAGAACCTAAACCTATCTTTGCATAAATTTTTGTTGAACAGAACACCCTGGACTTAATAAACTCTAAAAATGGTGTTTTCTGCCTATTAAAAATGATAAAATAAATATTTGGTCATTTATGAAATTGTTGCTTTTGTTGTTTGTGAAATGTTAAGGTACTGTAGATCACTACATAATGTTGTTCTTAATATGTTAGTACTGTTAGTGCTTAAGTAAAAATAAAATGAAGTTAGTTGTAAAATGCTATTAGTGCCTAAGGAAATAAAATAAATTAATCATGCTTGTTTGCTTAATTACATGATTAATGAAATAAAGTAAACTTCACTAATAATGTTCTTCTTAGCTACTGGTTGTTTTAAGTTTATTAGTGATGTTTAGTTTCACAAATTGAAAGTGATTCAAAAAGGTTGTCTAATTGTCACCTTAACCTTATTTTGTAAATAAATAATAAATGGTATTGTAATTGCCAAACATGTTTGTGGGGTTTGATATGTTTGCCTTGTTAGTTGAACTTGGTAGTCCTTAAATTAATACTAGCATGATAGTTTGTTAATGTCTCTATCTTAACTTGGTGGAATAATTTAATAATAGAAAATAATTAGTAACTTAACTTTTGTCTGAAGTATTTCCTGAAAACTAAAGAGATACTTTTGTCTGAAGTATTTCCTAAGCTACGGTAACAGCCCTTGTTAAGTGACCTAATCACCCTAAGTGGAGTTTTGCTTTAGGGTTTAGTTAAAACCACCTTTTTAACTATTAGCGATAAGGACTTGTTGCTTGTTGTTGTATAACTAAGAGAATTGCTTGCTTTTGATTGTCAGCTCAGTTTCTTGGGCAATGCTTGTTGTTTGTTATGTCCTTGTGGCATTGTCTTGTATTTTGAGTATGTTCCTTTTCCTGTTTACGGCGTTAGATACGATCGGGAAGGAACTGGAAGTGCGGAGTGAACCTGAGGAACATCAAGAGCAAGACCAAGGACATATTACCAAGCCAGGCAAGCCACCTCAACACCCTATTGAACTCCTATTATTTGTACAAAGCATGTCTTGTTTTCAAAATAAAATAATGCATGTTTTAACTTTTATGTGGCATTTTGTCACCCCCAAAACTATATTCCAAAAATTATTGTTTGGCCAAATATATATCTACAAGTATATAATAGGTTTAATAAAAATAAGTTCCTACTTGAGAAGCCTTCTACTGAAGTCGCTATCAAGAAAATAATATTTTCTAGTAGCATATCCTTATACTCTTACCTCAAAACCTTAGGATGGGAGCCTGGGTTTGATGAAATGTTTTCGGAAGAAAACCCGAGTCGCTGGGAGCGATCGGCGAGAAAGAATTTTATAAAACCCATGTTGCTGGGAGCAAATGGAGTTGTTCGTGAAAACCCGAAGTGCTGGGAGCATTCGGTGAGTTTACGAAAACCCGAGCTGCTGGGAGCAGTCGGAGGTGGAGATGTTTTTGAAAAACAAAGTACAGCCCTAGCGGCCGCCCGAACAATTAACCCGTACAACCACATTACCTCAAAATGGGCACGGGGCTTAGCGGAAGCTTGTTGGTGTTAGTATTCGAATACTCCTCAATTGGCTAGAAGGGGTTAGAGTCCCCGGAACCGAATGCTGCAAGGGAATTGGGCATACAAAGTCTGGACTTCGTGTGCCACCGGGAAG
Source organism: Poa pratensis (assembly GCA_947311845.1). Taxonomy (NCBI): domain Eukaryota; kingdom Viridiplantae; phylum Streptophyta; class Magnoliopsida; order Poales; family Poaceae; genus Poa; species Poa pratensis. The sequence continues at coordinate 20,426,606 of CAMZMU010000075.1, forward strand.
CAACGGTGGGTCTCCTGTCATGGCGGTGTGAGGCTAGGGGAAACCGGATCGATACGGCTAGCTCACTCGGTGTCGGGAGAACAAACCCACTCGAAGAGGATATTCTTATACTAGCACTGACATAGTGGAAGTTAGGATCGACCGTCTGATGTGTGCATGCTGTCTCTGTACAGTCCGTGGTTGATCCACGGCAGACCATCTGAATCTTGTGGTGAAAGTGTACCACCTCTGCAGAGTGTAAATCTATTCGAATAGCCGAGTCCTCGGTCATGGACGGTTGGAAAGGCCACCGATCTAGGCATATGGGCACTTTTATGTTTTAAAAGAAACTGTTTTCGGCAAAGAAAAAGGAGGCATCGAGGAGGTACCTGGGAGGTACGGATTTTGGGAGAAGATGGTTGGTCTCGGGGGTCAACCAGCCGGAACCCGGAAAGGAAAAAGGGGCATTCCTATCCTAGTGTTTTGAAAAAGTTTTACAAAAGTGTTTTCAAACGTGGAAATGGTTTCTGCCATTTCTAAAAGAAGGAGAATTATATCTCCAAATGCCTTTTTCAACAAAGATATGGAGATGTTGTATTCTCTATGTCTAAAAGCATCGTTTGCGAAAATTAAGCCCTATAGCATTATATAGCAGCTATCCCAGTTTTCGGAAAACGTTTTATTGCATTACCATGAAAACTTAAGCCTTGAGGTTGGTTTTGCGAGTACGTAAATGTACTCACATGGCTGTGTCCCTGGATATTCAAACGTCCAGATTATAACGAGCAGATGTACGATGAGGAGGAGGAGTACGCCGACGACTACGCCAACTGAGTGTCACCGGTCAACTACTCTGTGGGTATGCGTCTGGTTGTGACGAGGGCCGACGCTAGCCGCAAGCTTCCGCTATATCGTAGTTAATTCTGTCATGCGTGACAATGATTGCAGACTTGGTCATGTGACCACTACTTATTTGTGTAAGACTTGTATGTACGTTTGAATGATGTAACTTTGTATACCAGTTTGTTATGTGATCGCGATGCACTGATCATTGGGATCGTGATCTGTTTACATAACGTGGACATCTCGGACTTCGGTACGAGGGGTCCTCGCTGCATTTAATAAATTTAACTCCACATAATTAGAGGAAGTGCATTTTTTTGTCCAAATATTCGCGAATTTAAATATCTATCAAAATTCGTCAAATGTTTTTGTGAATTTGGATCCAAAATTGAGGAGTTAGAGTCGACAAAACTCGAAAGCGATGACGGGGGTGGAACCTTCTCGTCGACGCATATATATTCATGTATATAATTTTTTGGTAAATGCGGGGACTGTTATGCAAAAAAAATTGACAAAATTCGTGGAATGTTTGTCCGAATTTGGACCTAAAAATTGAGGAGTTAGAGTCGACAAAACTCGGAACCGTTCACGGGGGTGGAACCTGCTCGTCGACGCGCATATATTCCGTGTATATAATTTTTGGAAAACGCGGGGTGTTTTATGCAAAAAATCGACAAAATTCATCAAATGTTTGTGTGAATCTGGATAAAATTGAGGAGTTAGAGTCGACAAAACTCGAAACCGTTAAGGGGAATGGAACCTACTCGTCGACGCGTATATATTTCTTGTATATAATTTTTGGAAGAACAAAAAAATTCAAAAAAAATATAAAAAAATTCGCAAGAAAAAACACTGTTCATAGAGTACTATTCATGTGGACGGTGTACAACAGTGGCGTCTCAAAAGATCACGCAGTCCACTGGCATCGGAACATTTTGTTTTCGATTGTCAGTGGAACCTGTCCTTCGTTTCATACACGGACGTCTTTTTCACGCATATGTCCTCGGCTGCACGGTCCTGGCATACTGGGATTCTCGATTATCCCCTCTCTTTTTTGGTTGAATAAGAGCATCTGCATCTTCACCGGCACTTTCAAAATTGTGTCCGACACCCTGCAAATTGTAACCGTTTAGGGATGTCGACTTGTGTCTGGCACATTTCACCCACGACGGCCCTATCCATTTTCTCAATATGTTCATATTTCTATCTAAACATAATTAAATGATTGCATAATCCAATAATAATTTAAACATAGAAAAAATATTACAACAATTCAAATTAAAATTTGGTAAGTTTTAGAAAACAACGGTCTCGTGTGCTCGACGCGTTCACAAGTGCGGGACTAGATCATTCTGCAGTTGATCATGTGTCTATCATGAATTTGTTGATGCATGGCGAGACAATTTGATAATTCGGCCGACACGTCTGTGTGTGGCTCGGTCCAGTGAAATAGGTCTAACTGCCCCTTTATAAACAACCAAATGAGCTGCACAACATGGTTCATCTTTTTTTTCAGGGCCGGATAAAAAGTGGTTAAGATGGCTGCAGCTAGCCCTTTTAGAATTTCGTGCATTTCTTCTGATCCAAAAGGAAAAGAGATATGACTGTCTTACGTGCAACCCTTCTTTAATTTAAAGTATTACCATGTCTGGCTGCTAAATAAGAGTATATTATATCATACTAGCTAAGTGTCCGTGCGTTGCTGAGTGAACTTCCACATGGCACCACCCCTTCCACCCGTGCGTAACCGCCTTCCACCAGCGCACACCTCCGCCCCAATTCAAGCTTGTGGGCTCTCTGCTCCGCCCTTTTTCCCTGCTCGTCGGCGTCGTCCTTGCATCCCCTTCCTTGTGCTCTCAAGAACTGACCTCGCTTCCCCTTCCTCGAAATCCTTGCTTGTCGCCCAGCTTGGGGACCCGTTGACCTACACCCCATTTTTCCCTAACATGGGGCACCAGCGGCATTCACTCTTTGTCGCCCTTCCGAGGACCCTAGTGGCCTTTTTTCTACCATTTACCCTAGTGGCCTTCACCCCGCGCCTCCTAGCCTGGAGCCCTAGTTAGGTGCACCTTGCTCCGCCCTGCCTCAGGGAAACCTCTGGCTTTCACCCACCCTGGCTCGGCTCTCAGGAGGCCTACACATGCGCATCGCCGACTCCTCACACCTCGAGGTCGCCTCTAGCATGATTCGCCGCCTGCTGGGGAGAGGGTCGTGCGCCACCCAACTTTGGTGTGAGCGAGATAGCAGGCTAGACTAAGAGGAGTTGGCCAACTCCCACTCTGTCCTTCTTCTTGGATTCTGGTTTCTTTTACTGATATTGGGGCAAGCACTCCGAGGAATCATGCTTCCAAAAAAATTGTTGGACTGACGAGAAAGAAATAATTTTCCTTCTAATATTATTTATCTCAAATAATTTCGAACAAAATAAAAGTTGAGCATGAACTCAAAGATAGTTAGGACGAACACCTCATGTTAAGATTTTGGACTTCGGAGAAACGCTCACTTATTTTAATATAACAATTTTGCGTTGGCAAATATAGGCACACTCATGTTAACATGTAGTGTGCACCCTGCAGGCTGCAGATATTAGATTCCTTGCGATTTTTTTTTAGCACATCGTACAATTCAATTTATGTTTTGTTTCTGACTGGGCGATCGATCTTTGGCTCAGCACGGGGCGATGGCTATTTACTGGGCCGGCCCACACCAAAGATCGATCGTGGGGCAAAAGCACACGACATCGATCGATTGTAGGAAACAAAGCACAACACGTACGAAAGTGGCGATGTCGGCGGCGGCATGGCGGATGATTTCGCAGCGGCCGGCGACTTTTTCAGATCTATGTCGCCGTACGCAGATCGCCGGCATCTGCTCCTTCGATGTCCCTCGGGACAGGAGATGACTGAGGCAGCGGTATGGATGCGGTCGACGCCTGCTCCCTTCTCTTCGTCTCGAGGGTGGTTGCGTCTGCCGGCAGGACGGAAAGGTCGGATTTTTACCTTGCACGAGCCTACCAGATTCTACGTACTATTCAGCGGGTCGGGTTTGCCAGCCGGCGTCTCTTTCAGATCTACGGTGCGTTCCTCAGATCTCCGGCCCTGTTCCTCCGATCTACATCGGCCCAGGCGATGACGGAGAAGGTGGAATGGAGGCGGCCGACGTCTCGAACCTTATCTTCGTCCCAAGAGAAGAGCCTGCAGGATGGTGGCGGCGCAAGGCAGCATGGAATAGTCGGATCTATGCCCTGCACGAGCCAGCTAGATTCTTTCTTTCCGGGTTCGGTCAGGCTCGCGCGTTTGGCACAGCCAACCAGCCTCAACGGCAGGCCACGAAGCAGCATCTGTACCTTGTACTTGATGACCAGAAAAATGCGTACAGCATCTACAAGCTGGACATAGACAATGACCCGGAGGTCGGCTGCATCTCTACAGCGACCCCGTTGCTCCTCCCTGAGCCACCCCTGGACGATGGCTCCATCTCTGAAGAGACCCCGATGGGGCTACCTGAGCAACCTCTCCCCAAGCCACCCATCCTCAGCATAGATGATAACACAGTTTCAAAGGGCGCAAAGTTTGCTGCCATTGGCAGCCACATCATTGCCATATCTCTGTCACGACTGACACTACACCGGCCCATCCCCAGCGATGAAGCCCAACATAAGAAGCCCAAGAAGCTGCCATCCTGGCTGTGTCCAGCGAGTTGGTCGATGGACCATGTAAAGGAGACAGAAGAGAGTAGTTAGCTTGAAGGATAATCAGTAGCGTTGTATCGCTTTACTTCCTCCTACCTGCTCTCTCTCTCCCCTGGAACTCTCAACTCTAGCCACAACTATGTGTATCTGAAACCTGAGTGAGGATTCGATCTATTTGGTGTGCTGCCACTAGAGAGGATCGTTACATTTGGTATCAAGAGCCACCGATCTACCGGCCAAATCCCACAAAAATCTCCAAAAATATCCCCGCACACCACCTGTTCGACCAAATTCCTACACCATATTTTTTCTTCCGGCGGCGAATCGAGTGCAACGAAGCTTGGGTTGGGCTCTCCTGTAAAATCCCCTTGTTAGTTGGTGCTTGCGGCGGCGGTGAGCGACTGCCTCCTCAAGGTGGTGCTGGTGGCGACAGATCAGGGGGTGGTGTTCAATTCGGCCACACTTTTGGTTGAAATAAATTCCGACAACGGCGCGCCCTCCGTCCCTGACGGCTCGTGTCACCATGGCCGAGCAGAGCTTAGCCACGACGACCATGACGGTGGCTGAGCTAGATGCGCAGATGCGCACTGTTCTGGCGAGTCTCACTTCGGCAGCGGCGACTGCCACCCAGAACGCTACGAGCTGCCAGGAGCTTCGTGTTACCACTGAGCGTATCATGAAGGCCCAAGATGCAGCAGCTATCAAAGTATCATCCATTGAAACGCAAGTCCAGAATATTGGTAATCGTCTTACATCAATGGAGAGCAAGATTACTTCGGTGCTGACTCCACAAACCAGGCCTGAAGGCCGCCATGAAGCCACTGAAACCAGGGCATTGCTCATGAGCGTGCTCTGGTCAATGGTGCGTTTCCCCCTTCCCGTAATCAGTTAGAGTCAGGGTCCTCTCAGCATACTTCATTTCAGCATGGTACAAGTGGTAGAGAGAATCATACACATGAATTCCGCATGCCTAAAACAAATTTTCCCAAATTCGATGGAACTCATCCAAAGTTGTGGAAGGAAAAAGCTGAAAGATATTTCAACATGTTTCATGTACCTGAAGATTATAAAGTAGATTACTCCACCATACACTTCATAGGATCTGCTGCTTTGTGGCTTCAGACTTACGAAGCACAGCATGATATCGATAGCTGGGCTCAACTTTGTGTAGCTGTTTGTCAGAAATTTGCTAAGGATCTCTACTATACTGATATGAGCAAAACCTTAGATATTAGACAGACAAGTGATGTGGACACTTATCAGAGAGAGTTTGAACAACTCATGCACCAGCTTCTGGCACATAACAATGCTTTAGATAATACTTTCTTTGTGGCAAAATTTGTTAACGGCTTAAAGAAAGAAATTCGTTCGGCTATAATCTTGCATAAGCCGCGAACAGTTGATGCTGCTATTTCTTTGGCTCTCTTACAGGAAGCTCAGTTGTTCCAAGAAAGAAAAGGCCGCTATGAGTACAAACGCTGGCATAATACTGCTGGCCCAGGGAAATTGGGTCCACATCCAGCTGAAACACCTGTGTTGCAGCCAGGTCAATCAGCTCAAGTCAATCAGTTCAAGAAATTTGATAGCTTAAAAGCACAACGCCGAGCTCGGGTGAGTGCTTCACCTGTGGTGGCAAGTTTGGTCCTGGCCATCAATGCCCTAAACAAATTGATCTGGCTGTGGTGGAAGAAATTTGTGCAGCACTTGAACAAGATGCAAATACATCATCTGTATCTGATACACCTGAGCCACCTGAGCAGGAATCAAGTGAGTCTGAAGATGAGGTGAATTGCTTATCTGCAGCAGCAGTGGAGGGCACTGTGAGTAAAAGAACAATGAGGTTGTTGGGTAATGTTGGGAAAACACCTATACTCATTCTGATTGACTCTGGTAGTTCAGGAAATTTCATAAGTAATGAACTGGTCAACAAGCTTCAGCTATCAACGCAAGAACTCACACCAATTCAAGTGACAATTGCAGAAGGAAACAAACTGCAGAGCAACAAAGGAGTTTCTGCTCTCACATGGGGAGTTCAGAACAACAAATTTGTTACACCTGTCAGAGTATTGCCGCTCAAATGTTATGACATGATCCTTGGTATGGAATGGTTGGAATCGTGTAACAATGGAAAGATGTTTGTTGATTGGCGTCGCAAGAAAATGCGTTTTATTCATGAAGGAGCAAGAATCACCCTTAGGGGTCTGTCAGTGAATAACAATCATTGCCCTAACATCACAGCGACAGAAATGCATCAGCTGATTGATCAAGGTTCAGTGGCACAGTTACTGGTGTTGGAGGCTTTTCAAACTGAGGAGGTTTCAGAAGAAATTCCAGCACTTATTCAACAAATTATTGCTGAACATGATGCAGCATTTCAAGAACCAGACGAGCTTCCTCCTTCAAGAGTGTTTGATCACCAAATACCACTTGTACCTGGTGCTGTGCCAATCCAAAAGAAGCCATACCGATATGCACCAACACAGAAAGATGAATTGGAGCAGCAAATAGCTGAGATGCTTCAAAAGGGAGTCATTCAAGAGAGCCATAGCCCGTATGCATCACCAGTGATACTGGTCAAGAAGAAAGATGGAGGTTGGCGCATGTGTGTCGATTACAGATACTTGAATGCCTTAACAGTCAAGAACAAATACCCTCTGCCAGTCGTGGATGAATTGTTGGATGAATTGTCTGGTGCTAAATTCTTTACCAAGCTGGATCTTCGTAGTGGATATCACCAAATCAGATTAGCACCAGGGGAAGAATTGAAAACTGCCTTCAAAACGCATCATGGACATTGGGAATTCAAAGTGATGCCCTTTGGGCTTACTAATGCTCCAGCCACGTTTCAAGCAGCTATGAACACATTATTTACTGATATGTTGCGCAGAGGTGTGATTATCTTTATGGATGATATACTGGTTTACTCTAGTACCATGGAGGAACACAAGAAGTTGCTCACCGAGGTGTTCACAATACTAGCTGATAACAAGCTGTTTCTGAAAAAGTCGAAGTGTTCTTTTGCCCAAACAAAGCTAGCATACCTGGGTCATGTTATCAGTGCTGAAGGTGTCGCTACTGACCCAGAAAAAGTAGAAGCTATAAAAGTGTGGCCAATTCCATTGTCGGTCACACAGTTAAGAAGGTTTTTAGGATTTGCTGGTTACTACAGGAAATTCATTGAGAATTATGGCATTATTAGCAGAGCGCTCACAGAGTTATTAAGGAAAAATGTGCAGTTCATATGGACAGCTACAGCAGAGACTGCTTTTCAAGCACTCAAAAATGCATTAGTCAATGCACCTGTCCTTGCTTTACCTGACTTCAGACTACCATTTGAAGTACATACAGATGCTTCTGGTGTGGGTATTGGAGCTGTGTTATCCCAGAACAAGCATCCAATTGCTTTCCTGAGCAAAGCATTGAGTTCTAGAGCTCAAACATTATCTACATATGAGAAAGAGTGTTTGGCGCTTATTATGGCAGTTGAAAAATGGAAACAGTATCTGCAGCACCAAGAATTCATCATTTACACAGATCATAAGAGCCTTATTCATTTGGAATCACAACAGCTAACAAATTCTATTCAGCACAAAGCCTTTTGCAAATTACTGGGCCTGCAGTACAAGGTGAAATACAAGTTGGGAGCAACAAACATAGTAGCTGATGCTTTGTCAAGATGCAATCAAGGGGCAGAAGTGTGTGCCATTTCCGTGGCTACTCCGCGATGGCTCGAAATTGTGGTAGAAAGTTACCTGCAGGATCCTAAAGCCAAGGAATTGCTGGCTCAGTTAAGCATAAGCAGCCCTGATAGCAATGGCTACTCGTTACATGATGGGGTTATCAAATTGCATAACAGAATCTGGTTGGGCAATCATGATGAAGCCAAGAAAGCTATTCTGCTAGCTCTACATTCTAGTGGTATAGGTGGTCACAGTGGCTTCACAGCAACATATCACAAAATTAAAGCACTATTCGCTTGGCCGCAGTTAAAAGATGATGTTAAGAAATATGTGGCACACTGTGAAATTTGCCAGCAAGCAAAGCCGGAGCATGTTGCTACTCCTGGGTTGTTGCAACCACTGCCGATTCCCACCAAAGCTTGGGACATTGTGAGCTTGGACTTTGTTGAGGGACTACCAAAATCTGCTAGGTATGACACCATCCTAGTGGTCATAGATAAGTTCACTAAATATGGACACTTTATTCCATTGTCACATCCATACACTGCTCAGTCCGTAGCTCAATTATATGTGGATAATATATATAAGTTGCATGGATTACCCAAAATCCTCATATCTGATCGTGATAAAGTGTTCACAAGCAATTTCTGGCAGCAACTGTTCAAATTAACAGATACAACTTTGAACATGAGTTCAAGTTACCACCCTCAGACTGATGGGCAGACAGAGAGACTGAATCAGTGCATGGAGACTTACTTGAGATGCATGACACAGGCATGTCCAAAGAAATGGGCTAAATGGTTGTCCTTAGCTGAATTTTGGTATAACACCACATTCCATTCAGCCTTAGGAAAATCACCATTTGAAGTACTATATGGCTACAAACCGAAGCACTTTGGGTTACAGGACATTAACTTACAAACTAAAGCAACAGTGCCTGATCTGGAATCTTGGCTGAAAGATAAGCAAGAAATGCAGAAGCTGGTCAGCAAAATTTGCTTCGGGCTCAACAGAGGATGAAGAGCCAAGCAGACAAAAATAGAACTGAGCGCCAGTTTGTGGTGGGGGAAAAAGTATATCTCAAGTTGCAGCCTTATGTCCAAACATCTATTGCCCAGAGATCAAACCAGAAATTGAGCTACAAGTACTTTGGTCCCTACAGTATATTGCAACGAGTCGGAGCTGTAGCTTACAAGCTCGATTTACCGAAGGGAAGCCAAATACACCCAGTTGTGCATGTGTCCTTGCTGAAAAGAGCTTTACCAGCAACAGTTGTACCCCAGCCTGATCTTCCTTCACAATGCACTCTCATGGATCATACTATTCAACCACTCCAGGTAATTGGTACTAAGTGTGTTGCCACTGGAAAATCTATGGTTTCTTTGTTCCAGGTTCAGTGGGAAGGATTACCAAGTTCTTGGACTACCTGGGAGAATGCTGAACGTATGCGCCAGGAGTTTCCACGTTGCTCTGCTTGGGGTCAAGCAGATTCTCAAGAGGTGGGGAATGTCACGACTGACACTACACCGGCCCATCCCCAGCGATGAAGCCCAACATAAGAAGCCCAAGAAGCTGCCATCCTGGCTGTGTCCAGCGAGTTGGTCGATGGACCATGTAAAGGAGACAGAAGAGAGTAGTTAGCTTGAAGGATAATCAGTAGCGTTGTATCGCTTTACTTCCTCCTACCTGCTCTCTCTCTCCCCTGGAACTCTCAACTCTAGCCACAACTATGTGTATCTGAAACCTGAGTGAGGATTCGATCTATTTGGTGTGCTGCCACTAGAGAGGATCGTTACAATCTCCCTACACCAAGGGAAAGTGTGTTACCCTTACCTTCAACACCAAGACAGCGAAGCTTATTGTGTCACATGTTTTACCAGAAGGTCTAATATGCGGCTATGACACAGCCATAGCCGTCAGAGACAGACTATATGTGTTTGAATCATTTACGGACTTGAGCGATGGCTTAGATGGTTCTTATATCCGTGGAGGATTGCACTGCCTTTCTGAAGGTGCTTGTGTTGATGATGAGAGACACTGGGGATGGCAACCCATTTCCAATTTCTCGCCTTTCGTTTGGAGTTGGAGTTTGAGTAGGGGCACACCCAAGTTACCGTTTGATCCCAAGACAATCACTGGACATGCCGTGCATCCGAAGACGGGCACCATCTTTGTTTCAGTTGGTGGGCATGTGAGTTTTGGTACATTTTCTTATGTCTTCAGAGGATGTAGCCAGTGGAAGTGCCTCGGTGATTGGTTGTTGCCATTCAAAGGCCCTGCTCACTATGATGAAGCGCTGGAAGCATGGGTTGGGCTCCACCTCTCTGTTGACACAGGTGATGCTGATGGGTACCTTTGTGCAAGCTCTGTCATGTCCGACTCGCAGCAGCCAAACTTGAAAGTGGGCAGGGACATGCTTTTTCTGAAGGACCCATACTGGAGTCATGTCGATGCGAAGCTCGTTCACATGGGTGAGCACAACAGCAAGTACTGCCTCGTGGAGCGCCTCCAACCCAAGGGAGCGGACAAGATGAAGTATGTGCTCCGCCTGACCACGTTCATTGTCAAGTATGATAAGGATGGGGATCTAAAGATCATGGCTCCCCAGCCTGCTCGCCTCTACAAGGCGCCGAGCTATTGTTGTTGTTTTGACATACATGCCTTCTGGATGTAGTCCATGCTCAAGCTTAGCTTATTCATCTACCCTGCTTTGTTTGACAGATTGTATCTGCCATACTTTTCAGGTTTCCTGCTATTTATTTTGGGTTGCCTGTTGTATTTGATGAGCTGTTGTTTGTGAATTCTTCATAATACTCAAAAAAAAAGCACAACACGTACGACATACCGACGCCGCTTGGTTTTTCTCACGACGTACAAACCGGATTGGTTTTTTTTGCGAGAAACGGTCGGTCGATGCAAAGTACGACGTACGCGTACCATGTCGCTTAGCTATATTAGATAGTACTAGCAAATTGCCCGTGCGTTGCAACGGGTTTTAATTAAACCAAACATCTTACATTCGAACTAAACTTTGATTTTGGTTCTATAATCGTATTAGAAGTATATTCGCTTTCTCCTAGATTTCAATTATCTTGCCTGTCGCATTATACAACAATCATGCGTTGCAACGGGTCTAAACTACATCAAACATTTTATGCGTTTGAAGTAATTTTTTATTTTGGTTTTATAATTGTTTTTCTAAGTATATTGGCTTTCTCCTAGATTCAGTTCTCTTGCATGTCTAATTATACAACAATCCTTGCAACATATGAACAAAAAGTCACCGCTTACTTTCTAATCATCTTTGTATACATCATGGGTATCCAAAATTATGAAATTATGACAGCAAAAAATCGATTGCTAAATTACATGCAGGAAATGCTATGGTATCACACATATGCTCCATTCCCAAACACATTATTTTATCTGATCCACAACCAAATGAATCTCAGAGTAAGAAAATATTGGCGTAGCTTGGAGCAACCTCAAATAATAATAATTTTTTTAGAAAGAGAGGCACCGGAGGTGTCAATTTCATTTCATCTCAGCTGCATAGAGCTGCAGTAATTACAACGTCCTGGGAAAAGTAATTATGCAATACATAAATCACAGGACAATGGTTTGAGCTGAGAGCTGAGTTGATACAGCTGAAGAAGGCTGAAGGAATGCCTTAGCACCTACTGCGCACAATCATTAGCTACTCTATTGAGGTCCCTGTTGATATGTTATACTCGGAAAGGCGACCTGATTGTAACCTGAAGGAAGTTGGCAATTGTTTGTCGGGTGTCCCATTGAACAAGAGGGTGATCTAACTTCCTGGTTGCTACTGCTCTTGCAAGTGTTTGGTTGTCGGTAGGCATGTCGATCTTCAGAGCGTCGGAAAGTTGTCCCGCCAGAAGAAGTGCTTTAGCCTCCGCCTGAATGACCGAATTTGTATGTGCAGCAGCTGCCTGAACCTTAAGAGTGTACTATTGGCCATCCTCCTGAACACGAAGGAAAACGCCCAGGCCTGAAGGTGAAGCAAGATCAGTTCCCTGTACCGTGCAAAAAAAGGAAAAACAATTGGAGACCCCAAATTGGAGTAGCTTACCTTCCGACGGGTGGATGCCAAATTAGAAGGCACCACACCGTTGGAGCCGCTGGCATAGAGGAGGATCATGGATCTGGATGGCTCGAAGCTGATTCCCCAGCCCACTGGCTGAAGCGCGCGCGTGTCGATGAAGACTAAGGAAAATTGTCGATCTGCGGTCGCCCTTATCCGGAGTCGTTCCATGCCGGAAGAGCAGCTGGCCGGCGCCGGGCCGGAGGAGCAGGGGTCGCCGAGGTAGACAAGCACCGGTGTGGACGTGCGTCGCGTGGGGCAGGCCGGAGATATTGAAGGCCGCCGAGCATAAAATGGGCGTGGGTCTTCCTGGGAGCTAGCAACGGCATGGGGTGGCGCGGTCGGAGGCCGGCGGCCGGCGTGGCCTATGGCGGCGGCGGAGTGGAGGATGCGGTCGTGCCTGTTTGGCGTCACACAGGAAACGAGAGGAATTCTCGTGGCACAGAAAAACGGTTCGGAAGTTAAGTTAGGACTGCGGGTTGAATTTCAAATTTCTCAAGGGGCTTTGTGAAACAATGTCGCGACGCACGACGCCCGTACGGTCGTTTACTCGTCCTCCCTTAGTTCAGGAATATAAGACGATCTACAAATGGTTCCGACCAGGGCTAATTTTTTTTAAATAATACATAAAAATTATTTAATTCCGGAAATAATACGCGTTTTTATTTTTTTTCAAAATATTACCCAATCGGTTGCGTCGAAACCGACAGGACCTAATTGGTCGCGTCGAAACCGATAGGTCCCACTCGTCCACGCGGAAGACGATAAGTGGATGGACCACGTCGTCACGCCTCCACTCGTCCTGGGCGGGCAGTCGTCTTCGTCGACGCCGACAGGCGGGCCCAGTCGGTCACGCCGAAACCGACAGGACCCTGGAAGGCATCGACCGCCCGGGCGCCCTTCTCTTCTCTTTCCTTCTTTCTTCTTCCTTCCCCTGCGTGTTCTTCCTTCCTCTCTGCACTCCCCGCACGAACTAAATTAAACCCGCGATTTAGACCAGTAATCTTCACGTTTGCCACCATTAATCGATGCTAGAAGGTTGAGGGAGGCTAGGGGAACTCCGATCTCCTGATGGGATAGCTCGTGGTGGTGGTGGTGATGGTTGGCGGGTGGTGGTGGTGGTGATGGTGGTGGTGGTGCTGGAAGGCTGCATGGTGGTGGTGGTGCTGGAGGGCTACATTGTGGTGGTACTGCTCGTGTTGGTGCGCTGTTGATTCGAGACCGCCGGACGCCGTCGCCTCTCACGCTTCAAGGGTATGATTCGATTTATCAAAATTGTAGTGCTATATTTGTTACATGTATGAACATGTATTGGTAAAAATAGTTTGTGACGGTAGTAAATATTGTAGCTATATTTGTAGGTTAATTCGAAAAAATGTAGCTATATTTTTTAGGAATTTAGACATATATGTTGCTAAATTGGTTGTGGCGGTAGTAAATATTGTACCTATCTATGTAGATTAATTATAATATATGTAGTAATAATTTTTTAAAACATGGTGTAGGTAGCTATATATTTGAAGTCGCTTCTAAGGTATATTTAGATATATGTATAGATTAATTCTAATATATAGGTGGTGTTGTTGTATGCGGAATAATATTAACGATGGTCAATATTTTTTATGTCAGCGGAGATGTCTGATTTAGTGAAGATCAGTTTTTTTATGGTCCTGGTAGAGTCCAAATGTGTGATACGGGAGCTGATCTGAGTGAGTTTGATTCTATAGATGTCGACCTGCCAGCTGTAACACCCCGAAAATTTAGACCGAATTTTAAATTTATTTTTGGACGCCGGAAAAACTTTTTCGGGTTTCTAAATGTTTTCTTCGAACCCATTGGTCTTTGATTTGACCTTGGTTTCGATCTCTTAGAAAGTTCCCCCACAATCCCCGATCTTTGTCGACCTCCACCATAAATTCCATGACATTGTTTTATCTGTTAAACCATTGGTTCCAAAATCCTTCCGGCCTATCCCACTAAAAGCCTCCACCGCAATTTCAGCTTGAAATAAATTCTACCAAGCTACCATAGGGTCCCCTCATACCTATACATCACTCCCATGGGAAAATATTTCATAGTCCCATGCAAGATTCCAAAGTTAAACCCTATTTCCTATTATGTCGGTTTCAATCCGAAAATTATCCAGACACCTTCCACTCATCCAGAAATTCTACAATTTTGGGGAGATGCATGAATCCACCTCCTGAACCTTTCACTCCACTGTCCCAACCTCATTTGAGCAATATTTGAGATACTTCCTTTGTAGTGTTCTTTTCTTGTCTGTTAGCAAATTCCAAAGGAACCCCTCTTTGTATGTCTCCAAAAATTCTACAAAAATTCAGAGATGATCCCTAGGCAGTATGTAGCCCATTTATGCCAAAAATATTTGGTACCTTGTTAAGAAAATATTTGACCTTTCCTCTGTCCAAGTTTCTGCCCTAAAATTCAAATGTTTTCAAAATCTAGTCAAATGATTTTTGTAGTGGGAGAAGAGTGCCTAGATGCAAGCATTAGGAGTTCCCACACCTCTGGGAAAAGTCTTGACCAAACCAAAAATCATTTGCCTCCTCAAACAATCGAATTCAAATTTGACCAGTACTGTTTTTCTAAACTTCTAGTCGCACCAACTTTCGAAATTGCAAAAACTTTAGTCACCAAAGTTGTAGAGTTTTGAATTTGGCGTGCAGTGGTGAAAACCCCATCGCGTTTGGAGCTCCGAGTCGCCGGGAACGCGACGATGCCGCCCGTGTCGCGTCCAGGACGCGCGCTTTGCTTAGACCCTAAACCCCGATTACTGCTGTGGACGGTTCCTAATCCGTCTGCTGCAGTACCACCTCTTGCGTTACTGTGTTCCCAGCTCCTCTTCTTATCTTCACCACCGACAACACAGTGAGCTTCCCGTATTTCCTCTCCTCCTCTCCGGCTATATCAGTACAACCCGAGTGTTGCCTTGCTGCAACCAGCTGTCCACCCCCCTGCCCTGCCCGAGCAACTCTGCCTCCTCCTCCAGAACCCCTCCCCATTTCTCAGCAGGAGAAACCAAGCCGAACTCGAGGTTCGGCCATGGTCGCCATGACCATGTCGCGGAAGAACCCGAGCTAGCTCGACCTCCCTCGCACCCCTAGCCCTCCCCCTGGTCTCGGTACACCGCCACCGACCCATTCCCCACCTCGGTTCATCCTAGGAGCAAGAGAGGAGGGAGATCAGCGCGTGGCCGCCATGGCCGAACTCGGTGGAGCTCGGGCCGCCACCCTCCTGTGGTTCCCCGGCTCCCCGGACCGTCCCCTGGACGCGGCGCAGCGGCGCAGTCCCTCTACCGCCACCGGCGCCTGGCGGAGTGGTGCGGAACGCCGGCACCCAGCGCCGCCCGAGCCTCCTGCTCACGCGGCCGTGCTCGACGCGAGGTGGAAGACGACGACCACGTGGAAGCCGACGTGGAACAGCCCAACTCGCTGACTAGCGGACCCCTCCCCTGGCGCGGCACAGCCCCACGGCGTCGCCGCCGTCTTCGGCCGGCGCGCCGAGCCACCCGTCGGCGACACGGCCGAGCCACCGTGCGCTCTCTTGCGCGAAGAAGACGACAAACAGGGGGTCAACGAAGAAATCCCTTCGTCCATTCCCCCTCCCCCCCCCCCCCCCCCATCGATCATTCGGCCCAGCAGCGGAAGGACCCAGCCCAGCGCGGCCCAACCTTGGCCTGCCAGCGGCCGGCCAGGCGCAGCGGCGCGCAGGCGCACACGCGGCCCAGCACGGCCCATTTGCGCGTGGCCGACGGCCCGAGCAGTTTTTTTTTCGAGCAGTCTTTTTTTTCTGGTGAGCAACTTCGGAGGCTCGTATCTCCTAAACCGTAGCTCCGTTTTAGTCAAATCAAATTCCTAAATTTGTATCTCGACGAGATTTAGCCAGTGGGACTAGTTTTGTTATCTTTGGAGCTATTTAGTTTCGTGGCCCTTATTTAATACACCGTTTGTGGTTTCGTGGTTTAGGCGTTCTTCGGGATTCCGACCCGCGGCGAGTCCGAAACTTTCCGAACCTTTTGGAATCCTTCTCCGGAGGCAAGCTAACCCCTTGCTATGAACCGTCCTGCAATGCTTGTTTGTTTATCTGCTTAATACCATGCCGGGTGTTTATGTCTGTCTCCTGTTCTATTGTTAGGCCTGTCTGCTATTTTATTGCATGTCTGTTTGTTGTCTATATTTTATATGAACCTTGTATTGTTGTATGTATGCCATATTGCATTTAAATTATTGCACTACTTCATAACTGCTTATCTGTGCATCACTCACATTCCCGAGACAATGGCCGGTGGTACCGCCTCAGTCAAAGGAATGGGGGAATTATTACAACTGTGCGTCTCGCGCTTGCGGGGCTTTGTTTGCTTCTTTCTTCTTCGCCGAGGTGAGGAGCGGACGAATGTCGTCTTATGATCCTCGGAGTTGGGGGCATTCGCCAAAAGAGTTATTTGCCTTGTCCCTCCGTCAAATATGGTTGGCATAGACCACCCGGACTGCGACGCTTGGGAGCTGACTTTCCATTTGGTTCTTTTTGCCGAGATTGCTGACACCACGTCGAGATAACCCTCGAGTGGAATGGATGCTCTCTCATTCTTATGAGTGCTTTTCGGTTCATTCTTTTACGGTGACACCGGCCGGGTCTCCCGCCACCGTCATCCGTTTGAAACATTATGCTATTATTCTGTGAACACTAACCCCCGAGTGACACCGGCCGGGTCTCCCGCCACAGTCACCCGGGCATTGTTATTATTGTTACGTTAATATCTATACCTGCAAGTGTTATGGTTATTCAAGTGATGTTGTTATGTGCTTACTGTATGTTGCTAATGCCTTGTTGTTTGATGGTATATGATATTGATATCGTGATGATTATGCTGGACTAATCCTCTGTTTTGTGACTTGTGGTGATGAAACTTGATTAAATAAAACACCTCTCCAAACAACGATAGGGTCAGTCCATAGTGCCACTAATCTGAACATCGAAAGCACTACCACTGTCGCCCACATGGGCGGGCCTTGACCTACGTAATCCTATTGAGCCTCCTTTGATGCCACCCTTTTGGCAAGTCTAGTCGGTTACCATAGTTGGTCGGGGCTAGTCTTGCGAAGGTTCCGGAGCTAGGCGTCGCTCATGGGTTGGGGACGTGCCGGATTCACTTCTGCATAAGGCATATAGTTATGTCGGTGGCTATATAGAGAGTGTCTTGATGGCGTGAATGGTTGAGTGAGTGTATCAGACCGTCTTATGGATGTGATCCTAAAGTACCGGTTGTTAATGATCCACTTAGATGAGTGAAGTATTGCAACCTCTCGAGAGTGTAAATCTGGATATCTAGCCTCGTTCCTGGGATATGGAACAACAGTTCAGTGTCGGTCACACTGTGTGTCCTCGTCATGTCCGGAGGTTAAACCTAAGATTTGTTTGAAATAATTAATGAACGACCTGATTACACTAAATGAACAAATAAGATGATGCAGGGAATTTTGTCGTGAGCTGTTGATGGTTACCATGATTTAGGGATGGCGGTGTGATGCGTTGGGAAGCCTATAGTTAGGCCATAGCCCACATCAACCGTGCATGCCCAGAGTTGAAAGATGAGGCCAGTGGGCCTAGCAGTGATCACAGGTGATGTTGTGTATTATTTGGTACCCACTTGGTACACCCGTCTTCTCGTCACAGGTAAGCCCTTTGTATGATTGCCGGTACACGATCCAACCCCACCTGGCTTGGACTCTGTACTGGTGATACCCCCGTTGCTTGCTTATGACATGTTTGGTTGTCAATGCCATGCTACTTTTATGTCATGTATCTAGTATACACCTTGCCATGTTGTAGGATTTTACTTCCAGTATATACCTTGTTGCATGATTGTTGGATTGGTTGTGGTGAGGGGCGATACTTGCTGAGTGCATAATAATGTACTCACGGGCCTTGTGATTGTGGCCAGATTTTGGCGAGGACTCAACTTCCACCTTAGCAAGGATAAGGAGCAGAAGCGTGCTAGGATCAGTAGCCCAGCCAGATACCTGTGGAGTGGAGCCGCTCCAAGCCGTTGCCTCATTTATGTCTTCCGCTGCCAGTTAAAACTCTGAGTTGGGCCATGCTTGGCTTGATATTTTGTAAAGCCTCGACGGCCTTGTAAACCCTTTTGTAGCACTTTGTGCCTGATTGTGTAATGATTTCCGCTATGTTGCATTGTCGTAACGTGCGGCCAGATATCTTGGGCTGGCGCACGGGGCGACCGCCCTTCTGACAAGCTGTGCCAGAAGGGGGTGTCACAGAGCAGATGTGAGATCCTGGCTCAGGGCTTAACAGGATTGATAGAATACTCATATCAACAAGTTGCAACTTCTTTTCCGGAAGCTCATCTGGAAAGAACTCCGAGGTTAAGCGTGCTTGGCCCGGAGCACTCCAAGGATGGGTGACCGACCGGGAAGTCCTTCCCGGGTGCGCACGAGTGAGGACAAAGTGCGCAGAAAAGACTAGTGTTGATCTGTGGGGTCAGTCTAGAGATCCTAGAGAGCTGCTAGGGGTGACAGGCCCGACCCGGGGGTGGGTCGGGGTGTTACAATTTGGTATCAGAGCCGACCCTCGCGGCAACATGGGCGTGTGCGGGTCAGGGGCGCGGACATGTGGAGCATGTGCCGGCACTGGGTGCACAGACGTGTACCAAGAGGGGAAGTTCCTGGACTGGGGGCTGACCGACGAGGGCGTCGGTCTTCTAAGGGGGGAAGGATGTGAGATCCTGGCTCAGGGCTTAACAGGATTGATAGAATACTCATATCAACAAGTTGCAACTTCTTTTCCGGAAGCTCATCTGGAAAGAACTCCGAGGTTAAGCGTGCTTGGCCCGGAGCACTCCAAGGATGGGTGACCGACCGGGAAGTCCTTCCCGGGTGCGCACGAGTGAGGACAAAGTGCGCAGAAAAGACTAGTGTTGATCTGTGGGGTCAGTCTAGAGATCCTAGAGAGCTGCTAGGGGTGACAGGCCCGACCCGGGGGTGGGTCGGGGTGTTACACCAGCTCCTGAAACATGGTCTCTAAGTCAGGTTAAAAATTGGTTGACGGGAAGTTTAGGGTTTGATAGTCAGACACTGACCGTCAGTGTTCATGCTTGGTTGAGCCATTCAAGGACAAATATTTACTTCGTTCTGAGACCACTAGAGTGTGATTCTGATTGGGTGTGATGGTTAAAAGGCTGCGCAAAAAGGAATTGCTTTCCTTGTGCCCTAGTTCTTCCCGCCTTGAACGAGGTCAGTGCACCTGAGTACGAGTTTAGTGCCCATGAAGGTGAGGGTGCTTATGATCCTGGCCAGGGAAGTGAAGAGATGAACATATCTATGTCAAATTATGGGTCTGATTTTGGTGGTGGTGGTTACGAGTCGGGCAGAGCAGTCAAGTAGAAGGAGGGGACACTGAGGTATATGACAGTGCGGAGGCGGATGGCGACGAGGTAGACGGGCACATGCAGAACGAGATGGAAGATGAAGATACAGATGGCTATAGTGCTCAAGGCCATGATTCTGATGAGTCAGACGGGGAAGAGAACGTAGATGAGGTACCTAATCCTGCAGCATGGAATCATGACCACTCTTCGTCGATGATCGTAAACGATGGTCATGATTCGGCATGGCAATATCATGAGAACAACATTGCGAAGGGTGCTTTGTATACTGACAAGCAAGCTTTGAGGGATGCAGTCATTAAATGGGCATTGTCCACCCACAAGGTTATGAAAACTGTGGTGTCAAGTCAGAAATATTTGACAATGGAATGCGGAGACATAAATTGTCCCGGCAGGGTGCATGGACATCTCCCAAAGAATGGCTATAGTTGGAGGATAAGTGACTTCGTCCCTCACTCATGTAAAATTGATAGTATCCCTGAAGATCATCGTAATCTTTCTTCCACGCTTATAGCTCGGTTGCTATACAACGAGATAGTGTCCTGCGCAGCGATGGAAGTGAGTGCCATCATTACAAAAGTGGCTGTCAGCTTGAAGTACACAATATCTTATGGTAAGGCTTGGAGGGCTAAGCATACGGCGCTTGAGAACATATTTGGTTCATATTTGGACGCATATGACTCTGTTATCCGGCTGCTGCACACTCTGCAGTACCGGAATCTAGGCACCTATATAGATATCCAAGATTTGTTCAGGCCAGAGTTCCCAACTGTGAGGGTGCTGCATTGAGTGTTTTTCTCATTCGCCGTATGCATCGAGGCTTTCAGACATTGTCGTTCGGTGATATGTGTAGATGGCACCTTTCTCACAGGCAAGTATAGGGGACAGATCCTGACCGCCATTGGTCAAGACGGTAACAGTATGGTTGTGCCCCTCGCATTTGCTTTTGTGGAGAGCGAGAACATTGACAGTTGGACTTGGTTCTTCAGGCAATTGAAAATAGCAGTTGTGAAGGATAAGCCGAACGTGTGCATCCTTCATGACAGGCATGCAGGTATACTCAGCGCGATAAAGACACTCACCAATCCTGCGCCTGAGGAACATACTTCATGGCAGGACATGCAGAGCCGTTCGTGCATGCGCCATCTAGGTGCCAACTTCTACTCGCAGTTTGGAAATAAGGACTTGATGAACCTATTCAAGAAACTCTGCAAGCAGACGAAGCAGTGCTACATTGCTTTTAACGAGCAATTTGATATGTACACTTCGGTGATCTGGGAGCCGTACACGGAGGACCTCATTCACCGAAGATACCCCGGAGGTATTTCTGATCTCTGCAAACGTGACCGAGCGTATTGGATGACACAATCGAAGATCATCTTCGATGTCTTCGTGGAGCAGATGTCTCAACAGAGGGTTATGAGGCAATTTGGTCTTCGACAGTTGGTAGATCCTCCGCCAGTAGAGCATCCCATCCCAGATATGCACCACAGGTATGTCTAAAGTTGTTATTTTCCCTACTTTGTTCATACTAAATCAATTTGTACTGATAAAACACTCACCCACATTGCAGGACCACAAGGAAGGGGCTTACTTGGAGCGCGACAGCGTGGCTGCGGAGGCTACAACCTTACGTTACAGACTGGGACACTGCGACGACATGGCTCTGGGTCGAGACTGTCGGGTTTGATATCAGTCTATACAATACGTACTTGCAGAGGTACATGTCCGGAACACGGCTACTTATTGCTCGACACTCTCACCCGAAGGTTATACCTGCCCCTACTACGTGGGATACATACCCGATCTATGATACGTCTGCGTCCAGACAGCACGCGGTAATATTTTATTTCCATTCACTAATTCATCTAACTTTTGGTACCACGTGTCTCATACTTTGTATTTCTATTGTCAGGCTAATTTGACGCACGAGATTATTCAGACTGATATCGCTGAGTATGGACGTTCTCTTTCCGCTGGCCCTCTTATACCACGGGAGCAGTCGATATCCTGGCTCAAGAGGCTGGAGGGGAAGCTGAAAGGATCGTATAACACCTAGAGGGGGGTGAATAGGTGCTACTTCAATTTTAGTACTTTTTAAATTTAGGCTTGACACAAAAGGTAAATTCTCTAGATATGCAACTATGGTGAATTTACCTATATGACAAGCTAGCAACTAAGCACGGTACAATAAGTAAAGACGGTAAACAAGGATAGAAGTAACCGAAGTGAAAGCACGCGGAGACACGGATGTAATCCCGAGTTCCTCCTTTTTAGGGGAGTACGTCTCGTTGGAGAGGTGTAAGCTACCACAAAGGTCAAAACTCAACCGCCACAAAGGCGGACGCACCTTCTTCTCCGATGAACCGCACCACAAAGGTTTGGTTCACCTTCCACTATCGGAATCCTTCAAGGCGGAATCCGGAGCCCTTACAACAACGATCCGGGCACAACCCACAAGAGGATTGGGGGCTCCCGAACAGCTACAAATCTGTCACAAAGACAATCAAGTGAGTACAATAAGAGGCTAGGTTTTCCCAATGGAAATCCTAGCAAAGGGTCCCTCAAGTGAATGAGGGGGAAATGAAGAACGGCTTGGTGAAGATGTAGATCCGGGCTTCTCCTTCAATCCTCCAAGTATCAACGAGTTTGGGTGGAGGATTGGGAGATCTATCAAATCTTGAGCTTGCAATAATGGTGTTCTTCAATGTGGCAAGCTAAGGAGCCGGAGGTAGGTGGAGGGGAATAAATACCCCTCCCAGAAATCTGGCCGTTGAAGCTGAAAACAGCCCGTAGCGGTAGTACCGGGCCTCGCCCGGTAGTACCGACCTGCAGGGATTTGACGGCATCTTCGACGACTGGTCAACTCCTCCTCCCAGGCGCGCATCGGTAGTACCGGACCGCCGGGTCCGGTAGTGCTCCCTACCCGGTAGTACCGCGCCACTACCGGGGCTACTACCGGATAAAAACTGCGCGAGTCAGAAGCATTTTGAGATCCGGTACTGGGCCCGGTACTGGGCCCGGTAGTTCCGCACGGCAGGACACCCGGTAGTACCGGGATGAACCCGGTAGTATCGGCTGAAGCATAAAGTCAGCATTTCTTCCTTTTCTTGAGACAAAACCCGTGCAACATAAACTGATACATTCCTGCACACTTTTAGCACACACATTAGACATCTAAGTGTGTTGTCAACAAACATCAAAACACTTTGGGGAAGGATATGCCCTTTCAATCTCCCCCTTTTTGGTGTTTGATGACAACACACTTAGGAGAAACAAATGATTTGCAAAAGATAGACGGGCTCTCCAAATTGTGTGTTTATTAGGAATTTGCTTTTGAATGCAAAAACACACCATATAAAATGGGCGGAGCTCCCCCTATATTTTACAAACCAAGCAAGTTCATATGGATAAACAATTATAACAACTTGCACAATATAAGCAAAATAAGCAAGTACCATACTAGATAGGTCTTATTACAATAACACAAGGTCATGGCATGTCTTACATCATGCATAGAGAAGTTCAAAGCAAATATCCAAATAAAGATGAAACACAAGCATAAAGATCAAACGAAGTGCAAGCTTGTGTTCCTCCCATGCAAATCCCACGGCACATCCTAAATAGAACACATTCTCCCCCTTTGTCATCGAAATGCCAAAAAGGGAGAAGCGCGATGCTAACACGTCCCTAGGAGCATCAAGCTCCACCCGCGCCGTGGTGGGTCGAAGAGGAGGAGGCCTGGAAGCGATCACCATCTGGAGGAGCATCTTCATCACTCCAGAAACCTGCTTGGACACCCATTCATTCTTCGGAGTGATTACTTCTTCAGAACCATCGGAGACTGGAATCTGCATATGCCTCATCGCTTTCTGTCGCTGTGCTGCCTTCTTGTGATACACATGGCTTCATACAGACGGTCTTCCAAATCAAGTTTGAGGCAAAAGGCCCTCTTGGCCTTAATCTGCAGCTTCTTGAACCATGAAGGTTCCTCAAGGGGTGGTGCACTCCCACTAGCTCTCTCAGCTTCAGCAGCAGCCTCAGGATCAATGGGCTTCGTTTTGGGAGGAAGATGAGCCTTGATACGCAGTTCCTTCACCAGATGAGTCACAACGGGGCTGCCATCCTTCATGATATCTTCTCCATTCTTCTTGAGAGCCCACTTGCGGCGAATGAGCTTCATAATGAATGGGCCATAGATGGGGGCCCTTCTATCAATGATTGTGGACCACAAGTCATTCCACATCCAATCCATCACATCAAGCTTCTTGCCTTTGCCTTGATTTTCATGGAGAGCTTGAGTAGGTCAAACATGTAGCCATGAACCTCATCCCAGTTTCCCACACGGGGAGCAATAGTTTCCCTATAGACGCGGTGGAGAATCTCAAATGGACGCACAAGATGAGCAGTTTTACCAGTGGTGCCTCTTTCCATAGTAATTGGTCCTAGAACATCCTTGGAGCTGGATCGATCATTGTCATGGCATCTCCATCCACTAGGAGTACTTTCACCCTTGTCTTCATAGCCTAGAACCTCTCCAAACTCCGCCAAGGTGGCAGAAAGCAAGGTGTCCTTGGTCATCCACCATAGAGTCCGGGCTTCATCATGGTCAAAGTAGACGGTGGCAAAGAACTGAATAATATAGTACTCTATGTAGGGATGGTTCTCCTTCATGATGTCAATCAGTCCAAACTCTTCACACATTGCAAGTGTCTCATCAAAATAGCCCTTGTGCTTCGAGTTTTCATGTAAGGAAGATCAAGAGTGTGTTGGTCAACCACGGAGTACTTCTTGTGGAGATAGATTTCCTTGTAGATGGCTTCTTGATCATTTGTGTAAAAGTGCGGATTCCGCACAAGAGGTGACCTCTCCTCAGCATAGGGATTCTCTTCTCTGAGCTTCTGATAGTCATCATTCTTCCATAAGTGAAGTGCTTTGCGGGCTCTCGTGGGAGGAGCAGTGGTGGTACGAGCAGCAGCTGGAGTTTTTCCTCTTGCTTGAGTTCTGGCTGTGGTGCGAGCAGGCAAAACTTCCTCTTCTTCTTCTTCCTCAATATCATCATCCAAGAGACGTGGCTTCTTACCACCACGGCGGCTACCTGTGAAACAGCATAGAGGTAGGGCAGGGAATAGATGAGTGCACAAGTTCACGGAATAGGAACCAAAAACTAGCCAATAGATGTAAAGAGAGGTTGAATCAAGCAAATTTGGAAAACACGGTAGTACCGGGCCTCGCCCGGTAGTACCGGCTGAGCCGATTCAAGAGAGAATGGCACAAAATTGAGAGATTCAACCATACATTACACACAAAGGCTAGCTAACAAGGCCTAGGAGATCATCCATCCAAATTTAACCGTTGCCAACGGAGCTACCAATGTTTCCTCCATACATCTAGGTTTCAAGATTTAGAAACTAAGAGTGCAAGGAACGGGGAAATACCGGAGGCCATGGAGGAGATCGACGAGGGGATCGCTCCCACGGAGCAGATCTGGCCGGAGATGGCGGAAACCGGCGGCCTAGGGCGGCGGCCGGAGCAGGGAGCAGAGGAGGCGACGGGGTGGTGTTCGTGCGGGTGGGGAAGAATGGGGAATAACCCCCACCCCGCCCGCACAGGATATTTTGGATACCCGTGATTCCCGGTAGTACCGGGGCGGACATCCGGTACTACCGGGGCCTGAATCTTTGCGAGCAGTGAAACTGCTTAGATTCAGAGCCCGGTACTACCGGATCCACCAGGCGGTACTACCGGGGCCTCCTAAGAAACCCCAGTTTTCTCTTTTTGTGGTAAGGATTTTGAACTTGTGCAAGATGGAAGTTGTTTTGAGAGAAGAAAGGCATAGGATTAGATCAACACACTGGAGATGGTACTTCATACTCAATTTGCAAGAAGCAAACACACAAAAACCAAATTGAGCATGTTTTCCATAGGAGCACTAGAAAACCAATAAAATCCAAATGAAACCAACTCTTCACAAGGAAGAGGGCGGTGGCCGAGGCCACCATGTATGAGTATGTGGTGTGACACCGCGAAGATATATCTTGGGTCCACGGCCACTACTCGTCATTTAAGCTCACAATTCATAAAATGAAAAATAGAGACAAATGATTCTTACTATCGGCATAATGGGGGGAGGGATAGTCCAATGGATTAGGACCGCACTCCCCCTATTCCATGCCTACACCTAAACCAAATAGATAGTCAAGAATATAGGTGTGTATGCAAGATGGTCAAGTCAAGCTCCTAGAATCCACGATATTTAGCTCATGCCTCAAGAAGGTGAATCTTGCTTCATCAAGTGGCTTCGTGAAAATGTCGGCAAGTTGATCTTTGGTTGGAATATAGCCAAGCTCAATATCACCACGAGCAATATGATCCCGAATAAAATGATGACGAATCTCAATATGCTTCGTTCTTGAGTGTTGCACCGGATTGTGGCCAATCTTGATAGCACTTTCATTGTCACATAAAAGAGGCACTTTGTCACAATTGACACCGTATTCCTTTAAAGTTTGCCTCATCCATAACAATTGAGTGCATGCACTAGCGGCCGCCACATACTCGGCTTCGGCGGAGGATAGAGATATACAATTTTGCTTCTTAGAAGACCAACTCACCAAGGACCTACCAAGAAATTGGCATGCCCCGGAAGTTGATTTCCTATCATCCTTGCAACCGGCCCAATCCGAATCCGTGTACCCGGCAAGAGAGAAATTAGTGCCCTTTGGGTACCACAAACCAAACCTTGGGGTATCAACCAAATATCGAAGGATTCTATTGACCGCCACCATGTGGCTTTCTTTAGGAGCGGCTTGATACCTTGCACACACCCCTACACTCAACACAATATCGGGTCTAGATGCACAAAGATAAAGCAAAGAACCAATCATAGAGCGATAAAGTTTTTGCAACATCGATACCGTCGGGGTTAAGTTCAAGATGGCATTTGGTGTCCATGGGAAACCGCTTCCCTTAGCATTGTGCATATTGAACCTCTTGAGCATGTCTTGGGTATATTTGGTTTGAGAGATGAAAGTCCCTTCATTCAATTGCTTGATCTCAAAACCGAGAAAGAACTTCAATTCGCCCATCATAGACATCTCGAACCTATCGGTCATAAGCTTTGAAAATTCATCATTGAAAGCTTTGTTAGATGAGCCAAATATAATATCATCAACATAAAGTTGGCATATGAAAAGCTCCCCTTTAACCCTCTTGGTAAAAGAGTGGGATCGATTTGCCCCAATTCAAATCCACGGTCTAGCAATAGCTCTCTTAGGTGCTCATACCAAGCACGAGGTGCTTGTTTGAGACCATAGAGCGCCTTATCAAGCTTGTAGACATGGTTAGGGAATTTAGGGTCCTCGAAACCCGGTGGTTGCTTAACATATACCAACTCCTTTAAAGGACCATTAAGAAAGGCACTTTTCACATCCATTTGTTGCAATTTAAAGTTATGATGTGATGCATATGCAAGAAGGATACGGATGGACTCAAGGCGAGCCACGGGTGCATAAGTCTCTCCAAAATCAATGCCTTCAACTTGAGAGTACCCTTGTGCAACCAATCTTGCCTTGTTCCTCACAACCATTCCACTCATCTTGCTTGTTCTTGAATATCCACTTTGTGCCTATAACATTGCGGCAATCTTTTGGCTTCTCAACTAGATTCCACACTTTGTTGCGCTTGAAGTTATTGAGTTCATCATGCATAGCTTCTAACCAATCCGGATCTTCAAGAGCTTCAAACACTTTCTTTGGTTCCACCATGGAAATATGAGCTTGAT
Source organism: Poa pratensis (assembly GCA_947311845.1). Taxonomy (NCBI): domain Eukaryota; kingdom Viridiplantae; phylum Streptophyta; class Magnoliopsida; order Poales; family Poaceae; genus Poa; species Poa pratensis. The sequence continues at coordinate 20,454,104 of CAMZMU010000075.1, forward strand.
GTTCACTAAAGTTTGCCAATTGCCTTCTTGTGGTAACACCTCTCTTGTGGTCACCAATGATGTTTCTAGATGGTGACTCTTTATTCAAAGTCTTTTCAACTCTTGCTTTACGACGGGCTTCGATATCTCTATTGCATCTTGGAGGTATCTCTTGATCATCTTGATCATTTGAGTCCCCGTCTTGACCGGAATGTTGACCTTGATCATCTTGAAGCACATCTTCAACAATGGAAGGAGAGGGTTGATCTTGGTCATGACCTTGGCTAGCATCAACAATAGGAGAACTTGGTTCTTGCATAGCAACTTGGTCAACATGAGGAGGGTCTTGAACTTGTTCTTGGGTGGTGCATCATTTGCTTCCATGATAGGCGCCGTTTCAACTTGTGATGAAGAGGCCTCCACTTGAATGGAGCTTGGACTTGCTTGAGGAGACTCGTAATGAATCTCAACGGGACGATGGAAACCAATGCCCATTCTTCTTATAGCATCTTGAGGCTCTTCATTATCTACATCACAAACATGAAATTGCGCCACTTGGGAGCCGTCATTCTCATCGAACCTCACATCACAAGATTCTATGACTTTCCCAACGGTTTTGTCATAGACTCTATAGGTGTGAGATTCGGCACCGTACCCAACAAAAACACCCTCTAAAGCTTTAGATTCAAATTTAGACAAACGAACACTTTTGTTCTTATAGAAACACTTACAACCAAATACTCGGTAGTAGGAGACATTGGGCTTGTTGCCGGTGAGCATCTCATAAGATGTAAACTTCTTGCCAACTCGAAAGAATAGCCGGTTAGATGAATGACACGCCGTGGAGATAGCCTCGGCCCATAAGAATAGCGGAGACTTAAACTCCGCCAACATAGACCTTGCCATATCCATGAGAGTCCGGTTCTTCCTTTCGGCTACACCATTTTGTTGAGGGGTATATGCAGCGGAATATTGATGACGAATCCCCTCTTCACTAAGAAACTCATTTAAGGTGTAGTTCTTGAACTCGGAGCCATTATCACTCCTAATGACCAATATAGGGACATTGTATTGGCGTTGAACTTCATTGGAAAAGTCGATGACGGCTTGTTGGGTCTCATCCTTCGTCTTGAAGAAATAAACCCAAGTAAATCTTGAATAGTCATCAACAATCACCAAACAATATTTCTTCCCACCAAGACTAGGTTGAGGCACGGCACCAAAGAGATCAACATGAAGAAGTTCCAATATCCTCTTTGATGAAATGATGGTCTTGCTTGGATGGGGAGAATCATGCATCTTTCCTTCAACACAAGCCCTACAAAGACGATCTCTAGAAAAAGAAACATTGTCTTTTAGTCCAAGAATGTGGCCACCCTTGTGAAGACTTTGCAAAGTTCTCATGTTGACATGGGACAAGCGGCGATGCCACAACCATCCCACGTCGGCCTTTCCGAATAGGCATATTGCTTGAGTGTTGGTAGACCCCGAAAAGTCCACCACGAACAACTCATTTTCAACATACCCAACGAACATGACCTTTAGAGTCTTGCTCCTCAAGAGTACCACCATATCAATAGTAAAATGGACATCAAAATTCATCTTATTAAGTGCACGAACGGACATAAGATTGTAACCGAGGGACTCGACAAACATGATATTTACTACCACCTTGCCGAGACCCGTTACCTCCGCTTTTGATTTATCACCATAGGAGACGGATGCTTGATTTATATTTGGTCCCAACTCCGTCATGATCTCCTTGCTTCCGGTCATATGACTAGTGCATCCACTATCAACCACCCATTTAGACCCACCGGAAGCATAGTCCTACAAGAAATCATTGCTTGGTTTTAGGTACCCATTTCTCAATGGGTCCTCTTTTGTTAGCAACAAGGGTCTTAGGAACCCAAATAGAATAAGCAATGTAACCATCATAAGGACCAACATATTTTGCATAAACATCCCCATAATAATCAACATAAAGAATAGTTGGGGTTATCCCCGCAAAGTCACTACGAGTGGTCTTGCCCCTAGTGGCATTACCACCGCAATGGAGTCTTGGCTTGTGCGGGCTTGGCATTGGTGTTGCTCTTCTTCTTCTTTGCCTTGGCCACATAACCAAGACCCTCCTTCCCTTTGTGTGGCTTTTGCTCAAAAATTTGAGCAACAACCTTTTCTTTACCTTTAGGAATAGAGGTCTTGGCACTAGTGGCCTTGGCAAGCTCAACCTTCAACCTAGCATTTTCCTCAATAACATTTGCATGATCACAAGAGGGAGTAGAGTGCTAGGTGAGTTAGATTTAGAAAGTTGAGTTTGAAGTTGCTCATGAGACTTGACTAGAAGAGAGTGGGTACTTTCCAAGGCCTTGTGAGCCTTGTTAAGTTTCTCCACATCCTCAAGGAGTCTAGCATTAGCAACCACAAACTCGGCTTTCTCCTTTTTAATCACTTTATATTTAGCAAAGACATGTCTCTATCCTTAATGATTTTAGCAATTATTTCATCATTTTTATCATCAAGAGACTCAATTCTTTCCTCAAGAGAGGTTCTATATTCACTCTCTTCTTGAAGAGAGGCATTCAAGGATGCAATGGTGAGAGAATCCTCTCTCTCAATTTTTCCCTTGTCATCAAGGATTTCTTCGGCCGCATCAAGTTGTCTCAAGAGAGACTCAACATATGCCTTAGTTCACCTTGCAAGTTAGCCACAATAGTATCGGAAGCAACAAGTTCTTTCTTAATCACAAGACTAGTTTTATCATCTATTTCATGCATAGTCTTGGGAGTAGAAGATGATACCTCGGTGACGGAAGCCATGAGGCAACGAGCGGTGTTGATGGAGAGGTTCTCATTGGGGATGATGGAGAGGTTCTCATTGGGGGATTCGAAGAGAGAAGGAGTGGAGTTGATACAATGGCCAAAGCGGCCACCTCACGAGTGGGTTCTTCTTCTTCTTCGGAATCCTCGGAAGGATACTCTTCTTGAGTCATCAACACAATTCTTGGTGCTTTCTTGAAGAATGGCTTCCTCTTGACAAAAGGCTTCTTTTGTATCATGTTTGATTGGCCCTTGAGGACAAGCCTTCCACCGTTTTGCTCTCTATTCTCATATGGACAATCTTTGATGAAGTGATGCTTGTTATGACAATTGTAGCAAGTCTTTATCCTATTAGCAAACTCCTTCTTCCCACTTGGATTGTTTGTTCGATCAAGTTGAGCCTTTGCCTTGGCCGGGTCATTCCAAAATGTCCTTGTTGCAAGAGCTATGTGACCATGGAGGGCTGGTTCAAGTTCATCGGGAGGAAGGTTGTTCGGGCATGCTTCAACTTCATCATGTTCATCAAGGCACACAACCTTGGCCTTCAAAGCAAGAGAGGGACCTTGCTTCATTCCCATGGCCCTAGCACGGTTGTCTAGAGCATTCTTGGTGGCAACCTTGGAGGCTTGTATCTCTTGCATAACTTCATTGGATGTCATCTCAAGGTAGTTGAATTTTCCTTGAAGGGCCTTCAAGTCAACGGGCTCGAAGGGCATGAGTGCATTCACATACTTCCTCTTGATCCAAGCATCATCCACATAGGTTGCCCCAACATTGAAGAAGGCTTGGGCAAGAATCTTGAGTCTTGCATATATCTCTTCATGAGTTTCACTATCACGCATGTAGAAGCTGATGAGGGCATCGTCGGCATCGTGTTGGTTGGTTGACACGCTAGGACATATTTAAATTATATGTAAAAGTTTAAGGTAGTGTTAACTAGTCCTGCGTGCCAAATCTAAGGCCGAACCTGCCATGGGTCGGTTTGTATCCGGTTCGAGTCCAACTAGGTTTAGGAGTCCAATAGGTTTCGGTTTGGGCCTGTCCAACCGACTAGGTGTTTGGCCTCCTATATAAAGGAGCCAGCGGCTAAGGTTTCGGGGAGTTGAAAATTATGTAGAACTAAAAGTTCAAGATTGCCTCTGTCCTAAGGGACCGGCATGTATGACGGCGTCTCGGACGTTCGTCAAGTTATCCAGCAAATAGAGGCATGAGTGTTTTTGAATCTGTCAAGAGTTATCGTGCGTGGCGAGAAGGCTCTTGGATCTGCCAAGGGTTGTCGAGCTTGGCGTGAGGCGTGGTGTTTATCACCTCGTTGCTCGCTGTGGGATTCGTTCTCTCGTTCTTCAGGTTACGCGGATTACTCCCGTGATTGGAAGAATAGTTATCCGGTGGTTCTTGCGGTGAAAGATCGGGCAAACAATCCGTATCATCTGGTATCAGAGCGCCAGGTTGATCACCGCGAGGTTCATCCAGCAGAAGATCAATCTGCAGGTTTGCAAAAATAGACAGATTTGTTTTTGCTGGAATTGGGGCGACGGGTTCGCACGAAGATTGCATCTCGTCGAGTTGGCTGGTGGAGATCGTTTTCTCTGGGTTATCGAGGAGTCCAGATCGGAGGTTGCTGGCGTGTTGGACGTGGATTAGATCGGACCGTGCTTTGCAGTGTTGGCAGCGAAGGAAAGTTATTGCTGCGTTGGTCTTCAAGTCCGATTCGATATTTGGGCTGCCGAACAATTTTCGTAGCCTGGAGCAGATCGGATCAATTTCCTTCCGTATGGTGTCCAAGCACAAAAAAAAAGGGGGGGGGGGGGGGGGGGGGGGACAAGCGAGATCGGATCGAGGCAGCAAAGGAAGGACAGGATTAAAAAAAAATTGGTACGTGTGCAGATTAGCTTCAGCATGGAGTACGGCAGGAAAGGAAAGAAAAATAAATTGGATCGGAACTTGCTAGCTTTTTGGTGTGTCTTAATTACGTGCAAGAAAGGAAAGGCTGGAGCGTTTTTTATGGAAAGAAGTAAATGTGGGATATCAGATCAGATTGATACATATGCGTGACTAGATTTTTCGTTGGAATATTCAGATGGTTTCCGTGGTACGTGGAGCGCAGGAGAAAAAAAAAGTGTAGATCAACTCGGTTTCCGTTTGGCTGAAGTACGATCCGATTCTGGTGGAATTTTTGACGAGGAAATAAAAGGAAAGGTTGCTCAATCAGATCCGAAATTTGTGGAGAGGAGATTGCATCGGATCAGTTTAACCGACTAGATAAAAAAAAATGAGCAGTTTCCTTGATTGGTGGACGTATTGGTGGGCTCACCATGGAAAAACGTGGGTGTGCTGCTTGCTTTTCACGTGAGGGAAGTTGAAGAAAAAAAAGAGACACCAGTTTTCAGTTTCAAGAGATGGCAGACTCAGTTCATTTGGATCTATGGCATGCAGGAATTTGTCCTGTTCGTTTTGGGTGATGCACTAAGTTTGCCTCCACAATTTCAGATTGCATCTGCGGGCGTATTCAGCTTATTTGGATCCTTGGTGTGTAGGAGTTTGTCCTATTGTGTCTGGGATGATTTGTGTGATGCGTTTACATGTGCAGTCCGAAAGTTGTGTGTCTCAATCTGGTTGGTGGTGCCAAACATGGAGGGCGCCAAGAAAAAGTCTAGCTAGCCGAGAGGGAGAATGTGGTGTGGCAGGCCGGCGAAGACTTGAGGTGGTAGAAGAAGCGTGGCGATATTGCTGATTTGACGCCACAAGCGCTGGAGAAGACCTTCCGGCGTTGAGGACAACACCTCTCTAAGAAGGGGAGGATGATGAGGGCATCGTCGGCATCGTGTTGGTTGGTTGACACGCTAGGACATATTTAAATTATATGTAAAAGTCTAAGGTAGTGTTAACTAGGCCTGCGTGCCAAATCTAAGGCCGAACCCGCCATGGGTCGGTTTGTATCCGGTTCGAGTCCAACTAGGTTTAGGAGTCCAATAGGTTTCGGTTTGGGCCTGTCCAACCGACTAGGTGTTTGGCCTCCTATATAAAGGAGCCAGCGGCTAGGGTTTCGGGGAGTTGAAAATTATGTAAAACTAAAAGTTCAAGGTTGCCTCCGTCCTAAGGGACGGCGTGTATGACGGCGTCTCGGACGTTCGTCAAGTTATCCAGCAAATAGAGGCATGAGTGTTCTTGAATCTGTCAAGAGTTATCGTGCGTGGCGAGAAGGCTCTTGGATCTGCCAAGGGTTGTCGAGCTTGGCGTGAGGCGTGGTGTTTATCACCTCGTTGCTTGCTGTGGGATTCGTTCTCTCGTTCTTCAGGTTACGCGGATTACTCCCGTGATTGGAAGAATAGTTATCCGGTGGTTCTTGCGGTGAAAGATCGGGCAAACAATCCGTATCAGAAACCGTCGACTTCATTGTTCAAAGCATCAAATCTATTCCTTTTCATGCTTTCATTTCCAAGAAATGCCACCTCAAGGCACTCCCAAGCTTCTTTGGCGGTGGAGACGTTTTGAATGTGATGAAGACCACTTTCTCCAACGGCAAGTTCAATCATGTGAAGAGCGGAAGCATTGAGTTGTTTCTCGGCCACCTCTCTTCTTGTCAAGTTGTTAGGATTCACGGCCTTGTATCCCTCTTGAATGATTCTCCAAAGCTCGATAGAGGAACTGTTGATATGAGATTTCATTAAGTGTTGCCAAGTAGCAAAAGCCGATGCATTAAGTTTAGGAGGTGGACCCAAAGGGTTTATGCGAGTATGATGGATAGGTGGGTCGGGAGAGTACACAAAGGGAACCCCATGGTACTCCGGCTTCCCACCTTCGGCTATGGTGGTAGATGTGGATGGAGGGGAATCTTTAAGTTTGGTTCCTTCATCCCCTTTCTTTTTCGCTAATTCCTCCTTGGTTTCACCGTCATTGGAGTTAGCGGAGTCCTCTAGTGGGGTGGTCTCCTTAGGAGCCTTGCCACTTGCGAGTTGTGTGATCAACTCACGCATCTCGACAAATTTGGTATCCATGGACGATATCAAAGATGTCTCCATCAATTTGAGATCGGCCATGGATGCCGTAGTGGCTTCGTCATCCACGGGATCACCCGCACTTCGTGTCATACTTCTCTTCGGCGGTTAAGCCCAACAAGAGAGTCGAGGCTCTGATACCAATTGAAAGGATCGTATGACACCTAGAGGGGGGGGGTGAATAGGTGCTACTTCAATTTTAGTACTTTTTAAATTTAGGCTTGACACAAAAGGTAAATTCTCTAGATATGCAACTATGGTAAATTTACCTATATGACAAGCTAGCAACTAAGCACGGTACAATAAGTAAAGACGGTAAACAAGGATAGAAGTAACCGAAGTGAAAGCACGCGGAGACACGGAAGTAATCCCGAGTTCCTCCTTTTTAGGGGAGTACGTCTCGTTGGAGAGGTGTGAGCTACCACGAAGGTCAAAACTCAACCGCCACAAAGGCGGACGCACCTTCTTCTCGATGAACCGCACCACAAAGGTTTGGTTCACCTTCCACTATCGGAATCCTTCAAGGCGGAATCCGGAGCCCTTACAACAACGATCCGGGGCACAACCCACAAGAGGATTGGGGGCTCCCGAACAGCTACAAATCTGTCACAAAGACAATCAAATGAGTACAATAAGAGGCTAGGTTTTTCCAATGGAAATCCTAGCAAAGGGTCCCTCAAGTGAATGAGGGGGAAATGAAGAACGGCTTGGTGAAGATGTAGATCCAGGGCTTCTCCTTCAATCCTCCAAGTATCAACGAGTTTGGGTGGAGGGATTGGGAGATCTATCAAATCTTGATCTTGCAAGTAATGGTGTTCTTCAATGTGGTCAAGCTAAGGAGCCGGAGGTAGGTGGAGGGGAATAAATACCCCTCCCAGAAATCTGGCCGTTGAAGCTGAAAACAGCCCGCAGCGGTAGTACCGGGCCTCGCCTGGTAGTACCGACCTGCAGGGATTTGACGGCATCTTCGACGACTGGTCAACTCCTCCTCCCAGGCGCGCATCGGTAGTACCGGACCGCCGGGTCCGGTAGTGCTCCCTACTCGGTAGTACCGCGCCACTACCGGGGCTACTACGGATAAAAACTGTGCGAGTCCAGAACGCATTTTGAGATCCGGTACTGGGGCCGGTACTGGGCCGGTAGCTCCGCACGGCAGGACACCCGGTAGTACCGGGATGAACCCGGTAGTACCGGCTGAAGCAGTAAAGTCAGCATTTCTTCCTTTTCTTGAGACAAAACCTGTGCAACATAAACTGATACATTCCTGCACACTTTTAGCACATACATTAGACATCTAAGTGTGTTGTCAACAAACATCAAAACACTTTAGGGAAGGATATGCCCTTTCAGAAGCTACGGGACGTCTACGCGACACTCACTTGCACCCGCACAGAGGACGTTGTTCGCCACCCGGTGGCACAACGACCCCCGCGCCCCCGGCACGACGCCAGCAGCAGCAGCAACATATGCATCAGGAGCACGAGGAGGAGCAGCAGCACGACGACCAGCATCTCCTGCACCAGCAGCACGTGGAGCAGCCGCATCGCCGACATGAGCCGCGTCCACGTCTAGTACCTCAGCCGAGGCCACCTCCTCCTGACCAGGTAGGAGGTTCGGCGTGGCAGGGTCCCACTTCCAGTTAATGGTATCGGCCACAGTCTCCTCCTCAGTACCGAGGTCCCGCCCCGGAATTCCCGGATTACGGTACGTATATTGTTTTCATATTTCATCTGTATTCCAATTGGGACTGCGTATTTCTTATGTACTAATGATTCCATCTGTAGGAGCCTATGGCTATCACACGGCTACGTCCGGACACCAGGCGTCAGGATCTGGATCAGGGTGGGGGATTGACCAGGACGCTCGGGCCCATGCAGGGGACGAAATGTCCAGCTTGTTGAGCATTTTCGACACTCCAGATTTCCCCACGCAGCCGCGATAGGGTCCCATTCACCAGACTCCTCTACCATACCCCACACAGGATACACAGGATGACATGGACTTGACAGTGCCTCGTCAAACCCGGGTACCTCACAGGTTCGACTGGACGACGCCCGTCCAGCCCCCTCCTCGTCAGGCTCGGCCACGCAGGGGTCAGTGATATCTTCGAGACATATTCGTACTTAGGTGCATGAGACATATCCGTATTTATATTTCTATGTGAGACATATTCATATTTATGTTCGTATGTACGAGACATATTATTATCTATGTATGAAACATTCCACTGGTACAAATATTACAAATTAATTTAACATACAACACTACAGGTCCACGTTACAACTTCACTAGTTCTAAACATTGCATAGAACAACTACTGGTACAAATATTACATGGAACTCAACGATAACTAATTCGAATCAACGACTTCACTTCCCTCTGCCACGTGCTCGTGTTGGTGGCATGAAGTCGTCATCACTATTTTCATCGGCGACAGCCTTCGATGCACCAACACTCTTCAACTTGCGTCTAGAGTTGCCTCGTTTAGGAGGCATGAAATCATCATCACTATCATCTTGAACGGCTTTCTTGGATGATCCACCACTCTTCGCCTTCGATATAGCCCTATTCACTGCATCAGCGTGAAGAGTATCCTATGGACGCCCATCAGGACAAGCGCCAAAAAGCATTTCCATCCAGCCAAAATGAGGGATCTCTTTGTTCAGAAACTGTGCGTCGGCGGGCCAGTGCTGGAAATTAACAATATCAGACGAAAATAAATTAGTACGATAACACTAGATTCTAACGTAATATAACTTCCGTACTCAGTTAGCTACACGTGAAATGCATAGGCCTTCGGCGCAAAATGGATTATCTTTGACTTAGGTGTCATAGGCATGTCCCGAAGACCCGCCTCGATATATTTTAGCTCATTCACTCTCTGCCACTTCCACCGCCACCCATCAATTTCATCTGGAATTTCTTCAGGGGTCATCTGGATTTTGTTTTTTTGGCTATAATTTCTCCCAGCTCACGAATGTTGCCCCACTCACTAACTAGCTCCCTATAACAGCTCTTGGCCCTACCCTCCCTAATACTACCTTCAGTCCATATTGCGGCTTCATACAGAACACACCACGACCTATGCTCCAAACTAGGACCCGAACTACCAGACATCGTTCCTATGTGACTGAGGAAATAACCACGCACCACACCCTCCTCCATCACAAAATCTGCTGGGGTATATATAGGCTCACCCGGGAGAAAAAGAGCGGGAGAAAAAGGGCGGGAGGAAAACGGAGCGAGAAATATGGCGGGAGAAGAAGGGCGGGAGAAATATGGCGGGAGAAGAAGGGCGGGAAAAAAAGGCGGGAGAAAAGGGCAGGGATTAATGGCGGACGCAAGATCCATGCAGAAGGGCGGGGAACAGCCGATCAGGGCCTGTCGTCCTCGCCGAAACCGATTACAACATGCACCTGGGGACGACAGGCTTGTCGTCTTCGCCGCGACCGATTGGCTTGCAGCCGGTTTCGCCGCGACCGATTAGGTCCTGTCGGCTTCGCCGCGACCGATTGGGTAATATTTTTGAAAAAAAAAATTGCGTATTACTTCCGGAATTAAATAATTTTCGTGCATTATTTTAAAAAAATTAGCCCGACCAGGTGGAAAACGCCAAAAAGACACCTATACCCTCAATTTTGGATCAAATAACATGGTATGCCATCCAGCAGTGATTAGATCCAACCGATCATTAAGACAGAATTTAAATTTTGAATCGCCGCCGTTCCGGCCCCGGTCGCCAGCCCAGATCGCGGCCGTCCCAGCCCAGATCGCCGCCGTCCCTCGCGCGCATCCGTGCTCCAGGCGTGCCCAGCTTCTTCACCTCGCCCAGTTCTTCCTCGCCTCGCCCACATCCTCGCCATTCGAGGGCCTCGCCCAGCTTCTTCCTCGCCGTCCCACCCTTGGGCTAAGCAGTGAGCACTAGCAGCACCAGCTCGCCACCTCCAGCATCAGGTCGCCACCTCCGGCGCCCAGCACGCCCCAGATCCTCGCCCAGATCCTCGCCATCAGGCTGAGCAGCAGCAGCACGCCCCACTTGGTCGTGCTTGCCCAAATACATCACCTGCAAGACGAGATCCTGACAGCACCTCGCCCAGATCATCGCCTGCAAAATGAGCACCTCGCTGGGGTCAGCAAACCCAATCCTGCTGGGGAAATTGTACCAGCAACATCAAGCTACTCAAGCTACAAGTTCAATTTTCAGAGTAAACATTTATTCATCTTTGGTGTTCATTTATTCATCTTTTGGTGTTCATTTATGCACAAGGAAACGTGGTTGGTTGTTTACCATACTGCAGCACAGCAAAATACTCTAACCCCATTATTGAACTGCAGTTTTTCATTTATGCACAAGGATTGCATCACAATTGGGAATAGTTAACCTGCATAGGTTTCATAGAGCACATTTTCGAACTTACGTGTCTTTCACTATGATAACGTATGTACGGTCGTTTACTCGTACAGTATTATATAGTAGAGATACAAGATATTTGTGTGGCCAATTAAGGTCAATAGTGATATTTTACGTTAACAAATTACACACATAATATCGCTTAGCGAGCAACATACGCTGGTGGTGGTATGTTGCCATCATGTGGTATATATCATAGGCTCTCTCTTTTTCAACTACAGGTGTGCTAGTTCAGAACCAAGAAAGTTCCACATACGTGTTAGTCTCGATCACCGATGTCCCTGTCTTGAGACATATCCAAATAGCTAGCGCGAGCCACTGATGATGGGCAGGTAAAGGTACAGTGTATGTGACATTTGGTATTTTGGTTGCTTAAATTTCCGTGCTCTTCCGCTAGTGTCGAATTTGCCTTTGTGGGTTGACGTCCACATAAATGATGAAACGTCATGCATGAATGTTGATCCGGACGGTTGCTGTATATGTGACATTTGTATACGTACGTCATAGGTGAAAGGTCACCAAATACGTATGTGTGTAACACGGACATAGCTTCGGTGACTTGTAGCTTACAAGTCACCGAGCGACTTGCTGCTCATCCGTTCCTCCATTTTAGATCTGACGATTGAGATTCATCCAAATCTAAATGTCGAAAATAAAAATATTCAGAAAAAATTGAAAAAATCCAGTCAATAATAAATGTCTCGTTTTGTCTTCTCTGAAAGTTTAATGCTATTTCGATTAATGGTTTGGGAATAAATAGCGTTTTATGTTTTGATCTAAAAAACTATGTATTCACAAACCATTGATTCAAATCGGATATAATATTCACAAAATAGCTAACGAAGCATTTATGATTAACTGTAAATTTTTCAATTTTTTAAATAATTTTATTTTCGATATTTAGATTTGGATGAATATTATCCGTTAGATCTGAAATGGAGGGACGGATGAGTAGCAAGTCGCTCGGTGACTTGTAGCTACACTCCGACCCACCCGGGCCGGCGGCTGTCACCCTGATAACTCTATAGAATCTTTATGCTTGCCTCCACAAATTGATACTATGATTTTCTGCCCTTTTGTTCTCACTCGTGTGCATGTAGGAAGGACTTTTCGGTTGGTCACCCATCATCAGTTTGCTTCGAACCAAGCACACTTAACCATGTGTTCTTTTCAGATGAGGTTGCGCAAAAGAAGTTGTAACTTATTAATATGAGTATTCTAAATCTTATTAAGTTATAAGATAGGATCTCACATCCTTCCCCCTTAAAAGATCGATGCTCTCGTCGGTCAACCCCAATCCAGGAAATTCCCCTCTTGGCACCGTCTGTGCGTCCAGTGCCATCATATGGCCGCGCCCCTGACCCGCACACGCACCGTGTAACCGTGAGGGTTGACTTTGATACAAATGTAACACCCCGGCCCACCCCCGGGCCGACAGTTGTCGACCCTGGCAGCTCTTTAATATCTTTAGACTGAACCCACATACCAACACCAGTCTTTTCTGTGCACGTTGTTCTCACTCGTGTGCATCAGGGAAGAACTTCTCGGTCGATCACCCATCCTCAGATTGCTCTGGGCCAAGCACGATTAACCCCAGGGAAGAACTTTTCAGATGAGCTTCCGGAAAAAAGTTACGACTTGTTGGTATGAGTATTCTATCAATCCTATTAAGCCAACGTCGGGATCTCACAATATGTAAATTGTTTTTCATACCAGACGAAAAGCAGTAAAAAAGGGGCAACTTTCCGTGGTATATTGGTAGGAAAGCCATCAGAGTAGTCCTAACATCAGTAGCGTTTCTTTTTTCTGGGCGCCACTGATATAATTACTGGCACGTCGAATTTGTGTACACCGCTGCTCATGTACCAGTGGCGTGTGGATAGAGATGACACGTCACAAGTACGTGGGACCCACGTGACCACCTGGGCGAAAAGCGGCCGTGGCGTCGTAGAGGTGAGTATCTCTCGCCCGTCTTCCTGCTGCTCCAGGTCAATCCCCTCCCCTCTCTACCCTGTCCACCATGGCGAACAACTACGAGGCCGGCAGCAGCTCGGCAGCCGCACCCCCAGGTGGACATCCTCATCCACATGAGGTGGATGGATCTCCCCGGCGAGCTCAAGGCCGACCCGAACTTCTCCATCGTCAACCACGGGCGTCGTTGGCCATGCTCAGGACCAAGCGGGCCCGCAATGTCGCACACTATGAAGGCTGGATTCGCACAGTCAAGAAGAACCTCGAAGGACACGGTGCGTTCTGGGAGGGGTGCACCGTCGAGGAGTTCCTCACCGTCTGACGTATTGGACAGAGCTCAAGGAGGAGCACAACCCGTCTTTTCGTCTCGGCCATACTAGACCACCCGTCGTTAAGGAGGAGTGATGCGGGTAGGTCCCGATTTTCACGGATTTGGGCGGAGGGAAGGATGAACACGAAGAACACGCGAAGAACGATGAACATAAAGAGGGGAAATCAAACACACAAGGGTAAATAGCAAGTAGCAACCCGGCAAGAATTGACTGGTAACAAATCCCCGAGGGCAGCCCCCAATCCTCCTCTCCAAGCACACCTTACTCTTAGGATTGTTTGTCCAATTGGTCAATCCAACCAACCCAATCTACACTCTAAGAGGGAAGATTAGCAAGTAATCGCAACTACAAGCGGAGCCTTGGTATCCACGCAGGGATCTTCTCCTCAAGAGGAGGCCTTGGTTCATCTTCACATGTGGAGATCTTGATTCATCTCCATAGGAGGAAAGAGACACTTTGAGAAGAAGGAGCAAGGCTCTACTTTAGTTCCCAAATCATAGTCTAACCCTAGATCTAGTCCAAGGAGTCCTATTTATAGTCTAGATCCAAAACGAGGCGGAAGGATAAGGTTACACGGGCCTCCTGCCCGAACTGCTCCCGCACTGGCGGTAGTACCGCTGGCTTAGCCGGTGCTACCGCTGGTGCGGGAAGGCGCGGCTTCATCCCACCTCGCCGGTACCACTTGGTGCCGCTGTTGATGCCGCTGCCGGTACCGGGTAAGGGTTCCGAAGGGCTGTTTCGGCGGTAGTGCCAGCGGTAGCACCGCCGGCGTGGGGCTCGCCCATCCCACGTCCCCGGTACCGGTCGGTACCGCTGGCGGTACCGCCGGCGTGGGTTGAGGCCTTGCTGACTGGGCCAGGGGCGGTAGTACCGCTTATTCCAGCGGTAGTACCGCCGCTAGGGATTCTTCTCTTCTTTCTTCTCCTCTTCCAAGCCTCCGCCTTGACGGGCTCCATTCCTCTTGCGCCTTGTCCATCCTCCCGTGTACACGTACTCGTCGTGGTAACCCTAGCATCATCAAGTGACGAAGCATGACGTAGAATACCATCCAAAGGGTGAGGAATGGGGCTCAAGTAGAGGAACGAGCTCACCTTTGATGTCCATGGTGGCTTGTGAAGTGTGGAGGGTCTTGACATGGTGATGGTCGTGACCAGGGCTACATCATCTCCCCCCCCCCCCCCTTTAAAAAGAGTCGTCCGCGACTCTTGCTCTCCATTATCATGCAAAGGAGGTAGATGTGTTGTCGAAGAATTGAATTCACCAAGCCTACAAACATCAAAGACCAAGCAAACCATGTGTGTGCAAGATAGAGGAGCATATCATCAATGACATGTCCATTCATGTTCATTACACCATTAGCACAACACAAATATGAGAAAGTCAAAGCATATGCAAGGTCAATGTGCAAGCAATTGCTCGAAACATCATCAAAATGTGGGAACACAAAAACTCCATGAAAATGTGAGAAGGCAACGATAGCTATCTCATTTTGAAACATATGATCATTATTGCACACAAGGCATTGTAAAGAACAATTTGTCATCATCCTTGATGCAATAAGAGTATAATTTGGCAAACCCACACCATGAAAAATGTCCAATGTATCAACATGGTTGCAAACAAACCATAGGAAAGAGCAAGTTTTCGACATATTTGTTGCAACACCAAATGCGTAGGAACCAAAACACTCATGACAAGACATGCTCGAAATGCATTATGGTTGCAAACAAACCATTGGAAAGAACAATTGTTCATCATATTTGTTGCAACACATAAATCATTCATATGAAAGATGGGAAAATTTGTCTTGCCATAGGAGAAACCAACATCACAAACATGTTTGCAAACAAACCAAATGCAAGAGAAATTGGTCAACTTGTTTGATCCAAAACATGGGAAAGGTATTAGAGCCGGGTTCGATCCACGACTCAAGTGTATGCTCTCAAGAGCTCGCATTGTCAACTCATGCTCAATTGCGGTTGACATTATCATGCATTGACCGGCACACACAAGACACCATATGAAGAAATGATGTGCACGGTATATGAACACGTCTTCCATCATGACGCGTCTCTTCATTTGCACAACACCAACCACACCAAAATCAAATGGAAAATATGACATATGTGGATGGTCACTATGCAAAGTGAAGGATGGAACAAGGTCCATAAAAGAGAACGAAAATCTCCACAAGGTGAGAAAGCTATGGGGGCAATCTCATAAGCCAATATACCAACATTATTGCAAACCAAGCATTTAAAAGAACAATTGTTCAATATTTTGGATGCAACAATGGGAAAGTAGCGCAAACATCGATTGCAAAACATGGGTATGGCAAAGTCATCACAAATAGAAGAATCGACATGGTCAACATTGCGGAAAGCGTGAACATTGTTGTCACCAAACATTGGAAAAGAGCAATTGTTCGTCATGTTTGAATTGACAACGGACGAGAATTGGAAACACTCATAACTAGGCATGTCGATGGAAAATCATCACAAATAGATGATTCCACATGATCAACATTAGAAGTATCACATGGGAATAAAAATGTATCATATGATGGGGCAAAGAAATCATCCATAGCATGCAAGCATTCAAAATTCATCATGTCCACTAGCGGGATCATGGTCACATCAACACCCATACCTTTGTTGTCCTTCTCATGTGAAGTAGGTGTTGAAGTAGGGGCCTCTATGTGGCCGACTCGTTCATCTTGATGTAGGCATGTGGTGGCATCATCATCATCCATGAAACCTAGCACACGATGAGAGAACACACTAGAGGAAGATGGTAAGTTGTTAGAAAGCAAAGTGGCCTCACTTGCCCTATCAACTACCTCTCTCAACTCAAAGGTGTATCACTCATTCCCTCAAAGCGAAAACACTCAAACTCGCATATGGTGGAGGCACTCAACTCACTCTCGTTCTCACTCAAGTGGGCTAAGTGGCTCTCATTCTCACATGGGATTGGTGCTATCTCATCATTGAAGCACATGAGGGTAGGCTCGGTTTCCTCATCTCCACACGCCTCCAAGGTTGAAGGGCAACTCCCATGCTCAACCTTCTCGAGCTCATCGCCTCCAAAGATGCATGCCATAGTTTGGCCATCCTCATTCAACGCATCCACCAATGTGATAGCATTGCTCATGCTCGCCTCCGTGGTCGAAGGGAGAATCCCATTCTCGACCATCTTCTTGTCGCCCTCATCTCCATTTGGGCACTCCCACATCATGTGACCATTGCCATCGCATATTGGACACGAGAGATTGGGACATTCTCGTGGACCATGGTCTTGGCCTTGGCAATTGTCGCATATGCGTTCTTCCTCATGCCATATGGGAGTCCAAGTGTCTCGGCGATCTCTAGGGTGAGGTGGTGGCGAAGGAGTGCGTTCATGGCGTCCACCATTTGAGCGATGAAGCTCTTGATATTCATTCTTTTGGTACGCTCGAGGTGAGTGTTGACGTTCTTGTCGAGGTTCATGACGTCCATGACGATCGCGTTGTTGTGGTGGTGGTGATGGTAGGCGGTCATGATGTTCCCCATTTGGGCGTTGACGCTCTTGAGGCGCGTTGGCATTGTTCACGCTAGGAGAACGTGGATGTTCCACGTGAAGACGATGTCGTTCACGACCGTCGCGCCTTGGGTTATCTTGAAGATCTTGTTGTGGTTCAACTTGACGAGGACCATGACGCGTATGCCTTGATTGTGACGACCTTGAGGTGCTTCTTGTACGGCTTGAGCGTGAAGGAGCTCGTTGTCGCGCAAGGTTGTTGATAGCTTCGGTCATCCGCTCCATGTTCGCATTGATTTCGTTGAAGTTGGCATCATGAGTTTGGAGACGGCGCTCGTAGCGGCCTAAGCCATCACGAAGAAGGTGTCCAATACCAACGAAGTCGTCAAGTGTAACATAGGCATGATCACCTTGAACTTCACCATGGATTTCCTCTTCCGAGCTTGAGCTTCCGTTTGTACTTCCCCTAAACATTTTCTCAAGATCAAGTGAGATATGTGGTAAAGAAAAACCAAGACAAACTATATCCCAAGTATAATGTGGCTTAGAGGAGAGTATCCGGTTCTAACACCCAACACACACACTTATGAGGATAGGAAGGTATGAAGTGGCAAACGAAACAAGCAAACCCGCGAAAAGTATGTTGTTCAAGGTAGAGAAAATCCACAATGATCAAATTACTCAAGAAACTCCAACCACAAATGATGAAGAAACACACACAAAAGCGAATGATGGGGTTGGGCGACCAAAAGGGCGAGCACTCGAAGATTGACAACCTAACGAAGACTACGTGCTCAAATGTCACCCAACACAAGAAGGACGCTAGCTCAATTACTTTTAGTGGGCAACGGATTTGCACAAGAGTTAACACTCACACTCACTTTGGCGGTTTTCGCTTTGTCGCAACCTACAAGAGATGAAACTTGGCACCACTTGATTCTTTTCTTTTTTTTTTGATTTTTGCTTTTTGACGATGATTCCTTCTCTTTTGCTAGTGCCAAGCTCTCTAACGATACACACTCGCCAATACTTTGAAGACAAACACTCAACACGTGCAATGCCTCGCAATATCACCGAGCTAGTCCAATAGGTTAAGTTGCGCGAAAGGAAGAAGGGCTCACAACGGAAATGATGGTGGGGGAAATGTCGAGTCCTTGGTGGCGTCGTCGCTTGGCGTTGATGAAGTCGCTGCGGAAGCTTGTCGATGTCGTAGACGTGTAGTACACACCAGCGAAGGACTCAAACAACAAGAGGAAATGCCAAAACGAACCGAGGAAAAGAAAATTTTCTGAAAATTTGGGCCCTGGCGGTAGTACCGCTTAAGCTGGCGGTAGTACCGCTGTCAACTTTTCTGCTCGAATTTTGTGCGATTTTGGGCTCCAAAACTTCCTCGAATCCATGGGGAAATGGCAAAATTGAGGCTATGGGAACGCAAACAAAGGTGGAGGGCGTCCTAAAGCAACAGATCCATGGAGAAAAACTACCAAAAACGCAACGAATCGACAGATCGGCTCGAATCAAGGCAAGGCTATTTTTGGTGGAAATTTTCGAATTTCTCAAAAACGAAGAAAAAATTGGTGGATTTTGGTGGAAACACAACTCAAATCCGTGTCAACCTAGAGCTCTGATACCATATGATGCGGGTAGGTCCCGATTTTCACGGATTTGGGCGGAGGGAAGGATGAACACGAAAAACACGCGAAGAACGATGAACACAAAGAGGGGAAATTAAACACACAAGGGTAAATAGCAAGTAGCAACCCGGCAAGAATTGACTGGTAACAAATCCCCGAGGGCAGCCCCCAATCCTCCTCTCCCAAGCACACCTTACTCTTAGGATTGTTTGTCCAATTGGTCAATCCAACCAACCCAATCTACACTCTAAGAGGGAAGATTAGCAAGTAATCGCAACTACAAGCGGAGCCTTGGTATCCACGCAGGGATCTTCTCCTCAAGAGGAGGCCTTGGTTCATCTCCACATGTGGAGGTCTTGATTCATCTCCATAGGAGGAAAGAGACACTTTGAGAAGAAGGAGCAAGGCTCTACTTTAGTTCCCAAATCATAGTCTAACCCTAGATCTAGTCCAAGGAGTCCTATTTATAGTCTAGATCCAAAACGAGGTGGAAGGATAAGGTTACACGGGCCTCCTGCCCGAACTGCTCCCGCACTGGCGGTAGTACGCTGGCTTAGCCGGTGCTACCGCTGGTGCGGGAAGGCGCGGCTTCATCCCACCTCGCCGGTACCACTTGGTGCCGCTGTTGATGCCGCTGCCGGTACCGGGTAAGGGTTCCGAAGGGCTGTTTCGGCGGTAGTGCCAGCGGTAGCACCGCCGGCGTGGGGCTCGCCCATCCCACGTCCCCGGTACCGGTCGGTACCGCTGCTGGTACCGCTGGCGGTACCGCCGGCGTGGGTTGAGGCCTTGCTGACTGGGCCAGGGGCGGTAGTACCGCTTATTCCAGCGGTAGTACCGCCGCCTAGGGATTCTTCTCTTCTTTCTTCTCCTCTTCCAAGCCTCCGCCTTGACGGGCTCCATTCCTCTTGCGCCTTGTCCATCCTCCCGTGTACACGTACTCGTCGTGGTAACCCTAGCATCATCAAGTGACGAAGCATGACGTAGAATACCATCCAAAGGGTGAGGAATGGGGCTCAAGTAGAGGAACGAGCTCACCTTTGATGTCCATGGTGGCTTGTGAAGTGTGGAGGGTCTTGACGTGGTGATGGTCGTGACCAGGGCTACATCAAGGAGGAAGACAAGGAGTACAACTCTGAGGACGACCTTAACGTCAAGTAAGCCTTGGCAGCCTCCGTCGAGACCGCCACGTTGGACGATTTTGCATGCTGGTCGTGCCTCCCCTGGGATCTCCACGACATGGTGCTGGAGCAGCCGCATCCGCCACCGCCGCCGTACTTCCCACCCGATCTGGTTAGGCGAGAAGGAGGAGCCAGCGCAGGAGGTAGAGCACGCGAGACCGCTGCCCTGCGCGCCGGGCCACCGCTGCCACCTGTCACAGATTGGCCGTGGCCGCAACATGTCTTCATTGACCTCTCCCGGGAAAACGACGACGAGTCGCTATACGTACCGACCGACGGCCTTTTAGTTTTTTAATTGCTGTAAGCGCCTTTTGGCACGAAAATAGGTAAATTACCACCGCTTGAATGAAGTTTGAAGTTTAAATTTTATTCCAAAAATATACATTTCGAGTAATTTCAGTGAAATTTCAAAATTGGCGTTGAATTTTATTTTAATTGCCAAATTGTTCTGTTGACGTGTGTGGCATACCACAACTAACCCGCAATGGTGACACATGGAACGCAGGTAACCGATGCAGTACTTACAAGTGGCACGTCCACCTCACGCCACTGGTAACCTTTTCACACTAGCAGCTGTGGACCTATATATCACGTAACTGATTATCGCGTAAAGATAATCAGAAGCCACCTTAATTCTTGTCAGCTTAAACAGAAAAAAGATGAACGTATAAAAGATGGACCGACGCTTGTCACCTTTTCACACTCAGTGGCGTAACGGTGGCGGTCCAGCCTGTTAGCCCACTCACGGGAACGAGCGGTAGCTATGGGCCTTTTAAGTTGACGTTCATCCTGAGCCTACTGGCCTTTTCTGGGCATGGTTGCTGCACGAAGAATCCTATGGGCTATGGGCTATGGTGCAGCGTTTTGTAGCTCATTTTAAAGTTTTTTTTTATGTAGCCAATGTGTATTCTATCAACATCTATAAAAAAAGTCACAATTTTTTAAAACTTCAAAATTTTCATTTTTAAAATAAAAATACAGGTACATGTAGCCCGAGGTGCACTCACTTTTCGCACCTTGGTATCACTATTATTTTTGATTTTTTTACAAAAATTGCAGTCAAAATGGCATTGGATTAGATAAAAAGAGCGTTTATGTACATGAGACCATGGTGTACATCTCCAGGAGACCAGGACCAAGATCTTGCGATTTATTTTCAGAATTAGAGGCCTATCGTAACTGAATATTGTGACCGACAGTCAATCTTTACTAGAGTCTACTTAGAGATGGTGTGGATCTTTGCTAGAGTCTAGTTAGAGAGAGTGTGTGTGGAGATGCAACATGGTATCTGTTCCCCCTCTCTAATATGAATCTACCTAGAACTTCTAAGTTGAGTAGCACTCGTACTTGCCAAAGTCATGCGGAAGCAAGCATCAAGGGAACAAAGTAGAAATCATCTGCCACAAGCAAAATGTCATCAACGTAATACTTTCCTTTTTTCTCTCCATTTGGTTGAATAAAACTTATGATATAAGAATTATGCATAATAGTTTTACTTCCTTCTTAGTTGCACAGGTCGTTATCGAGATTTATGATGTAGAGTAACCGAAACCACCATGCACTTACAACGATCCGGATTTTATATTAAGTTGAATGTCACAATTTCATCTATTACATGGTTGAGTTGAATCTTAGGTTTAGATGAAGCTTTAGCGCAACCTCAAGCTTAACTTATATCCACGAAACAAACCAAAGAATGTCATATTTTCAACTAATATCAACGTGCGAGCCGTAGTACAATATTCCTTCGTGTACATCAGGCTACCTGTCATCTGAAGCAAACATTTGGCAATTACTTGATACCACACTTAATGCTTCATACCTCCTGTACTAAGACGGAAGGCTCGAGCAGAGCCCAGCTTTAAATTAATAAAGCCAACCGGCCAAATGATCCACACACACATGAAGGTCTCCGCCCATGGCGGGTACAAACTGAAGTACACGATAGCACGCAGGCTATAGTCTAGGGATGAGGACATCCCACACACACGAGCTAATACATGGAGCTACGGCGATAAAGATACAGGTACAGGCAGTCACTCCGGTCTATCCCGGACAGAGTTGTGAAGCGAGCGAATCCTGCCAATTGCTTGCTCCAACGCTCCACGGTCTTGCCTCCTAGCCACTGGCTTCCACACCTGCACATACAACGCCATTTTGTATAACCCGTCAGCCGGTTGAGAAGGAAACACCCCCTCAATCGAGAATCTATTCCTCATGTTCCACAAGGACCATAAAAGTGCCGCACAGCAAGTCCATAGAACTCGCTTGTGTTGACCCGACTCTGCCGTAATCAATCTAACAAGATCCGCGAAACATGAGGGATTCCAGGAGCAGCGCAACAGTTCCCTAACTGTGCTCCACATAAACTTTGCCAGGGGACATAAAAAGAAGATATGATCCATATCCTCCCTCTCCTCACACAAGGCACATCTGCCTGTGGAGGGACCCCGTCTCCTCGCAATGTTATCATTGGAGGGTAATCGCTTCCTAGCCAGTTGCCAAAGGAATATTCTGATCTTAAGGGGAATAGCGATCCCCCAGATCTCCCTATAATGATCTCTAGGCGTGCCATCGCAAAGTTTGTTATAAAGGGACCTAACCGAGAACTTCCCGGAGGGCTCAAGGGCCCAAGATAGTTCATCCTGGACTGCAGCTGGCTCGAATACCGGGAGCTCCCTAACTAGGGAGTTCCATTCCGCAGCCTCGACCGGTCCAATCGACCGCCGGAGGGGAATGTACCACTCCCCCTCTCGATGGGCCTTCGCCACCGAGGTGTCTGGTGAAGCCACAATGGCATAGATTGCTGGGAAACGATCCTTCAGGGGTCCTGCCCCCGTCCACCAGTCAATCCACAACCTAGTGGATCTGCCATTCCTCACTTGGTGTCTCGCTCCCAGACATAGGAGGTTCTTAACCCTCTGGAGAGCCATCCAGAATTGGGAACCCCCCCCCCCCCCCCCCCGTGGTCATCTACCAGGATGTCCTTGGTTCTCAGATACTTAGCCCTGAGGATGTCGGCCCAAAGGCCAGCCCCCCCAGTCAAGATCTTCCAGACCCACTTAGCCATGAGACAACGGTTCATGAGCTTGGTATCCATGATACCTAAGCCCCCTAAGGCCTTGGGTTTACAAACTGCATCCCAGCGCACCCAGTGGTACTTGCGTTTCTTCCCGTTCGCCTCCCAAAAGAAGCGGGAGCGGGAGCCGTCCATGGTCCGATGGACCCCATCCCCTAAGAGGCAAACTGCCATAGCATGGAGGGGAAGGCTGGACATGCACGCATCTGTGAGCATTAGCCTAGCCGCAGAGGACATCAGCTTACCCATCCAGGGGTCTGCCCGCTTAGCAACCTTACCAGTAAGGTGGCGCCAGGCACTTGCCGTAAGCGCGTGGTCACTAATGGGCAGTCCTAGATAGGTGAACGGGAAAGACCCCTGCCTGCAGTTAAGCATCTGGGCCACCCTCGTCTGCTCCTCAGTACTAGCCCCCAAGACTAGTACCTCACTCTTGTGGAAATTGATTCTAAGACCCGACATGCTCTCAAAGCAAAGAAGCATAAATTTCAGGTTGGCAATAGCCAAATCGTCCTGCTGGATCATGATGATCGTGTCGTCTGCATACTGCAGATGCGACACTCCCCCAGGAATCAGATGGGGCACAACACCCTGGATGTGCCCTGTCCTCTTAGCCGCGTCCAACATTGCTGCTAAGGCTTCGACTACAAAGTCAAAGAGGAGGGGGGACAAGGGGTCGCCTTGCCGAACCCCCCTACCATTACGAAAGAAATTACCCATTTCTCCGTTAATGGTGATAGCCGTCTGTCCACCTGAGACCAGGCTAAGCGCCCGATGGACCCACCCAGGATCAAAGCCAACCCTGAGGAGGACTTCCCCTAGGAAGCTCCAGTTGACTCGATCATAGGCTTTCTCAAAGTCCAGCTTCAAGAAGACACCCCCTAGACTCTTGGAGCTGGACTCATGGATAATCTCTTGTAAGGAAACGACTCCCTCGTGTAAAAGGCGGCCCTTGATGAACGCGGACTGAGTGTAGCTAATCGTACGATGAGCGATCGGGCTAAGTCTAAGCGCATAGGCTTTAGCTACAAACTTGAAGATAACATTGATCAGCGCAATCGGCCTAAACTGCCGTATATCCTCGACGCCTTGCACTTTGGGGATTAACGTGAGTACCCCAAAGTTCAGACGAGCGATGTCGACTCTCCCTAGAGCGAAATCGTTCGTAATGGACAGTACCACCGGGCGAAGGGTCTTCCAGAAGCGCTTAAAAAAGCACACTATTAGGCCATCCGGGCCCGGGCCGTGTCCACCTTCATGCTCGCTAGAACATCGTCCAACTCCTTCTCCGTGAAGGTTAGCATGAGAGCGGAGTTCTCCTCCTCTGTGACCCGCGGCCGCGAATCCCAAAGGGATGGGGAGAGCTGAAACGCCGGTAAATCCCCGGGTGTCCCCATAAGGGCTCGGTAGAAATCGTAGATGTGTGCTTGGAGCCCCGCAGGCTCCACCGCAACACCATGGGCATCAACCAGCCCAGCGATGGCACATTTCCTCCTCCTGCCATTAGCTATGGCATGGAAATACGCAGTATTAGCATCCCCTTTAAGGGTCCAGGCGAGCCTGCTGCGTTGTTTCCAATACTCCTCCTCTACCTTATCGAGGTGGCACAGCTGGTTCTCCAGATGATAACGAAGGGCCCACCCTTCATCATCTAGGTCAAAGGAATCAGCACGCGCGTCCAAAGCGCGGATCTGAGATAAAATCGCCTCTTTCAAGTCCCTCTCCGCCCGACCCAGGTTGGCACCCCAACCCTTCAGGAATTGACGGAGGCCGCTAGAGAGGAGTTGCCAGCGGGAGATGGAGTCCAACCCCTCCACCCTGGGTGTAGAGAGATCTCCCCATTTGGCCTCGACCAGGTCCCCAAACTCTGGACGCTCTAACCAGCTCTTCTCGAAAAAGAAGCGAGGGTTCCTTTTCCTAAGGTCTTCCCCAGAGCTCAGGGTCAAGGCCGAGTGGTCCGACCCAACAATGGGCTCTGCTACTAATGTGCAGAGAGGGAAGAGGGTTTCCCAATCTGCTGACATAAGAACTCGGTCCAGTACGCACCTGACCGGGTTCAACTGTCGGTTAGTCCAGGTATATCATCCCCCACTCCGACGGACCTCTCGCAACGCGAGGGAAGCAATGCAATCATTAAATCTATGGACCCTGGGCCAGTTAATGTTTGCATTGCTCTTGTCCTCCACCCCACGGATCAAATTGAAGTCGCCTCCAATCACCAGTGGGTGTGGGCATGCTTGGACTGCCATCGTGAGCTCATCCAGGAAATCTGGCGACCTCCGATGATCAGCCGGACCATACACCACAAAGAGGGACCAGGTCTGGGTGGTATCCAACTGGGAAAACATCCACCCGGATGAAGAACACGCCCGTAACCCAGGCCTGTACCTCAAATCTGTCCTCGTTGACACCCAACAACATACCCCCGGAATGCCCACAAGCTGGGACAGACTGCCAGGCGAACCGCCCTCGTGGGTCGATGCTGAGGAGCTCTGCAGGTGTAAAGGAGGATTTGATGGTCTCCTGCAACCCTACAAAGTCAAGCTGTTCTCGGGAGGCCCAATCACGAATCTGGGTGCGTCATCCCGGCCGACCGAACCCTCGAATGTTATAGAATCCGGCTCGCATCTATGCGGCCTTCTTCCTCCGTCCACGACGGGATTTCTGGGCAATGTGCCCACCCCTAGCTGGGGCCAAGGTAGGACGCGAGCCCAGCTCGACCGAGACTGGAGTCGCACCCCCCTCCCCCTCCGCTCGCTCGGACTCGGCCCCTGAGGGTCGGGGAGGGTTCTCTCCACTCGCCTGGCGAGAAGCTTGTTCCTTTCGGAACTCTGCCAGGGCGAGAGAGGCTTGCGCCTCTTCCTTGGCCCGAACCAAAGAGAGGATCTCCGAGGGCGTACCCGCCTCAAGGGAAAAAGCTAGACCACCATCGTGAACCACCGAAGCTAAGTGCGAATCAGGAATCTCACGCAGAATCGCAAAGGGGTTTTTGAGATTACCTGAGTGGTCGAGGTTCTTGGCCGCAGCCCGCAGCTCCGCACGCTCCGCAACTGAGACCGCCGCCACCGAGCTCAGAAGACGCGCGCTCTTGCGCCGAGGTCCCGCAGGTACCAACGTGGTGCGGCTCCGCCGCTGGGTCACCACGTCCGCATCCACCACCATGTCCTCCATCTCCGAGTCCGTGTCCGCGTCGGTGATGTGGACCTCCTTGCCGCTGAAGAACCGGTCCTCCGAGGTCTTTGCCGGCGACCCGGACTCACATCCCGAGCCCGCCGACAAGAGCGCAGACGCCTCCAGCGGTGAGGCTGGGACAACCGGGGCGGAAGGCTCAGGCAGGGCCTGCGCCACAGTCACCGCCTCCGCCGCACGCATCCTCTCCAGCGCCGCTAGAGAGAGAGGCCAAGCGCTAGACTTGGAGAGGCTCATGTTGCTGCCAAACTGGTCAAGCACCAGAGGAACCTCCTCGGCCTCAGCCGGCTTCGGGGACGACCCAACCCCTGTCAGGTCCGGCGCACCCGCCGGAACAGACGTCGATGAGGGAGGGGGCCGAGGAGGTGCGCACACCACCTGTCCCCGAGGACCTGGACGTCTCAAGAGCCCGCGCCTTGTCCTTCTCTGCCGCCTGCAGCCACTCGTCCGAGAGCTGCTCCTCCCCCCCCTCATCATCCGCGTCCATGTCATCCATGGGAGGCGAGGGAGGTGGGGTGGGGGCAGGGGCGAAACCCGGCTCCACTCGAATGCCCAGGTTGTAGCCCTTGTTCTTGTGGAAGAGCTGGATCAACCCCTTCGCATTGGAGGGGTCTCGGCACGCCAACTTGACGCGAACCGGCTGGCGCCCGGGGAGGGTGCTCTCGTCCACCTCGATAGGACGGCCCAGCATGCCTAAACCCGCCAACAGACGGTCAGCACGCCTCAGGCGTCTGGGGAGTCCAGAAACCTGCGCCCAGTACTCCCGGAGGGTCTCGGCCGGCGCCGGGTCTGCGTCCGCTAAGGTGATGCTCACGTCGGTACCACTCAACGGCAGATACATGCGGCCACTGCGCGCACACATCCGAAGCATCTCCTTGGACGGAAAGACCACCGCGAACTCCTTGGAGGAGGCGCGGGTAACCTGCCAGTCCCACGACGACTCGACCAGGTGTTGCAGCTCCTTGGAGAGTGCATCCACCGAGATCGGCTTCTCCTTGAAGGAGAGAATCGCGGAGTTCGAGTCGTCCTCCACGTCCCAGTCGTCCGTGTCGCAGTCAAGGTCGAAGAAACATTCTCCGGCCAACGCTTGACCGAGGACACGGAGGCATGGACGGCGCTCCACCCGGCTCGGCAGTGCCGGAGCACCCGCCGGCGGTGGGATTCTCGGTGCCTTGGACATCCCGGCACGGTGCTGCTGCACCGGAGTCTTACCCTGGGCCTTGGCCTGCGGCGCACCACCGGCCGCCGGAGGCGCCGAGGCACCCGGCAGAGGTGCGGCCAGCCCAGCCTCGCGCGCGGCCGCCGCCTTGGCCTCTCTCTTCTTCTCCCTCAGCAAAAACTGCTCCCTTGCATTGCTGCTGTGACTCGAGCCCGCACCTGCACCTCCCGCACCGCTCCCCGCCGCACCGGACGCGCCACCCGTCCCCTTCCCCGTCGCCGGCCTCCTGCCAGCCTGAGCCGCGATCGCCTGGCCACGGAGCTCGTCCTCCTGCCGCTGCGCGTTGCCGTCGGCGCGGTCGCCGTACCTGCGCTTGGTGCCGCCGCCTTGGGTGGGGGTAGGGGTGGGGAGCATGGCGACCTGGGCGAACGACAGCAGGAGGGGTGATGGGGGCTGCGAGATGCGAACTCGCCTCGCTGATCGATGGTGGCGGCGGATATCCTCGTCTCGAGCTGGGAAGCCTCGCCCTAGATCGGACGTTCCACGCTGCATCCAGAGCCACGCAGGCCATAGGCCACGCGGGCTGGGCCTCGGCCTGCTAACAGACCGCAACGGCGGCAGCTGAGGATGGGCCGCCAGGAGCAGACTCGGCTCATCTGCTGGTCCGGCCCAAACTTCGGAGAGGCCCGCCAGGCAGCCCACGACCGGGCCCACCTGAGAAACCCTCCCCAATTCAAACTGAAAAGGGGAGCTCGGTGGATCCAGCGCCGGCGGCGGCAAGACCAACTCCGCGCTAGGATGCGGCGGGCCACGGCCAGGCGACGCCGGCGGCGACTGCCGAGGTCGCACCCTCGCCCACGGCCAGGAGGCCGCCCCGCGCCGCTCCCGGAACGGAAAACCACCACCGGCGACGTTGCCGTCACCTCCAAGGCCGACGAGGGCTGCGAACCGCGAGCCCCGGCCGCCAGGGGCGAACGCCGACCTGCGTCCGACGCGGAGCGAGCCGCCGCGCCGAACGGCCTCCTGGAGAAAATCTCCCAGGGACGGGGACCCGCCCGCCGCCGCCGGCGACGAGGGTTCCACCTCTTCACTGCTTACCTCGCTGGTGGCCGCTGCGTCGACGAAGTCGCAGGTGGAGGTCCAGAAACGGCCCCCCAACTCGCCCAGCTCCACCGGGGGACGCGTGACGAGGGGCGCCGCCGGGGAGGGCTGCCCGCCGCCGGGTGCGAGGCAGACGCCTCCAGCGTCGCGGGAGCGCATCCTCTTGTACTCAAACTCTATAGATTGCTCTTTGGATCTTCGGGCAATGTTCTCGAGATCTTTGGACAGTTCCACGAACATTCCTGGTAAAGACATGCTCACATATGTTGTCTGATGCAAGAATTGCCGGTCAAACAAGTCGGCTGAAATTATTGGATTTGAGGGGCCAAGGTGTTGGCCCATAGTAGAAAGAGGACATACTCCGTATGAGCAATTAGTTGTGCTGGGGTATGCAGAGGCCTCCATGGATTTTGGGATCAACTTGTAATCAATTTCGGATCACCTTATAATGGATATATTTCAACTCTCATAGTACATACTCGTATGCTAATTACCTGTCAAGTTTCTCCTTTGTTTTCTTAATGTAACTAGTACGCGACAAGAGCGATGTTTGCATCTATGTTCTGTTGTTTTTTTTTGGAGAACCGGCAGGAGCTCTGCCCGTTATTATATTAAGCTTATAAGGAGGAGAAAAGTACATTGCAAGTTACATGCCTAGGAAAGGATGCCAGGCAAAACAGCAAAGAAACCCACTGGCCGATCCATTTGTGCATGGCAGGGGCGTATCCAGTGGGGTGCCATGCCCTACAAATCTGTAGAAATTCACTTAGTACTAATATTTGAATCAATTATTGCTAATTGCTATAAGTATTTATACTAATTGTTGCTAAATGGTAAGTAAAATAGGGAAATTTATAACCTTGACACCCCACCAATTTCATCCTAGATCCGCCACTGGTGCATGGCACCTACAGAGGACAGCAGCAACTACTCTCGCGGCTGCCCACATCTACAC
Organism: Poa pratensis; assembly: GCA_947311845.1. NCBI lineage: Eukaryota > Viridiplantae > Streptophyta > Magnoliopsida > Poales > Poaceae > Poa > Poa pratensis. The sequence goes on from CAMZMU010000075.1 coordinate 20,483,422, forward strand.
GTAGCCCAGAGCCTCCATTCCTCGATGATATTATCAAGAACTCTCCCACAAGGCGAGGCATAGCTACATCTCATCGTGAGGTGCTCCATCGTCTCGTCTTCGACCGAACAGAGGGGACACAAAGTGTGCGACACTAAACCACGCCGCAGAGGCCGATCGGCAGTCCAGCATCTGTTCCGCAGCGTGAACCAATTCGTTGTGACGGATATCTAGTATGATTCAATTCGTTGTCCTAGTAATCTAGTTGTTGACCAATATCATGCACAAACAGTCAGCATCCAGGCCCACCCCCACCGATGATTTGAGGTTGCATGCATGCCGCAGGTATTTGGCGGCCAAAATTAAGTTGCAAGATCGCAGTCCATATGCATGGCAGAAACTTGCAAGATCGATCGCAGTTGATGTCTATCTGAATTTCATTCGTTTCCACTATACATACGTTGATTACATGGACGATCGTTCGAGATCAAGGAATTCATCAAATTTAGTAAACGAAAGTTCTGTAAGAAAGGGAAGCTCGTGGCCGTAATCGGCAGAGGCGTCCGAGTCATGACCGAGTCCCACCCATTCGGAAGCTGACACTCACACCTCATAGGAAATTTACGCTACTGGCAACACTTGGAGGGGAAAACTCCAAGAAAACGAGCGAGATGCACACGGCCAGGGTACGCTATACCTTTTCTCCACGCGGTACGTCGCTACTCGCTACCACTTCCACTTTGCTGTCGCTTTGTTGCTTTGAATCGCCTCAAACGAGAAGAGAAAACTACACTTGAAAAACCTGGCCTCTGGGGAGGGATCGATGGAGCCATGGAGGAAGCCGTTGTTTATTCCGTCGTTGGGCCAATAGGCAACACTATAGGCTATAGCAAGTGCTACCGGTGGCAGTGAGCTATAGCACTTCTCTTTCGGGCGAAATGATTCCATTTCAATATGTTTAGGTGAAGAAAATGGTCAAGTGCTAATCTTTTTTGGCGGCACTCAAATGGACAGACAAAGCTTGAACCGTAGCAAACGAGGAAACTCTGCGCGCGTTCTGCGAGAAAACAACTTCTGAAATGGTAGGAAAGCCGCGTTAATTGGTCTTTATCGAAGAAAACTGAAAGCCGCGTTGATGTGAGGTGAGGTGCACTTCCCTTTCAGCTACAGGGGCAGAGTGATATAGGAGAAACTTATTTATTCCATTTTAGACACACGACCCTGCTCTCACTGGTGTTTGAGCTCTGTTTTGGCGGTTGCTCCAGCCACTTGTAGACCTTGTCGTTGTTGTACCAAGATCAAATATGCATGCGTTCACACATGACTTATGGTAATCTGCCGCGCATGTGGTGTGCGTTGAGCTTATCATGTTTGTCCATGGGTACTGCTTTGGTGTAGCTAGTCTCCTAATTCATCATCTTCTCTGATTCTTCCTGCCAATGCGCGTTGTGTGGGTCCTGGATATCCTAAGACTAATACAATGACAGTAGGTACTAAGGAGTTCTCAACCGCATAATATGTTTACTCTTAGCGTTGTTAAATCCGACAAAATTCCTTTTTATATAGCTCAAGCTGCTAGACATACCGTGATACGAATCCGCTTAACAGAACTGGCATACTTAGAAAACCATGCATATCGTCTTTGTTTTCTCTTAACCGCCGGTGTCGACTCTGTTTTCTCTTCTTCTTTTTCTCCTTTTTTTTTTCTTTTGGGTTTGCTTTGTGCTGTTTTGTCCAGCAGTGGTTTCACAGTTGTATCGGTTGGTTTCTATATTAATATAGCGGGACGAAATCATATTTCAAGGAGAAAAATGTTGAATATAAATATATTGCCTAGCTCTTTTCATCAGTTCGGACTTTTGATTTAGAAGGCTAGTGTAGCAATTCTATAAAAACCATGCATATCGTCTCAATTACACGTCTCTATTTCGACGAGAAATAAGAAATCCCTAGGCAACCAATAATTAACAAACCAATAGAAAATTAAGACGACATTTCAAAGTGGAAATACATATGGTCACCCAAAACCAAACATAGCTCCCATCGCATGGACTGGACTAGACATCAAATATCTTTCGAATTTAACCCACAGGCTAAGAGACTGACAATGGATCGGCTCTCTCTCTCTCTCTCTCTGCCAACGTGGGACGATAGTTTGACTCAAATTCACCCAGAAATCAAAACCTCACTTTTCTTTAATCTCTCTAGAAATAGGCGCTTTACCCTTTCCTATTTTCTACACTAGCACAAAGCGCGGTGTGGTTCCTAATACTCCATCCGTTCATAAATATAAGACATTTTAGCTTTTCTCGGTTTTTTCATATTCGTATGCATCTAGACGTGTTTTAGTGTGTATATTTATTTATTTTAATCCGGATGTAGACCACAAATGGAGGTCGAGCTACATGTATCCCTTTATTTTGAACAATTTAAAAATCTTATTTTGAAGTATCAAAAAATTCTGGATGTAGACAATGTTGTATTGTTTCAACGTGTAAAATCTCGACTAGAGATATCATGTATTTTGGGTTGTACAAAAATAACAAAATCTGACATTTAAAAGTCGTGAACAGTGCAAAAGAATTGTGTAGACCAGAATATCAAATATTTTGATTTTAGATTTTGCACGTTGGTAGAATACAACATTGTCTACATTCAGAATGTTTTTCAGATTTTTTTGAAGCTTCTAAATATGTTTTTCAAAAATTTCAAAATAAAGGGCTCTATGTAGTTCGGCCTCCACTTGTGGTTTTTGTTACAAAACATAACTTTCCACTTCAGAGTCGTAGTTGATTGGTGAAACTATGAGTCAAATACTCACAATATGGAGTATCTATGTTCCTGTTCTCGCTGCCACGCGACGACGAGGGGGTAGGTTTCTTCCTCATATCGCATGCATCTGGCGTTGCAAGGGATTTCTTCGAAGCTGCACATGGGACTTTCAACCGACTGTTGCAGCTACGTTGCTGCTTCTCTGGGCCGATATGGCGGCCGCTCTGAGTTCTGGTACCGGTTAAGATTTCAGATACTTCTCTATGCTATCTCTTCTTCTACCTCCATGCGGCTTGCCATTGCAGAGGCTCTTTGACAGCACAAGGATAATCCACAGTTGTTCAGTTCCAAGTTGCGACGTCCCTGGCGGCGACTCGGCTTCTCGTGTCTATAGGCCTAGCATTGGTGGAGAAGATCCAGTTTGCAATTTTTATCGTCAGTTTAAGGTTCTTTTTATTAAAAAAGCAAGGATTGAATATTCTTTTTTTCCTTTGGGGTTCCCCCAAGAATTTGTAATCCCACCTCCCAACATTAATGCAGTTTATGGGTGGGCTAAAAAAAAAGGTTCGACGTTGCATATCGGTTTTAGGCCCATGCCAATACACTGGATCTTAGCACGCTATCATAGGAGCATTAAAATCTTAATATACAACTAGTACAATGCATTGTTTCTTATTAGTTGTATCTATATTTAATGATTTGTTGCTCATGCATGTATATGATTGGGTAAAAGGTTTTTTTTTGCATATGGCCACGTGTAGAGGTTGTATGTTAGCTAAGATACAAACTCACCCTCTCTCTTCATTAACTAGTATGCCACATCAGCAAAATATCTATGAACCCGCGCTAAGAAACTTGCATTGGCATAGACGACGCTTGAAACGTCCCTTTATAGATAAGCGTATTCAAAGAAGGAAAATGAAAATTTAGTTAATTAATAGATTGATTAGTCAGGCTTACTGAATAACGAGGAAAAAATGCTTGAATGTACATGACCACTATATCTACTATACTGATTGATGTAGAGACCGGCGTTCTTCTCCTTCTCCAAGAAATAGTACTCCCTCCGTTGCTAATTATAATTTTTTTTGGATATATCAATTTGGTCTACATATGTACTAAAATGAGTGAACATACACACAAACCGACTAGAAAAAAGCCTAATCATTTTATATTTAGGAATGGAGGAAGTATGTACGACTACTACCTTCATTCTTTTGAAAGATGTAAAATTTGACCAAGTTTATATCAAAATTATCACTAATTATAATATTATATGGACATATTACGAAAAAATATTTAATGATTTATCCAACAATAGTAATTTACCATTACACATGTTGATAGTTTTTTTAAAAGTTTGATCAAAATTTACATGGTTTGACTTGTGACAAAATTTATACGTATTACGACATAGAGAGAGTACATAATTATTTGTAATACACATACTTGAAGGGGATCATATGCAGAAAACAAATTTTTCCTAACAACGATAACCTTAAACTAGCCAGGATCTATTACTATGCAGATATAGAGTAACGGAGGAGAACGATATACATACCCTTGTAGACCTTTCGTGGGATTGTCACGGCAGATGTTACTAGGGGGTAACTTAGGTTTGGGGTCATTGCAGCTCTGGTGTACGGAAGATTGTCTCGCTCCACGGGAACACACGATTTACCCAGTTTCAGCCTCTCCATTGGAGATAAAGACCTACTTCCTGCTTGCTAATATTGATATGTGGATCTCGTAACTCGGGGAACACAAGTCGCCGGGTTGCAAGTCTAGGGTTACAAGGATGTCTCGATATCTCTCTCTCTACTTGGGGATTCTGTCTTGCTTGTTAATCCATGACCTAGGAGCCGGCTTATAAACGCCTCCGGGTCTCCTGGTCGCATATAAGGTAAGGCCGGGTCTCCCCCAGACTCGGAGTCCTACTCTATCTCCTCTTGTTCTTTGTGGCCTCCAAGTCTTCAGACTTCGTGACTCGTACCACCTCCGGGTTTTCCGGAACCTTCCTTGTATAGGCCGGGTTTCCAACAAGCTCTCCGGCCCATCAGTGTAACCCGGCCCATGGCGATGGTTAGCTGGCGTCGCCCGGCCTCCTGCCTGGCGGGTCATGTTTCCCTCTTCATGGGCCTACCGGGTTATCTTTCCCCCAACAAGACCGATAGCGGGGATTACGCTCCCGCAACAAGCGTGGTTGATGAAGCCGACATAGCCGACCTCGAGGTCATGAAGACGAGCTCCTCCAAGCGCCCCAAGCGTGGCGCCTCACAGAGCTTACACACGTACGGAGAAGATGACGACCTCCGGGCTCCGATCCAGCCGAGCAGCGGAAGTAGAAGACTTGGACCGGAGAAAACCAGCAGCACGGCGGTGTGCGTATGGTGGAGAAAACCTCAACCCGTGCGTGGCCCCAATTGCGGAGCCACGTCTAAACGGATGAGAGAGAGATAGAGAGAAAATAGTGCAATTTCAAAGGCACGGGGGCACCCCTATTTAAAGGTGGAGGAGGGCAGCCAACCTTGGTGGCCTGGCCATGTGAGACTATTCCCACATGCCAGCCGCACCAACATGGTTCGCCGGCCCTAGGTGGGCCCCATGTGGTCCACCTAGGCCGGTCGGCCCTCCCCTCCCTCTCTCTTTTGGGGTCAAGGCCCATTTAGGTGGGCTGCCTTTAAAATTCGAAAATAAATAAAATAAAAATATATTTAATTATTAATTACACTAATTAATATTAAATACAAATTATCTAATTTATTCCGGCTCTGAAAACCATTTTGTCAGCTCCCGAACTTTGTCGGATATGTCCCAGAACACTTTCGGCGTTCTTCTCTCTATTTTCTCTTTTGCATCCAATCTAAATAAACGTCATCTACCCTTAAGTGTGACACCCTAGCGGTTCGGGATCACTCCAGACATGATCGAGATGATGGGTTCGTAGCATAGAAAACAAAAAATCTCCTACGGTAAGAACAACTAAGACACCAAGATCTAATCTAGTGGATGTGAGCAACGGGTAGAACCAAGTTCCAAGAGATTAACTCACACTCGAAGACCAAAAGTGTTTCGAGAATGATTCTCGTGGATGGTGTAGTCGACACTTGCCGATCTCAAGATCGCGAAGATGAACGCTGCAACGGGCAGCGTTTCCGTGCTCGGTCACACGTACAGCTTGACGACGACCTCCGTTCCCTCGTTCCAGCGGGGCAGCGGAAGTAGAGGATCCACCGGGAAGTCCAACAACACGATAGCGTGGTGTGGTGGAGAAAGTATTTCTGCAGGGCTTCGCCTAAGCCATGTCTTTTTCGGTGGAACAGCGGGAAGAGGACAAGTGGACAAGTGAGAGAGGACCACCACTCAATATATAGGAGAGGGGAGGCAGCATCTCCTTGGGGATGCGCCAGCCCAAGGAGAAATCCCCATTTTATTCCTCTTAATGTGAGTGGTAATTCCATATTAAATCACTTGAAACTTCCTCTTAATTTGCTAGAAACTCCTACTCATAAATCCAGGAGTTTTTCTCCCATAAATGAATAAAACATTTTTAATTCTTTTATTCGAGATTTAATATTTGCTGATTCTTTTAATCAACAAACATTAACACTTACCCCCTTGAACTATTTCAATATTACCCGAAACAATTTCGATGCTGTCCAAACTTTCTCCAATATTCCGTATCCTCTCAAAAGCGTCGGCAAACCTTAAGTGTGTCACCCTACGGTTCGTGAATAATGTAGACATGACCGAGATACCTCTCCGACCAATAGTCAACAGGGGGGATCTGGAGATCCGTAATGACTCCTACACATTCAATGATGAATCTTGTGATCGCGTGAACCATAAACGTCGTAACCAATTCCTTTTGTCTAAAGATATTTTACTTGTCCGATATCCGATCATTGGTATCAACTATACCTAGTTCGATCTCGTTACCGACAAGTACTCTTTCTCGTTCCGTGATATGACATCCTTGTGACCTAGTCAGTGCTTGCAAGCGGTGTCAATGTGATATCACCGAGAGGACCCAGAGTATATCTCTCCGTCGTTTGGATGGACAAATCTCACTCTTGATCCATGAGCCTCAACTAATACTTTCAGAGTACCCAATTCCACCTTTATAGTCACCCTTTCACGGTGTGACGTTTGATGTCATCAAAGCACTCATCCGGTGTTAGTGATTGACGTGATCTCATGGTCTAAGGATTAGAGTTACTTCGTATGTGATTGATACAACCATCTAAACTTAATGACTTGATCGCATTGCTATATCTACTTTGGGTGTATGTTCATCACATCATTCTCCTAATGATGTGATCCTGTTATTAACAACATCCAATGTTCATGATCAGGAAACCTTGATCATCAGTTAATCAACGAGCTAGTAAATTGAGAGGCGTGACTAGGAACTCTTGTTTGTTTATTAGACACACATGTATCAACGTTTCCGGTTAATACAATTATAGCATGAGAAATAAACATTTATCATAAACATGGAATAAGATAATAACCAGTTTATAATTGCCTCTCGGGCATATTCCTTTCACGAGAACCCTTCTCCGATCAATGACAATCAGGGAGACCTGGATGGCTATGATAGTCCCTGTGCGTCCTTGAAATATCTTTGTCGTTTGAAACTTAGACGTCAAGTCTCAGTCCTTTTGCTAGGTGATACTTAGTTTGTCCGAGACTCGATCTCCGGTATCATGATACCGAGATTGATCTCGTTATTTGACAATACTATATTTACTCGTCTGTGATATTACATCCTCGTGATCTAGTCACATTCTTGCAAGCTCATTGATGTAATCTCACCGAGTGGGCCCAGAGTATCTATCCTGCTATATGCGGATTGGAAAATCCAGCTCTTGATCCCTCGCCTCAACATACTTCCTTCCGATACCTGAGAGGGATACCTTTATTATCATCCTATGTAAGAGGTGACGTTGGATGCAATCAAAGTATCTTTCAGAAACAGCAATTAGAGTTGATCTCACGGCCGAAGGCGTAATGACTACGTCCTATAAATATTGGGTTGCGTCCATCAGATCATTCACCTAATGACGTGACTCCATTATCAATTGACGTCCAAGTCCATGATCAGGAAACCTTGATCATCTGTTGATCTCAATGGACTAGTAAAGAGGCTATTAGGGACCTGATTGTTTACGTACCACACGTATATTAATGTTTCCGCTTAATACAATTATAGCATGATACAAAACTTATTATGAACAAATGAGATATGACAAATAAAATATCTTTATTAATTGCCTATAGGGCATATCTCCAACAATACTTTCAAGCATACAAAGGACAAATGTTGAATTGGTAAGGGCCATGGGCAACTGAACTTAAAGGTTAAGTATTCATTTATTCCGAGTATTTTTTTTTTGAATCGAGGCAAAATACTTGGCATTTTCATTAATTAAGAAGAAGTGGGAATTGACCAGTTAATTAGCGGGAAACCGGCCTAAAACCGATACAAACGCCCTCGCCGACCGTCATGGAACACGACCATCGGGAGGGCACACCCGGTCACCCTGGCTACCAAACGCAAACTGCACACACACCGCTAGAGACGAGGGTTGTTGTCGAGGCAGCCCACCGACGTCATCGTCATCACTCACTCCTCGCGAGCGACTCCGACTTCCTCGAGGAAGCGACCACCGAAGAAGACCTCATCGTAGCGGCCTCGTGAAGCCCACACTGGCCTATGCCAAACAGATGACCCTTCACGCAGAAGGCTGGCAGCTCCGATTCCGAAGATGAGCTTCGAAGAGGAGATGGGCAAGATCCGCGCCGACGAATGTCGCCACAACCTGAAAGCCTCACGCCCGTCATCGTCGCCACAGACACGCCGGTCGCAGCTCCGATTTCAAAGCAGAGGAAGCCCAGCAAGGAGACGAGTCGAACACGCCGGAGCAAGAGCCGACTACCAAGATCTTTTCGCAACCAAACCATCGCTCGTCGACGTCGTTGTTGCCGCGCAAGCCACCACGCGGAACTCCGCAGCCACCACCATAACCAACCACTGGTCCCTTCCTCTGACGCACGCCTCCAAGAATGATGCCCCCATGGGGGGAACGACGTAGGAGCGCCGCCATCATTCGATCAAAGGATCTAGGGTTTCCCCCGGAGGTGGCAGAAGGAGGTGCGGGCTTCCCTCGATGATGCCTTCAGGGAGGGGACGACACCCAGGGTGCCGCCATCATCGGCTCCGAAACAGGTCGGAAGCAGGTTCTCACCCGGGTCACCCACCAGCCTCCGACCGCAAGCTGCCCCAGAATTCCACCCTAGAAGAATCTGAAACCGGCCACGAGCACCAAAGCCACAGCACAAGGCTGGGCCAACAGATCGAGCCCTCCATCATGCACCATCACCGGCCAAGGCCGGAGTCGGCAAGGGGCCGATGCAGGGCCAGGCCCCATCGCCGGAGGTACGCCGGAGGAGCACGGCGGAGACCCACGGAGGGGCGCCGCCAGCACCATCCTCGGATCTGGGCGCCTCGGAAAATCCTCGTCGCCTGGAGCTCGACCGGCCGAAGAACTTCGCCTCCACGCCGCCCCACACGCGCCATCACCCCACCGCCCAAGCGGTCGGGTCGCCGTCGCCGGCAACAGCTCGCCGCCGCGCCGATTTCCGGGGCCGCCGCCCCGGCGTGCCCTCGCCGAAGAACGCAGCCTCCTCCGCTCAGGAGACCAGCGTTGTGCTCGCTCCCCCTTGGAAGACGAGAGTCGCCGCCACCGCGCAGAGAGAGGCGGCGACGGCGGCGGCGATGGCCGGTGGAAGCCCCGGCGGCTAGGGTTTCGGGGTCGCCCCCGGGTCGCCCGCTCGGAGCGACACGGGGGGGGGGGGGGGGGGGGGGGGTGGTGAGGTGTTTTTATTTATTCCCAGTATGAACAAGACAAGAACAAGATTATAACGTCATACTATGCCTTTAGGGATATGCAAAGTGGGTAAGTGGGCTAGTACAAATTAGGTGGGGACAATCTAATTTGTACTATCCCACTAATCCCACTTTTGCATCCTTGTATACCTTAAGCGGACTGTGTGACAGTATGATCTTTATTTATTTATTGCGGGGAGTGTGGTCTTTATTTGTACAAACATGTGAGGGACTCTTTGAACACAAATTCTAACAGCATACAAATTGCTAAGCAAAAAATGGAAGATCCAAATGTCATGATTTTGTGCTCTTAAAATAAACACGTATATTTGCAAATAAGGCTCTTAAGATGTTTCACGGGGAATCCACAAAATTTGAATGCAAGCAAAGTCTTTTAACTGATGACAGGGGAAATTTTACACTCCATCAATTTCGTGGTCTTAAGTGGCCCCATAGTAAATATTGTCATGGATTAAAATTCCACGAAATTTGAATGAAAAAATCATCTTTTGTCCAGACTCCAGAGCAGCTGTAGTACGTAAGGTAAAATGAAAATGAAAATGTGCGTCCGAACTCAACTACTTCTTTTTACCCATACTATTGGCGGGCTCAGCTTGCGGAGAAGCCACCTTAATTCTTGTCAGCTTAAACAGAAAAAAAGATAATAAACATATAAAAGCTGGACCGACGCTTGTTGCCTTTTCACACATCGGTGGCGTAACGGTGGCGGTCCAGCCTGTTAGCCCACTCACGGGAACAAGCGGTAGCTATGGCCCTTTTAAGTTGGCGTTCATCATGAGGCTACTGGGCCTTTTCTGGTCATGGTTGCTGCACGAAGAATCATACCAACGAGGCCTATTATTTTCGAAATTAGAGGCCCTACAGTTCGCGTTTTGTAGCTCATTTTGAAGTTCTTTTTTATGTAGCCAATGGTGTCAATATGCAAAATTTAAACTCGATATACATTATATTTTACGCTGTGTAAAAATGACAAAAGCGAAAATCTGAATTTTTTTAAGCCTATTATTTGCAAGCTGGTAGAATACACTATTATCAACATATATAAAAAAATCATAATTTTAAGGTAAAAAAAATCATAATTTTTTAAAACTTCACACTGTCCATTAAAAAAAAAAAACAGGATACATGTAGCCCGAGCTACACTCCTTTTCGCAGCTTGGTGTCACTATTATTTTTAATTTTTTAAAAAACAGTTGCAGTCAAAATGCCATTTGATTTGATAGAAAGAGCGTTTTTGTACATGAGACACATGGTGTACATCTCTAGAATCTGGCGAGTTATTTTCAGAATTAGAGGCCTATCATAACTGAATATTGTGACCGACAGTCGATCTGTACATGAGACACATGGTGTACATCTCTAAAGTTTTTGAAGTTGATATTTTGCACGTTAGTAGGATATATCATTGGCTACACGTGGATTTGTTTTCGGAATTTTTTGAAACTTATAAATATGATTTTAGATTGTTTTTAACAAGAGGGAGCCCGATGCTCGGGAGCAAAAAAATCTCCACTGATAAATTTCAACTCTCATACTCCCTCCGTCCAAAATAAGTGTCTCAACTTTGCTCAAAAGCGGATGTATCTATACATGAATCTCATGTATAGATACATCCGCTTTTGAGCAAAGTTGAGACACTTATTTTTGGACGGAGGGAGTAGTACATACTCGTATGCTAATTGCCTGTCAGGTTTCTCCTTTGTTTTCTTAATGTAACTGGTACACGACAAGAGCCATATTTGCATATTTGTTCTGTTGTGACGGATATCTAGTATGATTCATTTCGTTGTTCTAGTAATCTAGTTGTTGACGGTAGAGATTTTTTGATCCCGGGCACCAGTTCTCCCTCATGTTTAAAAAATTCAGAAATCATATTTATAAGTTTCAAAAAATTCTGAAAAACATTCCACGGGTAGCCAATGGTGTATCACACAACCGTGCAAAATTTTAGATTGAGATACTTTGTATTATGGGTTACAAAAAAATAACAAATCTGATAAAACTTAGAGATTTAAAAATATACATTCTTAGATCTACACAATTGTCATTTTTGTGTTGCTCAAAATAAAAGTTTTGGAGTTAAAATTTTGCACATTAGTGGGATATATCATTGGCTACACGTTGAATTTTCCAGAATTGTTTGAAACTTATAAATATGTTTTTTAAAAAATTTAAACAGGAGGGAGCACTAGTGCCCGGGATCACTAACCACTTTCCTAGTTGTTGACCAATATCATGCCAATGTGAGTAAGTTGGTAAACAAGTCCCAGTGGCACAAACAGTCAGCATCCAGGCCCACCCCTACCGATGATTTGAGGTTGCATCTTGCATGTATGCCACAGGTATTTGGCGACCAAAATTAAGTTGCAAGATTGCAGCCATATGCATGATAGAAACTTGCAAGATCGATCGCAGTTGATGTCTATTTGAAATTCGTTCGTTTCCACTATACATACCTTTATTACATGGACGATCGTTCGAGATCAAGGAATTCATCAAATTTAGGAGACGAAAGTTTAGTAAGAATGGGAAGTTTGTGGCCGTAAATTTAGGAGATCAAATTTAGATCTTTGGGAATGTTCTCGAGATCTTTGGACAGTTCCACGAACATTCCTGGTAAAGACATGCTAACATATGTTGTCTGATGCAAGAATTGCCAGTCAAACAAGTCGGTTAAATAATTTGATTGAGGGTCCAAGTTGTTGGCCCATAGTAGAAAGAGGACATATGAGTAATTAGTTGTGTGGGGTATGCACAGGCCTCCATGGATTTTGGGATCAACTTGTAATCAATTTTGGGATCACCTTATAATGGATATATTTCAACTCTCATAGTAGTATAGTATATACTCATATGCTAATTGTGTTTCTCCTTTGTTTTCATAATGTAACTGGTACGCGACAAGAGCGATATTTGTTCTGTTGTGACGGATATCTAGTATGATTCGATTCGTTGTTCTAGTAGTCTAGTTGTTGACCAATATCATGCCAATGGGAGTAAGTTGGTAAACAAGTCCCAGTGGCACAAACAGTCAGCATCCAGGCCCACCCCTACCGATGATTTGAGGTTGCATGTATGCCACAGGTATTTGGAGACCAAAATTAAGTTGCAAGATCGCAGTCCATATGCATGATAGAAACTTGCAAGCTCGATCGCAGTTGATGTCTATCTGAATTTCGTTATCGTTCGAGATCAAGGAATTCATCAAATTTAGGAGAGAATGGGAAGTTTGTGGCCGTAATCGGCAGAGGCGTCCGAGTCATGACCGAGTCCCACCCATTTGGAAGCCGACACCCACACCTCATAGGAAATTTACGCTGCTGGCTACACTTGGAGTGGAAAACTCCAAGAAAACGAGCGAGATGCACACGGCCAGGGTACACTATACCCTGCCCCCCTGCCGCGCGGCAACGCGGAGGCCTTTTCTCTACGCGGTACGTCGCTACTCGCTACCACTTCCACTTTGCTGTCGCTTTGTTGCTTTGAATCGCCTCAAACGAGAAGAGAAAACTACACTTGAAAAACCTGGCCTCTGGGAAGGGATCGATGGAGGGAGCCGTTGTTTATTCCGTCGTTGGGCCAATAGGCAACACTATAGGCTATAGCAAGTGCTACGGTGGCAGTGAGCTATAGCACTTCTCTTTCAGGCGAAATGATTCCATTTCAATATGTTTAGGTGGAGAAAACGGTGAAGTGCTAAACTTTTTTGGCGGCACTCAAATGGACAAACAAAGCTTGAACCGTAGCAAATGAGGAAACTCTGCGCGCGTTCTGCGAGAAAACAACTTCTGAAATGGTAGGAAAGCCGCGTTAATTGGTCTTTATCGAAGAAAACTGAAAGCCGCGTTGATGTGAGGTGAGGTGCACTTCCCTTTCAGCTACAGGGGCAGAGTGATATAGGAGAAACTTATTTATTCCATTTTTGACACACGACCCTGCTCTCACTGGTGTTTGAGCTCTGTTTTGGCGGTTGCTCCACCCACTTGTAGATCTTGTCGTTGTTGTACCAAGATCAAATATGCATGCGTTCACACATGACTTTTGGTAATCTGCCGCGCATCTGGTGTGCGTTGAGCTTATCATGTTTGTCCATGGGTACTGCTTTGGTGTAGCTAGTCTCCTAATTCATCATCTTCTCCGATTCTTCCTGCCAATGCGCGTTGCAGTGCTTTGTAGCTAGAGAGTGGGTCCTGGATATCCTAAGACTAATACAATGACAGTAGGTACTAAGGAGTTCTCAACCGCATAATATGTTTACTCTTAGCGTTGTTAAATCCGACAAAATTCCTTTTTTATATAGCTCAAGCTGCTAGACATACAGTGATACGGATCCGCTTAACAGAACTGCATACTTAGAAAACCATGCATATCGTCTTTGTTTTCTCTTAACCGCTTAACCGCCGATGTCGACTCTGTTTTCTCTTCTTTTTTTCCTTTTTATTTCTTTTGGGCTTGCTTTGTGCTGTTTTGCCCAGCAGTGGTTTCACAGTTGTATCGGTTGGTTTCTATATTATATAGCGGGACAAAATCCTATTTCGAGGAGAAAAATGTTGAATAAATATATTGACTAGCTCTTTCCATCAGTTCAGACTTTTGATTTAGATGGCTAGTGTAGCAATTCTAAATAAAACCATGCATATCGTCTCAATTACACGTCTCTATTTCGACGAGAAATAAGAAATCCCTAGGCAACCAATAATTAACAAACCAATAGAAAATTAAGACGATATTTCAAAGTGGAAATACATATGGTCACATAAAACAAACATAGCTCGCATCGCATGGACTGGACTAGACATCAAATATCTTTCGAATTTAACCCAAAGGTTAAGAGACTGACAATGGATCGGCTCTCTCTCTCTCTCTGCCAATGTGGGACGATAGTTTGACTCAAATTCACCCAGAAATCAAAACCCCACTTTCTTTAATCTCTCTAGAAATAGGCGCTTTACCCTTTCCTATTTTCTACACCAGCACAAAGCGCAGTGTGGTTCCTAATACTCCCTCCGTTCATAAATATAAGACGTTTTAGCTTTTCTCGGGTTTTTCATATTCGTATGCATCTAGACGTGTTTTAGTGTGTATATTTATTTATTTTAATCCGGATGTAGACCACAAATGGAGGTCGAGCTACATGTATCCCTTTATTTTGAACAATTTAAAAATCTTATTTTGAAGTATCAAAAAATTCTGGATGTAGACAATGTTGCATTGTTTCAACGTGTAAAATCTCGACTAGAGATATCATGTATTTTGGGTTGTACAAAAAAAAAAATCTGACATTTAAAAGTCGTGAACAGTGCAAAAGAATTGTGTAGACCAGAATATCAAATATTTTGATTTTAGATTTTGCACGTTGGTAGAATACAACATTTTCTACATTCAGAATGTTTTTCAGATTTTTTTGAAGCTTCTAAATATGTTTTTCAAAAATTTCAAAATAAAGTGCTCCATGTAGCTCGGCCCCCACTTGTGGTTTTTGTTACAAAACATAACTTTCACTACAGAGTCGTAGTTGATTGTGAGTCAAATACTCACAATATGGAGTATCTATGTTCCTGTTCTCGCTGCCACGTGACGACGAGGGGGGTAGGTTTCTTCCTCATATCGCATGCATCTGGCGTTGCAAGGGATTTCTTCGAAGCTGCACATGGGACTTTCAACTGACTGTTGCAGCTACGTTTCTGGTTCTCCGGGCCGATATGGCGGCCGCTCTGAGTTCTGGTACCGGTTAAGATTTCAGATACTTCTCTGTGCTATCACTTCTTCTACTCCACGGCTTGCCATTGCAGAGGCTCTTTGACAGCACAAGGATAATCCACAGTTGTTCAGTTCCAAGTTGCGACGTCCCTGGTGGCAACTCGGCTTCTCGTGTCTATAGGCCTAGCATTGGTGGAGAAGATCCAGTTTGCAATTTTTATCGTCAGTTTAAGGTTCTTTTTATAAAAAGCAAGGATTGAATATTCTTTTTTCCTTTGGGGTTCCCCCAAGAATTTGTAATCCCACCTCCCAATATTAATGCAGTTTATGGGTGGGCTAAAAAAAAAGGTCAACGTTGCATATCGGTTTTAGGCCTGTGCCAATGCACTGGATCTTAGCACGCTATCATAGGAGTATTAAAATCTTAATATACAACTAGTACAATGCATTGTTTCTTATTAGTTGTATCTACATTTAATGATTTGTAGCTCATGCATGTATATGATTGGGTAAAAGGTTTTTTTTGCATATGGCCACATGTAGAGGTTGTATGTTAGCTAAGATACAAACTCACCCTCTCTTCATTAACTAGTATGCCACGTCAGCAAAATATCTATGAACCCGCGCTAAGAAACTTGCATTGGCATAGACCTTGCCTAGGACGATTGAAACGTCCCTTTATAGATAAGCGTATTCAAAGAAGGAAAATGAAAATTTAGTTAATTAATAGATTGATTAGTCAGGCTTACTGAATAACGAGGAAAAAAAAAGCTTGAATGTACATGACCACTATATCTACTATACTGATTGATGTAGAGACCGGCGTTCTTCTCCTTCTCCAAGAAATAGTACTCCCTCCGTTGCTAATTATAATTTTTATTGGATATATCAATTTGGTTTACATACGTACTAAAATGAGTGAACATATACACAAACCGACTCTGAAAAAAGCCTAATCATTTATATTTAGGAATGGAGGAAGTATGTACGACTACTACCTTCATTCTTTTGAAAGATGTAAAATTTGACCAAGTTTATATCAAAACTATCACTAATTATAATATTATATGGACATATTACGACAAAATATTAATGATTTATCCAACAATAGCAATTTACCATTACACATGTTGATAGTTTTTTTAAAAGTTTGATCAAAACTTACATGGTTTGACTTGTGACAAAATTTATATGTATTACGACATAGAGAGAGTACATAATTATTTGTAATACACATACTTGAAGGGGATCGTATGCAGAAAACAATTTTTTTCCTAACAACGATAACCTTAAACTAGCCAGGTTTGGAATCGTAGACAGAAAACAAAAAATTTCCTACCGACGATAACCATAAACTAGCCAAGATCTAACTATGCAGATATACTATACGAAGGAGGACGGAGTACATACCCTTGTAGACCGAAACGGGATTACGTTCCCGTACAAACGTTGCCGATGAAGCCGACGAAGCCGACCTCAAGGTCGTGTAGAGGAAGTAGACGTACTCCCAACGCCACGTAGTAGCGCCTCGCAGTTCCACACACATGCGGTGTAGATGACGACCTCCGAGCTCCAGATCCAGCAGAGCAGCGGAAGTAGAAGATTGGATCTCGAAGCACGGCGGTGTGCGTAAGGTAGAGAGACTTCCCTCCTCGTACGCAGCTCCAGAAACGGAACCACGCTCAAGGTAGGAGAGAAGAAGGAAGAAGGGATGAATCTCCAAGGCATGGGGGGTCCCTATTTAAAGGAGAGGGGGGAGACCTTCTCCCTTGGCTAAGCCATGTGGGACTAAACCCCACATGGTTGGCCGGCCAAGGAGGGCAGCCGCCGGCCCTGGTGGGCCCCATTCGGCCCACCCAGGGTGGCTGGCCCTCCCCCCTTTTTTCTTTTCCTTTTCTTTTAGGGAATTTTCCCCTAATGGGCCTCTAAGGCCATTTAGGTTTTAATGCCTTTTAAATTCGAATTTAATTAAATAAAAATATATTTAATCACTAATAACACTTATTAATATTAAATACATATTATTTAATTCATTCGGACCCCGAAAACATATTTCGTTGCCTCCGATCAACATCGGACAAGTTCCGGAACACTTCCGGAGTTCCCGGTTTCTATCTCTCTTATATCCAATCAAATCGTCACCTACCCTTAAGTGTGTTACCCTACGGTTCGGGATCACTCCAGACATGATCGAGACACGTTCTCCGATCAATGACTAACAGCGGGATCTGGATACCCATGATAGCCCCTGTGCGTCCACGAATGACTTTTATCGTTTGAACCTTTAGACGTCCAGTCTCATCCTCTTGCCTAGCGATACTTAGATTGTCCGAGCGTCGTTCTCTGGTATCACGATTACCGAGCATGACCTCATCACCGACAAATCTATCTTTACTCGTCTGTGATATTACATCCCCGTGACCTAGTCACATGCTTGCAAGCTCATTGATGTAATCTCACCGAGTGGGCCCAGAGTATCTATCCTGCTATGTGGACTGGCAATTTCCGCTCTTGATCACTCGCTTCTACTGCTTCCTTCCGATACCCGAAAGTGTCACCTTTATTGTCACGCTATATAAGACATGCCGTTTGATGCAATCAGCCGCATCTTCCAGAAGCAGAGATTTGATATGATCTCACAGTCGAAGGTATGAACACTACGTTTCTATATTTTGGGTATGTCCATCACATCATTCACCTAATGACATGACTCCGTTGTCAACCGACGTAATTATCCATGATCAGGAAACCTTGATCATCTGTTGCCCAACGAACTAGTTAAATAGAGGCTACTAGGGACCTGGTTGTTTTCATACCACACGTGTATTAATGTTTCCGCGTAATACAGTTATAGCATGGTATTTAAAACATATTATGAACAATTGAGATATGACAAATAAAATCACTTTATTAATTGCCTCTAGGGCATATCTCCAACAGTCTCCCACTTGCACTAGAGTACCAATTAATCTAGTTTACAACTTGGTAAAAGCTTAACACCTATAGCAATATGGTGCATGCTTGTCTCGTGGAAGAGGTTCAGTCAACAGATCTTCTCACATTGAGATCTGTATGTGCTTTGCAACACTACTATGTCACCTAGTTTGACATCACTCGTATCATATGATAACGGTGAAATATATGCTTGTTGATGGAGTGAGACTCAAAAATTTCACACAGCATGAGCCTTAAAAGTCTAAGAGATCTATTAAGGGAAACCAGGCATGCTCGGAAAAACTGCTCAGTCCAATCATACTTGCTACTTCCGAAATAGCCATATATTTCTATACCTATGTAGATCATGCGACAGTGCATTCATATGCAATTTCGCAAGCTAACCCTTCTACGATAGTGCATTCATATGCAACTTCGCAATCTAACCCTTTCTTTAAAACAAAGGACTCCTCCTGTATGAGATTTCTAGCCGTATGGGTCAGTGTCATAACTTGCATCATCGTAACCCTTTTACGGCAAGTTATCTCTTCACTCTCACCCATACATGAAACATATCTTCAGTTCTCTGTAGACACTGAAGGATATACTTAACGTTTGTTCATTGATCCATCCAGGGATCACTCTAGAACCCGTTCTTCAACCAAGAACTTGGGTCACATCAAGCCAAGCTTTCAGTATGATAGAATCTATGACTAAGGCATAGAGGATGTCGGACATCTTTTCTTTCAATAACTATCGCTGAAATGCCAAGATAATATTTTACCTAGTCATACAAGTAAGAATCCTTTTCTTTGCTTGTTCTATTCTGAAACATTTCAGAATCTTGACCTAGAAAAATATTCCGACCTAATGTTACTAAGCCCCTTATGATCTATACGAATTATAGATTTAAAGCCTAATACTCTAAACTTCATTCATAGAAAATTTAATCACTTAAATAATCATTCATACTTTACTAGAGGATCTGTATCATTCTCAATATGTCATTACATATAAAGTCTGGAATGACACCTAGCTCCCACTCAAATATGCCTTCCACATATAAGACAAGGGAATTTCTTTTTAGCTCCCACTCAAATATGCCATTCAAGAAAAGCTACTTAGCTCCCACTCACTTCTTGTAACTGCAGGTTTCTTCAACTATTTTGGACAACTCCAAAATCCTTTGATCACATTATCAAAATGAAGATTCCAGCTCCGATATGCTTGCTTCAGCCCATGAATGGACAACTAAGTTTGCATACATGTCTAGCATCCTTAGGATCAACCAAACCTACTTGTTGTACCGGTTACAACTCTTCCTTAATGTTGCCATTAGGGAACACGGTTTTCTTCATCCATCCATCAATTTCTTAATTGATAATAATTGCTAGAACAATCCTAAATAAACTTAGGCATCGCCACTTGAGACACAATCTCGTTGCGGTCAACTTTTGAATTTGTCAAAACAGTTTTGTGACAAATCGATCCTTATAGACGGTTGTCTTTCCGTCAGCGTCTATTTATCATAAAATTCCATTTACTTTCAATGGCCTGAATGCCATTAATAAAATATACCTAAGTCATTACTTAGTTATTGTACATGGATTTTATCTCGGATTATATATGGCTCATAGCCATTTCTCGGACTTAGGTCCACCATCGCTTCTTTGTAGTTCGTAGGTACTTTCACGTTCCATAAACATGACATTTCATAACAAGATAGTCGTAGCACATGGTGCGGAAACTATTCTCGTATGCCTACGATCTTAGTATGAGCTTAAGCATCATGATCATTATCATTAGCTTTCTTTCATCTATGGAGGACGATATCGGAACAGTTTCCGGTACCGAAACAGTTTCCGTTGCGTCACTCTGATGTCTGGAGAGGAAGTTCATTAACTCCGTCCTGCTCTACTTTCTTTCTCACTTATACCTTCGGACAAGAACCTGTTCTTGAGTAAGGTATATTCCGGCAACAATTTTACCTTTTTGTCGTGAGACACGTACCCAACTAATTCTTTTAGGTACACTACAAAGATTTATCCATTTTAGGTTTAATCGTATCGAAACACTAAAATACCAAAACGACAATCTAGGCTAAAAGCCATGCCATAATTCATATGGTATTGCCTCCATGGATTTAGATGGTTTCCCTACTATCTAAAGTGAATGTTCTGTTCCTACCATACGACTCTAATGATCACAACAATTCGATAAGAGATATAATTAATAACACACAATCCAATATCGTGTGATTACGACGTTCTAACACACCATAACATTGTGATGTTCCATACGGCGTAATTTGTGGAACTCTTTCACAAGTCTTCCAATGATATGCCAAACTCATAACTCAAATCCTCGTTCCCTCGATCTGTATCGTAGGAAATTGATTATCTTGTTAAGTTTACTTTCCTACTTTACTTCTGAACTTTATTTGAATTTATCAAACTATTCAGACCAGCATTTCATTAAGCGGATGCCCATACATCTACTTAAATCAATCTTTGGTAAAGTTTACTAAATAATGATTTCCACTACACGTTGAAATACTTCATTGATCCACACACATCAATTATGTATGATATTTCAATAAGTTATACGCCCGTTTCCTGAAAACGGTGTCTTAGTTATCTTGCAAGTGTCAGAAGATCAAAATCCAAAGACTCATAGATCCATCAGAATGGAGCTTCTTTATGCTTATAACTTTGACATGATTCAAAACGTGAGTGCCACATAAATGTGGTGTCATTACTAAGTTTGTATCCTTTGGCATGAATATTATAAATGTATGAACTACTAACATTTAGATTCACATATGAACATTCCATTCACGATCGGTGTATGATCATTATATCGCTCATAAATGTAGGACAACGATTTGTCACTAACAAATATGAATGATTGTCTCGCAAGAGAAACACTTATAATGATCATGCTCACAAGCGATCAAAAGGAATATTTGTTCAAATCCAAATTAATCCAAATGGTGGATGTTGAGAGAGAGTGTCTATGGCTATCACAACATGTTTGCTTGCCATCATCAACACACATTGTCTCCTCATCCTTCCAAGCTACTCAAGCAGAAAATCTTGTTTTCATAAAACATGACTAGTATCACAACTTAGTCACTGCAGTGAGTACGTTGTTTACGTCAAAACATTTATAATGTGTATATCATATATATACCATCATCATTGATGACTTTCCGGCGATCTGCTTCATCTTCTAGATTCTGCAATGTAATCAAGAATTCATGAAGGTGAATGATTCCCCTTTCATGACATAGTCTATGACAAACTATTTGCACCTGGCAACGTTGTCTGTCATCAAGTGATCGAGTTGAGCGAGGCGTCTCAATGTCATCAAATATGACCAATGTCATCTCGGTATGACCAATGTCATCAGGTATGACTGCCACATGCTCTTCTAATGCGAGTGTTCTCTTCCATCCTAGTTGAGAAGAAAGCCTGATTTACGGTGAATACAGATCATCAATCTCAGCGACCATTCGCGGTCTGTCAACACGCACCCACAGTTCATTCTCAACGGCAGAGATCATAGCATACACTGGACTATGATGAAATTATCCGCACAAAACTTGATAATCTGAATTATCTTTTGTCAATGGAATCTCCGGTTTTATCTCCTAGCGGGTTTTGTATCGTATAGAGCTAAAAGGTTTGAAACAAGGAGTATCCTCAAGCTATGGTATAAAACTATGAAGTTTGGACCCATCTCTTTTAAGTTTCTCAAAACGCAGGAATGCGCCTAAGTCTAACAGGGCTATAGAAGAGGTTATCATCTACAAAGGTTTTGCAAAGCATAAAGACTTTTGTTCATAATAAAATATGGGTTCTAGTTTTCAAAATAAAACTAAGTTTTCAAAGTAAAACTACTAGAACTCCCACTCAAGACGAGTATCCCTCGCATCGTCTTAGTGATTACATGATCCTCATTCGATACACTATCCCCGATCGTCACGGCCGATAGCATAGCTTCAAAGGTAGACATCGTTTATGTCAATCACAACAACTATGTGACTCATGCTTAACCTTTCGGTCACTGTGTTCCGAGGCCATGTCTGTACATGCTAGGCTCGCCATTATAACCTATAGCGTATTGCTTGTGCAACGTGGCTTACACCCACCTTATGCGAACGCAGATACGTCTGACACCCGATCGTCACGGCCTGCCTCGTAACGGAGAACTTTCGGTGGTGCACGCTATAGGAGAACACTACATGGTTTTAGGAGGGATCATCTTATATTTCTACCGCCGTGTAACTAATATATAAACATATATATATACACAATATAAGATGCACACAATCTACATAACATCTAGAATGAAATGTAATGCGACATGATATGGTCTCCTCCGCGCCGATGGTCTCCTTCGCGCCAACAGTTTTATAAACAATTTAATAAACCTACCTTGACCATATCACATTGCCCCTGCAAAATAAAGTTAGACGCTTTCTACTTTATCTTTTGCATATTTTACGTGGCTGCTAGGGCTTTCGCACAAGAACCGTTTCTTACCTACGAATACAACCACAACAGCGATAAGACAATTGTCTCTATTACACCCCTTTCGGGGCCCTCCATTGTAAATGCAATATCAACTATTGTAGGAGATACAGACACCCGCCAGCCACATATACGGTACAAGCCGTATGTCAAGTGTGGAACCAGTCTCGCGTAAGAGTACGCGTAAAGTCGGTCCGGGCCGCTTCATCCCACAATGCCGCGATATAAACAAGTACACGCGAGAGGGTAACAAATGTAGAATCGATGCCCACATCAACATGTGTTCTAACCGTATAGAAATATCTACGCATAGATCGGCTCTGATACCACTGTTGGGAATCAGACAGAAAACAAAAAATTTCCTACCGACGATAACCATAAACTAGCCAGATCTAACTATGCAGATATACTATACGAAGGAGGACGGAGTACATACCCTTGTAGACCGAAAGCGGGATTACGTTCCCGCACAAACGTTGCCGATGAAGCCGACGAAGCCGACCTCAAGGTCGTGTAGAGGAAGTAGTCGTACTCCCAGCGCCACGTAGTAGCGCCTCGCAGTTCCACACACATGCGGTGTAGATGACGACCTCCGAGCTCCAGATCCAGCAGAGCAGCGGAAGTAGAAGATTGGATCTCGAAGCACGGCGGTGTGCGTAAGGTAGAGAGACTTCCCTCCTCGTACGCAGCTCCAGAAACGGAACCACGCTCAAGGTAGGAGAGAGAAGGAAGAAGGGATGAATCTCCAAGGCATGGGGGGTCCCTATTTAAAGGAGAGGGGGAGACCTTCTCCCTTGGCTAAGCCATGTGGGACTAAACCCCACATGGTTGGCCGGCCAAGGAGGGCAGCCGCCGGCCCTGGTGGGCCCCATTCGGCCTACCCAGGGTGGCTGGCCCTCCTCCCCTTTTTTTTTTTTCCTTTTCTTTTAGGGAATTTTCCCCTAATGGGCCTCTAAGGCCCATTTAGGTTTTAATGCCTTTTAAATTCTAAGGCATAGAGGATGTCGGACATCTTTTTCTTTCAATAACTATCGCTGAAATGCCAAGATAATATTTTACCTAGTCATACAAGTAATAATCCTTTTCTTTGCTTGTTCTATTCTGAAATGTTTCAGAATCTTGACCTAGAAAAATATTCCGACCTAATGTTACTAAGCCCCTTATGATCTATACGAATTATAGATTTAAAGCCTAATACTCTAAACTTCATTCATAGAAAATTTAATCACTTAAATAATCATTCATACTTTACTAGAGGATCTGTATCATTCTCAATATGTCATTACATATAAAGTCTGGAATGACACCTAGCTCCCACTCAAATATGCCTTCCACATATAAGACAAGGGAATTTCTTTTTAGCTCCCACTCAAATATGCCATTCAAGAAAAGCTACTTAGCTCCCACTCACTTCTTGTAACTGCAGGTTTCTTCAACTATTTTGGATAACTTCCAAAATCCTTTGCTCACATTATCAAAATGAAGATTCCAGCTCCGATATGCTTGCTTCAGCGAATTTGTCAAAACAGTTTTGTGACAAATCGATCCTTATAGACGGTTGTCTTTCCGTCAGCGTCTATTTATCATAAAATTCCATTTACTTTCAATGGCCTGAATGCCATTAATAAAATATACCTAAGTCATTACTTATTTATTGTACATGAATTTTATCTCGGATTATATATGGCGCATAGCCATTTCTTGGACTTAGGTCCACCATCGCTTCTTTGTAGTTCGTAGGTACTTTCACGTTCCATAAACATGACATTTCATAACAAGATAGTCGTAGCACATGGTGCAGAAACTATTCTCGTATGCCTACGATCTTAGTATGAGCTTAGAGCATCATGATCATTATCATTAGCTTTCTTTCATCTATGGAGGACGATATCGGAACAGTTTCCGGTACCGAAACAGTTTCCGTTGCGTCACTCTGATGTCTGGAGAGGAAGTTCATTAACTCCGTCCTGCTCTACTTTCTTTCTCACTTATACCTTCGGACAAGAACCTGTTTCTTGAGTAAGGTATATTCCGGCAACAATTTTACCTTTTTGTCGTGAGACACGTACCCAACTAATTCTTTTAGGTACACTACAAAGATTTATCCATTTTAGGTTTAATCGTATCGAAACACTAAAATACCAAAACGACAATCTAGGCTAAAAGCCATGCCATAATTCATATGGTATTGTCTCCATGGATTTAGATGGTTTCCCTACTATCTAAAGTGAATGTTCTGTTCCTACCATACGACTCTAATGATCACAACAATTCGATAAGAGATATAATTAATAACACACAATCCAATATCGTGTGATTACGACGTTCTAACACACCATAACATTGTGATGTTCCATACGGCGTAATTTGTGGAACTCTTTTCACAAATCTTCCAATGATATGCCAAACTCATAACTCAAATCCTCGTTCCCTCGATCTGTATTGTAGGAAATTGATTATCTTGTTAAGTTTACTTTCCTACTTTACTTCTGAACTTATTTGAATTTATCAAACTATTCAGACCAGCATTCCATTAAGCGGATGCCCATACATCTACTTAAATCAATCTTTGGTAAAGTTTACTAAATAATGATTTCCACTACACGTTGAAATACTTCATTGATCCACACACATCAATTATGTATGATATTTCAATAAGTTATATACGCCCGTTTCCTGAAAACGGTGTCTTAGTTATCTTGCAAGTGTCAGAAGATCAAAATCCAAAGACTCATAGATCCATCAGAATAGAGCTTCTTTATGCTTATAACTTTGACATGATTCAAAACGTGAGTGCCACACAAATGTGGTGTCATTACTAAGTTTGTATCCTTTGGCATGAATATTATAAATGTATGAACTACTAACATTTAGATTCACATATGAACATTCCATTCACGATCGGTGTATGATCATTATATCGCTCATAAATGTAGGACAACGATTTGTCACTAACAAATATGAATGATTGTCTCACAAGAGAAAGACACATAATGATCATGCTCACAAGCGATCAAAAGGAATATTTGTTCAAATCCAAATTAATCCAAATGATGGATGTTGAGAGAGAGTGTCTATGGCTATCACAACATGTTTGCTTGCCATCATCAACACACATTGTCTCCTCATCCTTCCAAGCTACTCAAGCAGAAAAACTTGTTTTCATAAAACATGACTAGTATCACAACTTAGTCACTGCAGTGAGTACGTTGTTTACGTCAAAACATTTATAATGTGTATATCATATATACCATCATCATTGATGACTTTCCGGCGATCTGCTTCATCTTCTAGATTGTGCAATGTATCAAGAATTCATGAAGGTGAATGATTCCCCTTTCATGACATAGTCTATGACAAACTATTTGCACCTGGCAACGTTGTCTGTCATCAAGTGATCGAGTTGAGCGAGGCTCAATGTCATCAAATATGACCAATGTCATCCGGTATGACCAATGTCATCAGGTATGACTGCCACATGCTCTTCTAATGCGAGTGTTCTCTTCCATCCTAGTTGAGAAGAAAGCCTGATTTACGGTGAATACAGATCATCAATCTCAGCGACCATTCGCGGTCTGTCAACACGCACCCACAGTTCATTCTCAACGGCAGAGATCATAGCATACACTGGACTATGATGAAATTATCCGCACAAAACTTGATAATCTGAATTATCTTTTGTCAATGGAATCTCCGGTTTTATCTCCTAGCGGGTTTTGTATCGTATAGAGCTAAAAAAGTTTGAAACAAGGAGTATCCTCAAGCTATGGTATAAAACTATGAAGTTTGGACCCATCTCTTTTAAGTTTCTCAAAACGCAGGAATGCGCCTAAGTCTAACAGGGCTATAGAAGAGGTTATCATCTACAAAGGTTTTGCAAAGCATAAAGACTTTTGTTCATAATAAAATATGGGTTCTAGTTTTCAAAATAAAACTAAGTTTTCAAAGTAAAACTACTAGAACTCCCACTCAAGACGAGTATCCCTCGCATCGTCTTAGTGATTACATGATCCTCATTCGATACACTATCCCCGATCGTCACGGCCGATAGCATAGCTTCAAAGGTAGACATCGTTTATGTCAATCACAACAACTATGTGACTCATGCTTAACCTTTCGGTCACTGTGTTCCGAGGCCATGTCTGTACATGCTAGGCTCACCATTATAACCTATAGCGTATTGCTTGTGCAACGTGGCTTACACCCACCTTATGCGAACGCAGATACGTCTGACACCCGATCGTCACGGCCTACCTCGTAACGGAGAACTTTCGGTGGTGCACGCTATAGGAGAACACTACATGGTTTTAGGAGGGATCATCTTATATTTCTACCGCCGTGTAACTAATATATAAACATATATATATACACAATATAAGATGCACACAATCTACATAACATCTAGAATGAAATGTAATGCGACATGATATGGTCTCCTCCGCGCCGATGGTCTCCTTCGCGCCAACAGTTTATAAACAATTTAATAAACCTACCTTGACCATATCACATTGCCCCTGCAAAATAAAGTTAGACGCTTTCTACTTTATCTTTTGCATATTTACGTGGCTGCTAGGGCTTTCGCACAAGAACCGTTTCTTACCTACGAATACAACCACAACAGCGATAAGATAATTGTCTCTATTACACCCCTTTCGGGGCCCTCCATTGTAAATGCAATATCAACTATTGTAGGAGATACAGACACCCCCAGCCACATATACGGTACAAGCCGTATGTCAAGTGTGAACCAGTCTCGCGTAAGAGTACGCGTAAAGTCGGTCCGGGCCAATTAATCCCACAATGCCGCGATATAAACAAGTACACGCGAGAGGGTAACAAATGTAGAATCGATGCCCACATCCAACTGTGTTCTAACCGTATAGAAATATCTACGCATAGATCGGCTCTGATACCACTGTTGGGAATCGTAGACAGAAAACAAAAAATTTCCTACCGACGATAACCATAAACTAGCCAAGATCTAACTATGCAGATATACTATACGAAGGAGGACGGAGTACATACCCTTGTAGACCGAAAACGGGATTACGTTCCCGTACAAACGTTGCCGATGAAGCCGACCTCAAGGTCGTGTAGAGGAAGTACGACACCCAGCGCCACGTAGTAGCGCTCGTAGTTCCACACACATGCGGTGTAGATGACGACCTCCGAGCTCCAGATCCAGCAGAGCAGCGGAAGTAGAAGATTGGATCTCGAAGCACGGCTGTGCGTAAGGTAGAGAGACTTCCCTCCTCGTACGCAGCTCCAGAAACGGAACCACGCTCAAGGTAGGAGAGAAGAAGGAAGAAGGGATGAATCTCCAAGGCATGGGGGGCCCTATTTAAAGGAGAGGGGGAGACCTTCTCCCTTGGCTAAGCCATGTGGGACTAAACCCCACATGGTTGGCCGGCCAAGGAGGGCAGCCGCCGGCCCTGGTGGGCCCCATTCGGCCTACCCAGGGTGGCTGGCCCTCCTCCCCTTTTTCTTTTCCTTTTTTTTAGGGAATTTTCCCCTAATGGGCCTCTAAGGCCCATTTAGGTTTTAATGCCTTTTAAATTCGAATTTAATTAAATAAAAAATATTTAATCACTAATAACACTTATTAATATTAAATACATATTATTTAATTCATTTGGACCCCGAAAACATATTTCGTTGCCTCCGATCAACATCGGACAAGTTCCGGAACACTTCCGGAGTTCCGGTTTCTATCTCTCTTATATCCAATCAAATCGTCACCTACCCTTAAGTGTGTTACCCTACGGTTCGGGATCCCTCCAGACATGATCGAGACATGTTCTCTGATCAATGACTAACAGCGGGATCTGGATACCCATGATAGCCCCTGTGCGTCCACGAATGACTTTTATCGTTTGAACCTTTAGACGTCCAGTCTCATCCTCTTGCCTAGCGATACTTAGATTGTCCGAGCGTCGTTTTCTGGTATCACGATTACCGAGCATGACCTCATCACCGACAAATCTATCTTCGACTTCTGTATATACATCCCCGTGACCTAGTCACATGCTTGCAAGCTCATTGATGTAATCTCACCGAGTGGGCCCAGAGTATCTATCCTGCTATGTGGACTGGCAATTTCCGCTCTTGATCACTCGCTTCTACTGCCCTTCCGATACCCGAAAGTGTCACCTTTATTGTCACGCTATATAAGACATGCCGTTTGATGCAATCAGCCGCATCTTCCAGAAGTAGAGATTTGATATGATCTCACAGTCGAAGGTATGAACACTACGTTTCTATATTTTGGGTATGTCCATCACATCATTCACCCAATGACTGACTCCGTTGTCAACTGACGTAATTATCCATGATCAGGAAACCTTGATCATCTGTTGCCCAACGAACTAGTTAAATAGAGGCTACTAGGGACCTGGTTGTTTTCATACCACACGGTATTAATGTTTCCGCGTAATACAGTTATAGCATGGTATTTAAAACATATTATGAACAATTGAGATATGACAAATAAAATCACTTTATTAATTGCCTCTAGGGCATATCTCCAACACCAGGATCTATTACTATGCAGATATAGAGTAACGGAGGAGAACGATATACATACCCTTGTAGAACGATAGCGGGATTACGCTCCCGCAACAAGCGTGGTTGATGAAGCCGACGTAGCCGACCTCGAGGTCGTGAAGACGAGGTCCTCCAAGCGCCCCAAGCATGGCGCCTCGCAGAGCTTACACATGTATCGAGAAAATGAGACCTCCGGGCTTCGATCCAGTGATGACGTGGAACGCACGTTCGCTGGAAAACCCCAAGAGGAAGGTATGATGTAGTCAGCAGCAAAGTTTTCCCTTGATTATAAAACCAAGGTTGTCAGATCTAGTAGGAATTGGAAGAGCTTCAGAAAGGTGTCAGTGGCGCCGTTACCCGATCACTGACGTGCACCTGCACACACACAATCAAAGTACTTGGCCCAACGAAACAAGAAGGTTATCAATCTCCCCGGCTTGCTGAATACAAAGGATTAAACGTGTGGGGTAGAATATGATGATAAACGCAAAGTAGCAGCAGGAAGTAACGTAGAGCGTGGTGATAACGGTGTTTGTATCAGTGTGGAATAAAGGACCGGGGTCCACAGTTACTAGTGGTGTCTCTCCATAAGACAAATAAACATACATGTTGGGTGAACGAATTACAACTGGGCAATTGACAAATTGCAAACGCATGACAATGCAATATACAGCACATGTTCATTGTTATATCTATTGGGCATTACAACAATATACATAGACCGCTTACTAGCTGCATCTATGACTCATAATCCACTCACAAGATAGCTTCCGGGTCTCCATGAGTATTAAGTTGCAAGCAACAGATTATAACATTAAGCAAAATGTGTGATGTAAACAAACGCATTAGACTTAACAGCAGTACCCTTAAGCTAAGCATCGATTATTTTATCCCTAGTGGCAATAGCACATCTACAGCCTTAGTTATTTCTGTCTATCAAGCCCGGACTTCTAGAGGCATGAACCCACTATCTAGCATAAATACCCTCTCTTGAAGTCATTAGCATCTGATGGCCCTTCACGTAGTTCCCCCACAATGGCGCCAGAAAACAGCTGCTAGCCCCTTCGCGTGGCACCTGCGTGAAAAGTAAATGGGTTAGGTTGAGACTCCAAGTGCAGAGTGTATGTAGTAGTGGAAGACAGTTTTCCCCACGAGGGGTGACTCGAGGGTTTAATATCGAACTCTCGGGGAACCAGTATTTCAGGTGTTATCTCCTTATCCTTCTCTTGAGCACCTGCAACAAAATAAATTGTTTTGTGTCCTCAACCTCACCAAGTGGTTGTCAAGCACAAGGTGTGAGAATGATAATAAAATAATATGCAATGCAAACAATAAGTAAATATGCAATGATGGTAAATAAATATGCAAGGATGGTGGTAGTAATGATAAATGATATTTTTGGGTTTGTTATGATGAATGCAAGATGTAAAAGTGTTTTTGTATTTTCGGATTTAATAATGGCAGCAAACAAAAGTAGTGATAAAAGTGTTGGAAAGGTGTTTCTTATAATTAAAAATGGACCGGGGTTCATGGTTTCACAAATGCACTCTCTCTTGATAACGTGGTAGACAATGAAACACTAAAATTAACATGAAAGATGGCAAGACATGGTTTGACAAGTTATTAATAATATGGGCATCACGTCCTAACATAGAGATCTCAAGTATAAGTTGTTCTCTCTCTTATGCTCCACCAAGATGCGAACTAAATCATAACACCTTAGTAATTAAGATAAATCAGAGCATAGCAATAAGTTCAATGACATGAAGTTAAAATAAGAACATGCTAGATCTAGTCATGGAGATAGTGGCCAAGGTCACATCCACTCTCCGGTAGCATGGTATTTTTGTTTATCCCTAGTGAGGCAACAAAGTAAGGTAGAAAACCCAAGTGGATCGCAGAACTATCTGTCACGTTCACTGCACTAGCCACCCCCCGTTACTCCAACTAATGCACACGTTCCCCCTCACATGCTCTCATAAACATGCTTGATCATGACAAGTAAATAAAACGGGGTACATAATATGCATCTACTTTCATAACTGAAACAAAAAATTGCAATCTCAAACATGTATTAACTCATAATAAAGATCCACCACAAAGGAATTACATAGATGACCGTAATCATGTTCAGCAGCTCATACGGTACTAATTAGTGAAGCTCATAGAGAGGAGAGATACATAAGTTACTTCCACAAACCCATAGTCCAGAGGTGGACTACTCCCTCTTCATCATGGTGTCGGTGGAGATGTTGTTGGAGGGGAAGGAGACCACACCGGCAGCGCCCCGCCGGAGTTTTCCCCCTCCAATCTTCAGCTCCAGATCTTTGTTTCATGGTTTCTGTGTTTCTGCGGCGCTCCCTTTCGCGAAAGCCCTGGGGGGTCTATATATAGTCGTTTTTAGGTCAAGACGAAGCTTCGGGAAGAAAGATCGACGGCAGCGGAGGCCTGAGAGCCAGGATGGGGGACCCCACACGGCCAAGGAATCTGGCCGTGGGCCACCCCTTTTGGCCTTCTGGTCTCCGTTTCTTTGATTCTTTTACGCCTACGTTTCGTTCCTTCCAAAAAAAAATGATCCCCGTAAAGTTTCCGGTCATTTGGACGTCGTTTGGGTCCCTGAAACATCAAAATATAGAAAAAGGAGTTTTCTGACAGCGCAGGGTTAATTCCAAAAAAATGGGGAGTTGTAATTATCCCCAAAACTTAATATAAATCATGAATATAACCCATATATGATGCAAATAACATGGAATAACATGTAATAAAATGTAAAGTTCATGTATGCATTTTACATGCATCAACATCCCCAAGCTTAACCCATGCTCGTCCCGAGTATGAAGGTGATAAAACTAACATGAACTTTGCATTTTAATACTATCAATGGATATCAAAGGTGATTACTATTGCTACATAGAGTCAAATGATTCATTCTTCAAAGGAATAACAATATGCAAGATAAATTATGAAGTGATATCAAATACTCAACGTAAAGATGTTCAATGATAAATTCACAAAGTGTAATATAGAAGAAAGTACTATGGACCAAATGTATGCATAATGAAAAGTAAAAACATCCTATGGTGGTCATAGAGTACTTCTTATGAAAACCGAATATAAAAGGTGGACACTTTGGATAGATAAATAAGTAGAGGTAAAGCATGAATAAGTTTCATCTAACTTCCAAACACTTCTACTTAAGTTAATGCTTGCAATGTGGTAGTCATTGGTGTGGAGCTCTCATTACCCCTATCATAGCATCTTGAATGATTAATGTTTAAAGTGAAAGCAAATAGAGTGGTGTGCTTGACAATGTATTGGTTGAATGTCTCATGTCCCTTGAATACAAGTACCTACACCATGTGTTACTCACTTTGGTCCACAAAGTAAATTCAAATAAAGGTCATTGCAAGTAATAATAGTATCATCAGAACTGCACTGGGGTACCTCTTGCCCTTGACATGAACAAGCCCATGTCAAAATAACAAGACAAACAGACAATGAACAACTCAGCACTCTTTTATTTACAGGTATAGCTTTTTATTATGAGGTGCATCACTGAATGAACATTACGGCTATGCTAAATTTCCACCAATGAATGATGCATGCTTAGATTAGCGGCCCAGGCATTTCTCTAACCATTTATACAACACTCTTTGAACTTACTAAGTATCCACATTCGTTTCACCCATGATAGGCATCCATAAACAAAAGTACATGACATCAACTAAATATAAATAAGTGCAATGTTGAAAGCTTGCCATGTGACAGCACATATGGGCTTACTCCAACCAAAACAATTGTCAAGCCCACAACTTCATAATTTAATCACAATGGTTCATGCTTATTAAATGCAATAAAAGTAAATTGTGCATCAAGTTCGTGAGAGCTTTTAACCAATTTTTCCCATGACAATCAATAACATAAGCATTTAAATTCAGAAATGTAGATAACACAATATAACATGATAAACATACTTGGAATAGCATAAAGCTAATAGGTAGATATGGTGGACTCACTGGAAAAACTTTGGTTGAAGGTGTTGGGAAACAAGCTTTTTACTTGTTGTAATTTTTGGGCTAGCAATAGGGAGAAAGTTGACCATCTAAATGCATGCATAAGTGTCCATAGAACTAATCAATCCATGTTAAACCAAGTAAAGTTAAAATTCAACATCTAAACATGGTAAAAGATAGCTCTTGACAACACACTTGCAAATTAACATTCATTCAAAGCACATGAATTATGCAACTATATGTATCTTTTAAAATCAACTCAAACATCCCTATCCCAATATATTTAATAGCATCCAACATAATTCAACCCAAACTTCCAGTAGCTCTCTCATATATAAATGATAGTGGTGGTCTCAAGAAAATAAAATCAAACCGAAATAACAAAAGCAAAAAAAAACAGACGCTCCAAGTTTATACGATAAAGTGCTTTGATCGAAAAACAGAAGTTAGACGTGTGCAAACCGAGAGTGTGTTGGTCAGTGGGGTTGTCTTGACATCCCCAAGCTTATGGTCTTCACCATCCTTGGATAGCTCTTGGTGCAGCTCCTCTAATCCCTGTGAAAAAACTTCAAAACACCGTTTCTCCCATTTCTTTTCTGTGGGGTGATATTAGTAGTGATAAACAAATAGGTTCCTTGCTGCATAAAATCCTTAGGCAAAAATTCATATGAATGTCCAGAGAGTATATAATGTTGTATGCCTACTCATAAACTCAATTGAATCAAAAAGATTCAAGCAAAAAGCTCAAAGAATGCATAAAACAATATCAAGACAGAATCTGTCCAGAAAAACAGCAGCAGCAAAACGCATTTTTACCCTACTTAAACTCGTCAGAAAAATCTGAAAAATCACGTATACAGAGGATGAAAAGTTGAAGCTACAGTTCAAATTACAGCTCAATCGGAGTTACAGATAAAAAATGAAAAATCAAACCGTGCACAGACTTCGTGCAGGCAGAAAACTCTCCGAAAATGAATAGCAACTTTTCAAACCCAAAATAGGTAAAACTTGGTTCTTTATTAAAAATCCCAGAAACAAAACTAACAAACTACTCTCTTGTTACAGCAAGAGGACTCAAAGAAAATCTCAAACAAAAACAACCGGGTTGCCTCCCGTAAAGCGCTTTCTTTATAGCCATATAGCTAGGCTTACTTACTTGATAATCAAAGGGGACGTAGCTCATGAGGGAGCTTGAACCTTGGTGTGTCCCTCTTCCTTGGGAAGTGTTCCATGCTCTTCTTGTGTGGAAACTGAAACTTCACATTCCCTTCCTTTGAATCAATAATGGCACCTGTAGTACGAAGAAAAGGTCTTCCCAAAATAATAGGACTAGAGGTTTTATTCCCCATGTCCATGATTAGAAAATCAACAGGCACAAAAGTCATGTGTAACTCTACCATAACATCACTTACTTTTCCTAGAGCATGTCTAATGGAATCATCAGCAAGTGCAAGTTCAATAGAGCATTTCTCAATATTTTTAAGTTCAAGGACTTCATATAGTTCTTTAGATAATATAGAGACACTAGATCCTAGATCAAGTATAGCATGGTGTGTCTCTTTTCCAATGGTTACTAGTACCTTGGGATCCATATCCCCAAGCTTAGGTGGTATCATAGCTTCTTGATTGTACCTAGCAATCTTTTCTTTTAAGACATGATTAGCAATATAGGAACCAAAACCAGCCTGGTTAATATTAACAGAAGGATCACTTGCAAATTTTTGTAAGATAGAAATTAATTCATGCAAGCTACACTTCTCTAAATCAACAAATGGTTCCTTAACTTCACTAAGCATTTTAACTTCCTCAACTTTTTTCTCTTTTTTAATCCAAACTTGTTTCTTAATAGGAACTTCCTTCACATGTTTAAATGATGGGTTTTTCCTTAATAAATCACTAACACAAACCAACTTTTCCTCAATACTGTTGAGACTAATATTTTTTCAAGAAATTCTTTCTCACATAATCTTAGTTTATGCATGACATTAACTAATTCATCATTTATCTTAGGAATAATATTTTTAGAAACAGATGCTAGTTGTTCAAAATCCTCTTTATTTGGTAGTTTCTCTAAACCAGCTTCGAATTTATCTTTAGACAAAGCAAGTGCTACTGTGGTATCCTCTACCTTTTTCTTTCTACCAACAAAGTTACCAAAAATTCTTCTAAGTGTCATGGCCGCACAGGATGGTGTTGACAGGACAAAACTTCCACCTGTAGCCCCATCTAAAGCATTTTGATACCAAGGATCTATTCCATAATAAAAGTAAAGATCTAGCTTTTCATCTTCACAAGGTGTAGGATCTTCATAGTGCATCCTATTAATTCTAACCCAGGCATCTTTTAATGTTTCTCCAGGTTGTTGTTTAAAACTAGAAATGGAACTTAAAGGAAGACTCACTTTCTTTTTGTTTTCAAGACTCATGATTGCAAGTTTTTATGTGTTTTTATTTTTTTATGCAAAACTGAAAGTAAAATGACACTAATGCAACTCGAAATAACAAATGCAACACAAAATGCAAAACTGAATATAAAATATGCAAACCGAAATATAAATATTATGCAAGACAAGAACAAAACAAAATAAAATGATTGTAGGTAAAGATGGATAAGATGATGCTCACGTAGGTGCAACTCCCCAAGCTTAGGTTGTTACACAAGTTGGTGATGAAGTTGACTTGATGTGAGTGATCCTTGGATAAACCTTTCAGCTATGGTTCCCCGGCAACGGCGCCAGAAAACGTCTTGATGGCCCTTCACGTAGTTACCCCACAATGGCGCCAGAAAACAGTTGCTAGCCCCTTCGCGTGTTACCTGCGTGAAAAGTAAATGGGTTAGGTTGAGACTCCAAGTGCAGAGTGTATGTAGTAGTGGAAGACAGTTTTCCCCACGAGGGGTGACTCGAGGGTTTAATATCGAACTCTCGGGGAACCAGTATTTCAGGTGTTATCTCCTTATCCTTCTCTTGAGAACCTGCAACAAAATAAATTGTTTTGTGCCCTCAACCTCACCAAGTGGTTGTCAAGCACAAGGTGTGAGAATGATAATAAAATAATATGCAATGCAAACAATAGTAAATATGCAATGATGGTAAATAAATATGCAAGGATGGTGGTAGTAATGATAAATGATATTTTTGGGTTTTTTTATGATGAATGCAAGATGTAAAAGTGTTTTTGTATTTTCGGATTTAATAATGGCAGCAAACAAAAGTGTGATAAAAGTGTTGGAAAGGTGTTTCTTATGATTAAAAATGGACCGGGGTTCATGGTTTCACAAATGCACTCTCTCTTGATAACGTGGTAGACAATGGAACACTAAAATTAACATGAAAGATGGCAAGACATGGTTTGACAAGTTATTTCGTTCCTTTTAACATGAAAGATGGCAAAAGGAATCTGGCCGCGTGGGCCCACCCCTTTTGGCCTTCTGGTCTCCGTTTTTTTGATTCCTTTGCGCCTACATTTCGTTCCTTCCAAAAAAATGATCCCCGTAAAGTTTCAGGTCATTTGGACGTCGTTTGGGTCCCTGAAACATCAAAATATAGAAAAAGGGGTTTTCTTACAGCGCAGGGTTAATTCCAGAAAAATGGGGGAGTTGTTAATTATCCCCAAAACTTAATATAAATCATGAATATAACCCTTATATGATGCAAATAACATGGAATAACATGTAATAAAATGTAAAGTTCATGTATGCATTTTACATGCATCAGCATCTACTTGGCCAAAGCATCTACTAACAACGGAGAGCATGCAGGAACATAGATAAAACATAATATAGATAGATGAACAAACTTGATCATAACTTCACAATTCATCGGATCCCAGCAAACACAACATGTAGCATTACATAAAGATGATCTTGATCATGTTAGGCAGCTCACAAGATCTAAACATGATAGCACAAGGTGGAGAGACTACCAACTAGCTACTCCTATGGACCCGTAGTCCCGTGGAGAACTACTCACACATCACTCCGGAGGTAG
This sequence comes from Poa pratensis, assembly GCA_947311845.1. Classification (NCBI taxonomy): domain Eukaryota; kingdom Viridiplantae; phylum Streptophyta; class Magnoliopsida; order Poales; family Poaceae; genus Poa; species Poa pratensis. Next base: position 20,520,799 of record CAMZMU010000075.1, read on the forward strand.
GCATGGTGATGTAGAGCCCTCCGGTGATGATTTCCCCTCCGGCAAGGTGCCGGGAAGAACTGCAGAAACCCTCCCGAACTAGGGTTGAAGACGACGGCGGCCTCGGAACTTTTCGTGGATTTTTGCTCGGGTATCTAGGGTTTCCCGATTAGATGCAATTTATAGGCGAAAGGGCGGCGTCGGTGGCCAGCCGAGGTGGGGCGGCGGCCTAGGTGCGCGGTCCCACCCTGGGCCACGCCGTGGGCCCGCTGGCCTGCTTGGTGTGGCCCCCGGCTCCGTCCTCCTGGCTGCTGTTCCGTCTCGGTCCAAAAATAAATCAGTTCAATTAGCCTCCGATTCCGAGAATATTTCCAGAATAGATTTTCTGAAACAAAAAGACAGCAGAAAACAGGAACTGGCACTATGGCATCTTGTTAATAGGTTAGTCCCAGAAAATGCATAAAAATGATATAAAGTGTAAGATAAACATCTGGTAATCAATATATAATAGGCATGGAACATCAAAAGTTATAGATACGTTTTGGACGTATCATCCAGTCAAGCAGCGGAAGTAGAAGACTTGGACCGGAGAAAACCAGCAGCACGGCGTTGTGCGTATGGTGGAGAAAACCTCAACCCGTGCGTGGCCCCAATTGCGGAGCCACGTCTAAACGGATGAGAGAGAGAGAATGGTGCAATTTCAAAGACATGGGGGGCACCCCTATTTAAAGGTGGAGGAGGGCAGCCAACCTTGGTGGCCTGGCCATGTGGGACTATTCCCACATGCCAGCCTCACCAACATGGTGCGCCGGCCCTAGGTGGGCCCCATGTGGCCCACCTAGGCCGGCCGGCCCTCCCCTCCCTCTCCCTTTTGGGGTTCGGCCCCCTATGGGCCTTTGACCTCCGGTCAAGGCCCATTTAGGTGGCTGCCTTTAAATTTCGAAAATAAATAAAATAAAAATATATTTAAATATTAATTACACTAATTAAATATTAAATACAAATTATCTAATTTATTTCGGCTCTGAAAACCATTTCGTCAGCTCCCGAACTTTGTCGCATATGTCCCAGAACACTTTCGGTGTTCTTCTCTCTATTTTATCTTCTGCGTCCAATCTAAATAAACGTCATCTACCCTTAAGTGTGACACCCTAGCGGTTCGGGATCACTCCAAACATGATCGAGATGATGGGTTCGTAGCATAGAAAACAAAAAAAATTCATACGGTGAGAACAACCAAGACACCAAGATCTAATCTAGTGGATGTGAGCAATGGGTAGAACCAAGTTCCAAGAGAACTCACCCTCGAAGACCAAAAGCATTTCGAGAATGATTCTCGTGGAAGGTGTAGTCGATCACTTGCCGATCTCAAGATCGCGAAGATGAATGCTGCAACGGGCAGCGTTTCCGTGCTCGGTCACACGTACAGCTTGACGACGACCTCCGTTCCCTCGTTCCAGCGGGGCAGCGGAAGTAGAGGATCCACCGGGAAGTCCAACAACACGACGGCGTGGTGTGGTGGAGAAACTATTTCTGCAGGGCTTCGCCTAAGCCATGTCTTTTTCGGTGAAACGGCGGGAAGAGGAACAAGTGGACAAGTGAAATAACAAGTGAGAGAGGAGTACCACCACTCAATATATAGGAGAGGGGAGGCAGCATCTCCTTGGGGATGCGCCAGCCCAAGGAGAAATCCCCATTTTATTCCTCTTAATGTGAGTGGTAACTCCATATTAAATCACTTGAAACTTCCTCTTAATTTGCTAGAAACTCCCACTCATAAATCCATGAGTTTTTCTCCCATAAATGAATAAAACATTTTTAATTCTTTTATTCGAGATTTAATATTTGCTGATTCTTTTAATCAACAAACATTAACACTTACCCCCTTGAACTATTTCAATATTACCCAAAACAATTTCGGTGTTGTCCAAACTTTTCTCCAATATTCCGTATCCTCTCAAAAGTGTCGGCAAACCTTAAGTGTGTCACCCTACGGTTCGTGAATAATGTAGACATGATCGAGATACCTCTCCGACCAATAGTCAACAACGGGATCTGGAGATCCGCAATGACTCCTACACATTCAACGATGAATCTTGTGATCGCGTGAACCATAAACCTCGTAACCAATTCCTTTGGTCTCACGATATTTTACTTGTCCGAGATCCGATCATTGGTATCAACTATACCTAGTTCGATCTCGTTACCGACAAGTACTCTTTATTTGTTCCGTGATATGACATCCTTGTGACCTAGTCACATGCTGCAAGCAGTGTCAATGTGATATCACCGAGAGGGCCCAGAGTATATCTCTCCGTCATTTGGATGGACAAATCCCACTCTTGATCCATGAGGCTCAACTAATGCTTTCAGAGTACCCAATGCCACCTTTATAGTCACCCTTTCACGGTGTGACGTTTGATGTCATCAAAGCACTCATCCGGTGTTAGTGATTGACATGATCTCATGGTCTAAGGATTAGAGTTACTTCGTATGTGATTTATACAACCATGTAAACTTAATGACTTGATCGCATCGCTATATCTACTTTGGGTGTATGTTCATCACATCATTCTCCTAATGACGTGATCCTGTTATTAACAACATCCAATGTTCATGATCAGGAAACCTTGATCATCAGTTAATCAACGAGCTAGTAAATTGAGAGGCGTTACTAGGAACTCTTGTTTGTTTATTAGAAACACATGTATCAACGTTTCCGGTTAATACAATTATAGCATGAGAAATAAACATTTATCATAAACATGGAATAAGATAATAACCAGTTTATATTGCCTCTCGGGCATATTCCTTTCACGAGAACCCTTCTCCGATCAATGACTATCAGGGAGACCTGGATGGTTATGATAGTCCCTGTGCGTCCATGAAATATCTTTGTCGTTTGAACCTTAGACGTCATGTCTCAGTCCTTTTGCCAGGCGATACTTAGTTTGTCCGAGACTCGATCTCCGGTATCATGATACCGAGATTGATCTCGTTATTTGACAATACTATCTTTACTCGTCTGTGATATTACATCCTCGTGATCTAGTCACATGCTTGGAAGCTCATTGATGTAATCTCACCGAGTGGGCCTAGAGTATCTATCCTGCTATATGCGGATTGGAAAATCCCGCTCTTGATCCGTCGCCTCAACATACTTCCTTCCGATACCTGAGAGGGACACCTTTATTATAATCCTATGTAAGAGGTGACGTTTGTGCAATCAAAGTATCTTTCAGAAATAGCAATTAGAGTTGATCTCACGGTCGATGGCGTAATGACTACGTCCTATAAATATTGGGTTGCGTCCATCACATCATTCACCTAATGACTTGACTCTATTATCAATTGACGTCCAATTCCATGATCAGGAAACCTTGATCATCTGTTGATCTCAATGGACTAGTAAAGAGGCTACTAGGGATATGATTGTTTACGTACCACACGTGTATTAATGTTTCCGCTTAATACAGTTATAGCATGATACAAAACTTATTATGAACAAATGAGATATGACAAATAAAATATATTTATTAATTGCCTCTAGGGCATATCTCCAACAATACTTTCAAGCATACAAAGGACAAATGTTGAATTGGTAAGGGCCATGGGCAACTGGACTTAAAGGTTAAGTATTCATTTACAGTATGAACAAGACAAGAACAAGATTATAATGTCATACTATGCCTTTAGGGATATGCAAAGTGGGTAAGTGGGATATGTGGGCTAGTACAAATTAGGTGGGGGACAATCTAATTTGTACTATCCCACTAATCCCACTTTTGCATCCTTGTATACCTTAAGCGGACTGTGTGACAGTATGATCTTTATTTATTTATTGCGGGGAGTGTGGTCTTTATTTGTACAAACATGTGAGGGACTCTTTGAACACAAATTCTAACAGCATACAAATTGCTAAGCAAAAAATGGAAGATCCAAATGTCATGATTTTGTGCTCTTATGGATACAAACAGACAACTAAAATAAACACGTATATTTGCAAATAAGGCTCTTAAGATGTTTCACGGGGAATCCACAAAATTTGAATGCAAGCAAAGTCTTTTAACTGATGACAGGGAAATTTTACACTCCATCAATTTCGTGGTCTTAAGTGGCCCCATAGTAAATATTGTCATGGATTAAAATTCCACGAAATTTGAATGAAAAAAATCATCTTTTGTCCAGAGTCCAGAGTCCAGAGCAGCTGTAGTACGTAAGGTAAATTAAAATGTCTTGCATTCTTTAACATTTTGGCTGCTTCGGTGAAGTCTCTACTAAGCTCGCTAAAAAAAATTACAGTTCTTTCTGCTCACCATAACCCAGACGCGGTTCCTTCGCCCATTATATAAGCCATTCCCCTCGTCCCTTCACTTCACTCACCATCTCTCCCAACTCCGATCACATCTCCATCCTGACTCTCACGCACGCACGCTGCACAATCTGTTTCCTGGCTTGCCTGGTAAAAAAAGAGAGGAAATTCCTTAGCGGCAAGAAATTAAGGGCAGAGAGAGATGGAGAGCGTGGTGGATGGCAATGGAGGAGGGAGCCGTCTGGTGATGACTGAGCTGAGCAACATCAAAGAGCTGGTGAAGCAGCTCGACGTGCACCTGGGAGGCTGTCCCGAGCTCTGCAAGCACCTGGCCGCGCAGATCGTCACAGTCACCGAGAGGTCCATCGGCATGATCAGGTCCGGCAACTTCGACGGCCGGAAGAGCTCTGCCACCGGCGCCGGCATCGACTCGCCGCCTTTCCCGGAGACGCCCAGCCCCTTCAGTAGCGTCTCCAACATGCCTTTCAAGGCGAACAAGAAGAGGTGAATACTTTATGAAAAAAACTGAGCTTGTCACGGTTCATGAATCACTGGTGTTTTGGAACTTTTCGGGTCTAAATTATTAAGTGGATCTCTTGTTCTTGGATTTGCAGGAAGATGATGCAAAAGGTTAGGGTGAGCTCGGCGGCAGGAGGAGCAGAAACAATCTCAGTCGACGACGGCTATAGCTGGAGGAAGTACGGGCAGAAGGAGATCCTTGGAGCCCAGCACCCAAGGTTGGTTTTTGCACATTTCAGAAGAAATTTATCTTTTTCTGAGCCTAATCCGCAAATGTTTTCGGAAGTGGCTACGAAATATTTTCCCTCTTTGATTTGGAAACTGTGGTCGTCCCTTTTCTTCGGTTGAAGGTGCAAGCCTTTCAGCTGTTCCCAAATGTAAAATGGAAAAATTACAGAATTCAGAACTAGACGTGCCATGGATTTGTTTGCCGTCCCTGACCTGAACTGTGCACCATTGCAGAGCATACTACCGTTGCACGTACCAAAAATCTCAGGGGTGCGCGGCGACGAAGCAGGTGCAGCGTGCCGACGATGACCCGACGCTCTACGACGTGGCCTACCACGGCGCACACACGTGCCTTCACAAGACTGCGGCGGCAGCCAAGGTTCAGCCGGCGACGCCGAACCCGGACGCGCGTGGCCTTCTGCAGAGCCTCAGCTCGAGCCTGACGGTGAACACCCAGGGGCTCACTTCCGGGCATCAGCAATCCACGCCCTTCAGTTTCTCCTCGCCGGCGATGAGCGGCATGACGCCGCCGGAGCACTACCCGTTCTCCACGCCGTCGACGCCGGGGAACTGTTACGGGCAAGGCGTGTCGCTCTCGCCGTCCCAGCTTCAACTCTCACCGCCGACCTCGGAGTCGAGCTACATCCCAATGAACCCGTTCGAGGCGGAGTGGAGGGCGCCGTCTGAACTCCAAGAAATGGTGTCCGCGCTGGTCGCCGCGACGAGCGTTCCGGATCCGGCGATGCAGGAGACCGCATTCTCCCAGGACGGATTCGAGTTATTCGACCCGAACTACTTTGACGTTTCTCTCTTCCTCGCCTTAGAATGATGGGCAGGAAAGAACGCTAAAAGAAGTATAGAAAAACCGCAACTGTAGACAATGTAGTGTTCGGAGATGAGATTATTTTCCGTTTTTCTTCGGATTATTTCATTTCTTTTGGACTCCCGACTCGTCCCGAGAGGGCGAAATGAGATGGTTTTTCCTATCAGTCCGGCTAGTAGTTGTCCCATAGCAGATGGAGGACAAGTGTGCAACTTGTAAATGGAAATCAATGTGTTTTTTTCAGGGCAGCTTTATTTGTGAAATCCATGGGATCTGCAGCAGGGGAGCTCGGGAGCTACTCCCAGGAGTGTATCCACGGTGACTCTTTGTCGGCCGCCATCAAAGATGGTCGAAGGGCGACCACTCTAGCACTCCCCACCCTCTTTGTCGGCTTCGGCTCTCTTCAGCAACCTGCTGGCTACCATGCCAAGTTGGAGGCCCCTCAACGCCGGTGCATTGGGCGGCGACACGTTTGGATGTGCCGTAGTTCGTCAACGCGCGTGGTGAGAAGGAGGTGGACCCGATGGCGTTTTCAGAAAATATTCTGGGTCCTTGGCACAAAAAGTTTGTACCCGTTTGTAAATTTCTACTTCTTTTGGTCCTTCTTGTATTATGCCACCGTTGTTAATGAAAGCTTCTAGTTCCTCTGGGACCGGCCCTATTCAAAAAAATAAGGAAAAAGTCCAAAATGAACTTATAGAGGAAAGCTAAATCAAACCCTGAGCTTTGAATCCCCGAAATTGACACTCTGAACTTGTCAATCCCGGTCTATTTTGGACCCTAGACCTGTTTGGATCGTAAAAAAATAAATAATTTCTAAATTCAATAATTCGTCGCTTTCACTGACAAAGAAGGCCCACTTGTCATCACAATTAAAAAATATAGAAATAAAAAAATCAAAAAGTCAACATCTCCTTCCTCCAACACCCCCGTCGTGCCTTCTCAAATCTTGTCCCACTCTCGATGGGCTCGCCGACGGAGGTGGATCGATGGCGACGGCCGGTGATGCGGAAGAATCGCTGTAGGGAGCGACCCCTGACCCCCACTTTCCTGCCCGTTCCCATGGTCGCCTGAAAGTCAAGCCCGCCATCGCCTTCTATTCTCAGCTTGGATGGCGCCATCACCGGCGGCAGGTTTTGCAGAGCTCGTCCACCACCCGCATCCCGAGCGCGACGCTGCCGCATGCGAACCGGCCATGGCGAAGGCGGCGGTGAGGACGAGTTGGCCGCGTCCACGACCATGGTGAAGGCGGCGGCAAGGGTGATCTGGGCGCGGCCACGGCCATGGCGACAAGCGCGCCCTACCCCTCCCCAATCCCCCGCATCTGCTACAGCTTGCTAAGGTGAATTCCACATATATAGGAACAGGATGATTATGACATGCGGGCTCGTATCGTGAGTGAGAGTAATAGGCTAGCTCGGTCGGAATTGTAAAATTTTGAAGTGCGCCAAACAGGTATAGGGTCCAATATAGACCGGGATTGACAAGTTCAGAGTGCCAATTTCGAGGATTTGATTTAACTTTCCTATATAGGAGTAAGTTAAGTTTAAGGTTCATTTTAAACTTTTTCCAAAAAATAAAGAGCGAGTAAGACTCGGAGTCAAGTACCCTGTCAACCTGCCTGCTGCGCGACAGGCAAAGTTAAGGAGGGGCCGAGATGAAGCCAGACTGCGCCGTGCCATCCATGGACCATGGATAGACGACGCCTTTTCGGTTGTTGCCTGGGCTGCGCACCATAACCACATGCGCGCCCGCGTCAGCGTCCACCCCCACGTAAATGTGGAACTGGACTTCTATAGTCCATGGACTTTGGACCTAAATTTCGTTGGATCCTGTTGGACTGGACTCTAATGGACATGGACATTAATTGGACGTAAAATCCAACCGTGCTGGCCACCGTTTGGAGCTCAAAATTGGATAGCCCAATATCCAATGGACCAGCAACGCCCTGTGCCGCACACGTTAAAACCGGCTCCGCGTCCGAACGTTTCCACGTCTAGCTGATCGATCGGATAGGCCACAGTGTCACGTCTAGCTGAACAAGCGTCGCGTCTAGCTGATCGTTCGGATCCACGTCTAGCTAGCAGCCTGCATGATTTTTTTTGTTCCATCGTCACGTCTAGCTGGTGCGTGACTGCGTGATCTCCGCACGCGCCGCCACACCGCAAATGTCCATTGGACCTTGGGTTATCCAATATTTTCACTAGTTGGAGTGGATGGATCTGGACATTATGAAGTTAAACGTGGACTGATGTTGGATTGGACCAAGTGGAAGCTGGACATTAGTTGGGCCTGTGACATTTGGGTTTGGACTCCGATCCAATTCCAGGTTTACCCCCACGCGGTGGCGTACGTACGTCTGTGCCCAACGCGGCCGAGGAGACCACACGGCCATTTGTTGCTCTATAAATAATCAAGCCTCCAACCACAAAAACTACACTTGCAATCCTAATCAGATCCAAAACCTCCGGGAGGGTGGCGCTCGCAACTTGCAGTTCTAGCCAGCGGGAGGGTGGGGGACACGGTGTGAACACAAATGTAGGCACGTGTAGTAGGTCCATGTGCTAAATAAGCTCGCGCCTGCTGCGCTTCTATACATTAGATTCTGATCGCGTTGTCACATACTACTTGCTTTGTGCCTATACTAGAGTCTGGCGTTAGTTCGGGTACCAGCCGCGTGGTGCATTGTATGTGCCTGCCTGGGGTTCCGTTGCTTGGTCCCCCACTCACGGTGGATGAGATCCGGGAACTCCGCATGGTCAGCCTTTCCAAAGGACAACGTTTTCTTAACCGCCAAACGACCTCCAAAGGTCCAACGGGGTTCGAACTCAAAAAACGCCCACAACGTCACCATCCAAGCGTTCGGGCCGAGCCTGTTTTTGTCCGGCACCACCGACCCACTTGGCGGCCTGCTTGGGGGCGCCAGACACCGCCCGGACACACCCTTCGCCGGAGTTTATAGGCACGCGAAAAATTGATGCGAGGAATGGAAGATTGACCTCGGAAATTGAGGATTGCCGCCCGGAATCGAGAACCTCCCCACGAATTCAATCGCCACCATGAACACCGCCTCAACTTTTCTGGTGTGAGCGACGCGTACGACCTTGAAATTTCCCCTCCGTCAAGCAAAACATATTTTTCGTACGCTAAAATATTCTACCTACATATTTAACTTATTTTTAATAGAGTATGGTGACATTTTGAGTATCCACTAGACCCTATTTTTGCCCTTCATACTCAAAAATAGTGTTTTCTTTTAAGTATTTCCATATCTCCTAAGGTAGCTCTAAGTGTACTCCGTGTGTGCAAGTGCTACTGGTGACGGCGAGCTACCACTTTCTCTCTCAGACGAAGTACTGCACTGCAAAATGTTTAGGTCAACAAAACGAAAAGTATTAGCAAACTGTTTGACCACACTCAAATGGACAAGGTTTAAATCCTATCAAATGAATGAACTATGCATTTTGCTAGAAAAGAACACCTCAACCGGTAAGAAAGCCATGTTGATGTCAGGTGCACTGGCGGAGCTATGTGTATATCAGGGGGGCCGCTGCCCCCCCCCCCCCCCCCCCCCCCCCCCCAGACTTGGAAATTAAGGAAGATTTTTTTGGGGGAGGACTTGGATGGATGAAAATGCATGCTTTTACCCCCAAGCTTCCATTATTTCTGTTTTGCCCCCCAGCCATCTGTGGCAAGCTCCGCCACTGGTCAGGTGCACTCGTTTTCAGCGATATATGTGGGCAGAGATGTATCGCAATTATATTATCTATTTAGAAATATGATAATGTTATTTTGTTTTTATTAGAACTGTTCCATTTTGGCAGTTGCTCCACCCACCCAACTTGTAAACCCTTTTCCTCATTTTACCAAGAAGACATGCATGCGTGAGTTCATCCATAAATTTTGTTTATCTACCGCACATGTGTGGTGTGTGTTTAGCTATTTCTCTATGGTACTGCTTTGGCAGCTAGTCCTTCATGATTTTCTCTGCTTACCCTGCCATGCGCGTTACGTACACTGCTTTGGCAGGTAGAGAGTGGATCATGAATATATCCAAAGATTAATGTGACTGTAGCCACTTGAAGTTTTCGACCCCAAGATATTTGCTCCACTCTAGCATCTAGCGTCGTTAAATCCAACAGAACTCCAGATTATATATTCGCTCAAGCTGCTTGGCTTAAGAAAAAGACTGACGGACTTTCAAAATCATTCAGATTTTCCGCGATTCTAAATGTTAAGGTAATACCTCCTGCTAATTTCCTGTCAAAAAAAATACCTCCTGCTAATACCCATCCTAGTTTAGACACTAATACCACTTTTACGGGAAGTTCATGCACTAATTATGGTTACATATACTTCCTCCTTACTAAGTTCCACCGTACCAAAATATAAGATGTTTTAGATATTTTCATTAGTATGGAAGGAGTAGTTGGCATGTCTACATCTTAGTTATCAAAGGAAAAACATATTTCCCAGATATCAGACGTCTTTCGAATTTTACTAAAGGTTAGGACTGAGGGCCAACTTGGTATGTCCGGAGAATTTCTGGAACCGTGATATTTTCTGGCTACACGCCGGATTTTCCGCAGCACATACACACACCCGTAAAATTTACGCCGGTATTGTCTAAAATAACCTTATATAAAGGGAGGACATCTCCACCCCTTCTCCATCGGGCCACGTCGTCCTTTTTTTCCTGCCCGTCCGATCGACGGAACGGACGGCCAGGATCGGGCCACGTCCTCCCAATCGCGCGCCACTGTTCCTGGGAACAGTGCATGCACACCCTCGCCAATCAGCGCACGCCACGTCACCGGTGTGCGGCCGGTGGAACCGGTGGCCAGCCAGTGACCACTGCCGCACGAATTTTGGCGCACATTTTTACAAAAAACACTCCGCAAAGGACTCATCTATAATTTCAGGAAAGTCCAGGGATCTCCTTGCAAAAATTCACCACAATCCACCTTTCTCTTCTTCTTCTCCCGCGGCACCGGATGTCGCCGCCGCCGCCGACGCACGCCACCGCTCCTCCGCACCTCCCCGCTCAAATCGACGCACGTAGAACGCACCGCCGCCGCGCCCTCTCCATCCTCGCCGCGGATCGCCTGCCGGGACGCCGTCTGCGCGCCGGATTCGCCGCCGTCGCGCCCGCTGCCCGCCGCCGCGTCCGCACACCGTCGCGGCCGCTCCGGCGACCCAAAATGGGCGGCGCCGCCACCTACGGCTAGCCCGTGTCCGCGCGCGTCGGATGCGCGCACGCGCACGTCCCAGAACGCGGTGGCGCGACGCCGGCGAGCTCCACAACGCCGCGGCGGACCCGGCCGCTGTGACGCCAGCACGACGTCACAGTGGGCCCAGAATGTCAGTTTTTTTCTTTTTTTTCCCCAGCATATTTAAACAATTCCCAAAAAATCCTAAAAGTTGCAAATTCAATAACTTTAAATATATGCATCCAAAAAATATTAAAAAAATATCAAAATGACCACAAAATTAGATGCTAGCTAATTACGGCATACGATCAAAATTCAAAATTGAAAATTTAAAATTTCCAAATTCCCTTCAAATCCGACCATTTTTGCGAACATTAGGAGAATTCAAATCCGAATAACTTCACATTTTGAACAATTTTTGAAGTCCGAACAATCTTAGAACGCAAACTGTCTTTGCATTTCAATAATTTCAAAATCTGCGCCTACGAATTGTAATACAATATATTTCCTATTTACGGCGTATGATCAAAATCTAAATTTAAATTCTTCAAAAATTTAATGCCTACGAATTGTGAGCATTTAATAAACACACACATAATTCAAATATGAATAACTCCCAATTTTACCAATTTCCAATTTTTTGAAAAACTTACAAATATCAACTTCCTTTGAAATTCAGTAGATCTCAATTCGAACAACTTTTGAATGTGGCCATCTTCAAATTTGAATTCTTCACACCGCGATATTTACAAATATGACAAAAAACAACATGACGGCGGGTCCCACTTGGCAGTTTTTTTAAGAAAAATCCAGAAGATGGAAATCTTTCCATAAACAACCACCGGGAAAATATAAAAATATACCGAAATGAAAAAAAACTAACTACCTTTGGCAAAAAACAAACATGTTTGAATAATTCACATTGGCCAATATTTAGATAATTCTGTGGAAAAATACAAATACACAACAACATTCGAACTCAAAGTCCAATTTCGCATAATTTTTTTAAAAAATGGAAAGACTTTCAAACCTGATCATTTTGTAAACAACAAAAGATTTTAAATTTGAATAACTTCCAATTTGATAAATATTTAGAAATATGCAAATAAAATTAATAAGTGCTCTAAAGATGGATTGAATTTAATAAATTGTAATACAATATATTTCCTCTGCCTACTAATTTAAATTACATATTTACAGTAAAATACGAACATATCTGATCAGTTCAATTTATGAAGTTAAATTACACATTCATGCCGAAATACAAATAATTCGACATACCCTAAACGACAAATCCCCACGAATTTCAGCATTTTAAATTACACCGGGGATTTTCCAACTTAAACAATTTATAAATGTAATTATTTTTTAAAAAATTCAAATGTTTCAAATCCGAACAACTTTTGAACATGTATATTCTCAAATTAAATTTTTTTACACCACACTAATTCTTCTCTATCCGTCGGGAAAATATGAAAAAAAAAATACCACCACGAACACAAAAAAAATATCAATTTGATAAAAATTTGGAACTACGCTAAAATATGTCAAAATGCTCGCAAAAAAAAATGCAACTTATTTGAACATATCAAAATGCTAAAGGTTTTTTTTTAAGTTCTTAAAAATATCAGCATACTCAAATTTCAATTTGCTAAAAAAAAATAAAAAACTCTCAAATATGTCAACACAATCTAAATGTATTTCCCCCCAAATACATTGAATTGAATTCGATAAATGCTCACATATTGCATTCACCCTAATTATGAAATTAAAATAAATATTTACGGGGAAAAAATACAAACATATCTGAACATTCCAACTTTATCTAAAAATACTCGAAATGACAAATTGTTGCTTCTATTTTACAAATTATAAAAATCAGAATAGACATTTTAAAAACTTTGGTGCCTTTTCAACATTATTTCAAATCTTAATAATTTTAAATAGTCCATAAGGACCCATTTGATAAAATATGGATTTTATAATTTCCTTTCGAACTCAAATAAAAATCCAGGAAAACAATATCAGTAATATCACTCAATATAATAAACCCGACAAAATAATTTAAACACTTTATAGATATTGTTCTACGGTATTTAAACAATTTTCCTAATACTACTAAATAATGTATATTTTAATTTTACAAATACTTTTCAAACCTATGCATTTTGCAAAAGTGAAAAGAATTCAAACATAACTAACTTCCTAATTTTACCAATTTTTTAAAAACTGAACAATTAATAAATGTAATTTTTTTTTGAATTCTAATATAGTTTTAAAATCTGAACAATTTTTTTTAATGTGGATATTTTCAAATATGACACGCCGCGCCTTATTACCTAGTACGGTCAATCCAAGGAGGCCTGAAGGTGGAGCTAGCCATGAATGGCCAGAGAAGACACAGATCCGGAAATGATGCCGATCGATCCATCACCACTTGGCGTTCTCTCTCTGACGTCATCGTATGTCCGTACGGTGACGTAAACGATCAAGGATCCATGCACCTGGTCACCTTCCACGCTGCTTCGCTTCGCCAATGGGATGCGAGCTCTGACTTAATTCACCATATATTTTTATCCATCTAGAAACATGCGCTTTGCTTTCCGGCCACCACGCAAGCCGCCGAGACCCCTTTCCAATTTCCACGAGCGCAAATGGTACATGTATATAAGATTGGGGTCTATACGTACTACTACTACTACTACTACTTCCTCTATTCCAAAATATTTAACTTGAATTTGTCTAAATATGAATTTATCTACATCCTAAAACATGTCTACGTACATCCGTATTTGGACAAAGCTAAGTTAAGTATATTGAAACCAAGGAAAAAAATAGCGTGGCCCTCCTCCAGAAGCTATACAAGATATAGCGTGATATAGCGAAGTTACATATAAAATAGCGTGATGAAAAAGTTGTAAGAAATAGCCCAAATATTAAGGATTTCAGCACTAATTTTTTTTTCCAGAAACAATACATGCATAACCAGGTAACCATATTCAAATGTCAAGGCCAAATCCATGGCACGAATACAAATATGAGGCTTAAAACCATGAAAAAGTAATAAACTAAAAGATAAATATTTTAAACTTTAATCAGAATCGTTAACATCATCTTCAGAATAACTAGAAGAACCACCAGATTGCCCGCCATCATCATCACCTAACGTTATTTCCAGATTTTTTGTTAGCGTAGCTATAACGTTACCACGTTTAGTGTGGTTTCGAGCGTATAAGACGAAAATAGCGCCGTAGCGTCAACTTTAGGCTAAATATAGCGTAGCCTCTCCAAATACGCTATATCGTGCTATTAACCGGGAAATAGCGTGCTATTTTTTTCGTTGATTGAAACAGAGAAAGTAGTAGCTAAAACGAGGACGCTCGGAATTTCCGAACATCCTAGATAAGCATGTACTAGATTAGTTATTCCAGGACTTGAAAACTTGACGGACTGATCGGACTTTACTGAATATCGGCAGAAGAAATGCTTGATCGCACATGACCACTAGCTCTATACTTTATATAGTTCAAGGATTGACCTCATCGGCAATATCTGAATACATAGAAGAGAAAACAATACAATATACGTAATTTGGCAAAGGACAACTTCAGCTTGGGGATACAGATTTTGTTCTTCCCAGAACCCCGTACTAGCTTATACTAGTAATAGCTTTCTACATGGATAAATATAGTCCATTGGTCCGATCAAAGAGCAGCAGCTGCTAATGTCCTCTTGATACTCCTTTTCAAAAGGTAGGATTTACCTGCCCTCTGTTGGAGGCAAGTTCTGAACATCTCAACATACACCATTACTGAGAGAAAACAGTAGGTGTGAAAGAGACAGCAAGATGCAGGCGAAATATGCACCGGGTTTCATACCAGCTCCCATTACTCTCACCGTGGAACAGAGTGAAAAAAGTAAGCTTTACGGTCCTAAAAGGGTAGTGTGGCGGGTACCGTCAAAGACGCACCACTAAACACAGCAAGAAAACGATGTTTCCAACAATAAGTATGCAGACGTTATTCATATTCCCCAAATGAACACAGAACAAGACAATAATGTAGTGTGACAGTGTGGTCTTAATTTGTACAAACATCTGAGGGACTCTATGGAACACAAAGATTTTAGCAACTCAGAAATTGCTAGGCATAATTGGAAGATCCAGATGTCATGACTTTGTGCACTTATGGGTACAAGTACAAACAGAATCTGAGAGAAACAAAGTCTATTACTTGATCGATGATAGGGGAAATTTTTTGCATTACATATTTTTTTCTGATCAAAAGTGACACCATAGTAAAGATTGACATGGATTAAAATTCAACGAAATTTAAATGAATTTTTCTTTTGTCCAGAGCTGCTGTAGTAAGACAAAAGGAAAATTTCTTCCAGTCCCTTAGCATTTTGGCTGCAACGGTGAATTTGGTCCAAACTCCAAACTAAATCAGCGACAACCTGAAGGTTATTGCAAGCAGGAACCCTCTGCTAACAATCTGATGATTCATAGTTATACTCCTAAGCTAGCCCATTATGGGATCGGGATCGGGATCGGCCAATGATATCACAGTCTCTACTAAGCTCGCCGGTCTGAATGCTGTTCTGTCTTTTACTCAAAAACCAAAACAAAAGGTATTCTTTCAGCTCTCCTTAGCCCAGACGCGGTTCCTTCCACCATTATATATAAGTTCCCCTGATCCCCCTTCTCTTCACTCACCATCTCACCTCAACTTTGATCCCATCTCCACTCTGCCTCTCACGCACGCGGCACTCTACACATTTCGTTCTTTCTTGCCTTGAGAAACAGAGAGAAAATTCTTTAGCGACTAGTTGAAACTTGAAACTAAGAGCAGAGAGAGATGGAGAGCGTGGTGGATGGCAATGGAGGAGGGAGCCGTCTGGTGATGACCGAGCTGAGCCACGTCAAAGAGCTGGTGAAGCAGCTCGAGGTGCACCTGGGAGGTTGTCCCGACCTCTGCAACCACCTGTTGGCGCAGATCTTCACCGTCACCGAGAGGTCCATCGGCATGATCAGGTCCTGGCACTTCGACGGCCGGAAGCGCTCTGCTACCGGCGCCGGCATGGACTCGCCGCCTTTCCCGGAGACGCCGAGCCCCCTCAGTGGCGTCTCCGGCATGCCTTTCAAGGCGAACAAGAAGAGGTGAGTTAATAGTTCGAAAAATTGTTTGAGCTTGTCTGGATTCAGGAATCAGACTTGCTTTGATTTTTCTTCCCGGATTATTGAATAATTTTTCTTCTATTTGCAGGAAGATGATGGACAAGCAGAAGCATCAGGTTAGGGTGTGCTTGGCGGGAGGAAGAGGAGCGGAGACAGTCGATGACGGATACTGCTGGAGGAAGTACGGCCAGAAAAACATCCTTGGAGCTCAGCACCCAAGGTTGGTTTCGGCACATTTTAGCAGAAATTTATCCTTTTCAGAGCCTAATCCCCACCCCCACATGTTTTCCTTTTCGATTTGGACACTGTGGGTGTTCTTTTCCCAAATGTATGGCATGCCATTGTTCTGTTCTCCGTGCCTGACCTGAACTGTGCAACATTGCAGGGGATACTACCGTTGTACCTACCAAAAAACTCAGGGATGTGCGGCGACGAAGCAGGTGCAGCGCGCCGACGATGACCCGACGCTCTACGACGTGGTCTACCACGGCGCACACACGTGCCTTCATAAGACGGCGGCGGCAGCTAAGGTGCAGCCGGCGACGCCGAACCCGGAGGCACATAGCCTTCTGAAGAGCCTGAGCTCGAGCCTGACGGTGAACACCGAGGGGCTCACGTCCGGGCCTGAGCAATCCACGCCCTTCAGTTTTTCCTCGCCTGCGGTGAGCAGCCTGGAGCCGCCGGAGCACTACCTGTTCTCCACGCCGTCGACGCCGGAGAATTATTTCGGACAAGGCGTGTCGCTCTCGCCGTCCATGCCTGAACTCTCACCGGCGACCTCGGAGTCGAGCTACATCTCCACGAACCCGTTCGAAGCGGATTGGAGGGAGCAATCTGAGCTGCAAAAAATGGTGTCCGCGCTCGTCGCCGTGAGCATGCCGGAGCCCACGGTGGAGGAATACTTTGATGTTTCTATCTTCCTTGTCGGAGATGATGGCCAGGAGTGAACGCGAGAAGAAAAACAAGAGAGAAAAAAAACCACGACAGTAGATAATTAGAGAAGCACCCACCCTCTGGGCCAATGCTACTTCAGGGACAGTACATGTTCTTCTTCCTGGGTCAGTGCAGGTGTGCTGTGTAAGTGTTAGGAGATTGAGTTAGTTTACAATTTTCTTAATGTTTTTTCATTTATTTTCGACTCGAACTAGTCCCGAATAGAGATGGTTTTTCTTGTCAGTTCATCTAGTAGTCTAGTGTGATAGCTTCCAAGAGGGCAAGAACGGGAGAAGAGTTGTGCCCAAAATAAATACTAGTACTCACGAAAAAAGGAAAGTAGGTGAAATCTCTTTCGCTCTCGTTCCCCTCTCCACAGTAAAAGGCGACCGGGAGGCGATCCTCTTTCCGCCGGCGATTCCGCCGCCCTCCTCCTTCCCGCCGGCCTTGGTGCCGTCGGAAGGAGGTGGGGGGTCGAATCGCCGGGCGGATCTGTGTGCTGGTAGTCTAGGTTAGGCTAGGTAGCTTAGTTTTCCTGCCGTCGGCGTTGGTGGCGGCGGCGGTGAATAAAAGTGCTTCGGATCGACGGCCGGTGGCTTGCTTCGCGGCGGCTGGTGGTGGATCTGTGAGCTTCTTGTCCAAGCATGGCGGTCAGTCCGGCGGTGACCCCCATGTGGTGGATTTTGTGCTTGGTCCTCGCTGGCACGGCGACGAGGACTTCGGCGTCGTCGCGACGACATGGAGCTTGTACAGGAGCAGCTTCTCTGGGATCTTGGAGTGCTTCGTCGGCTTCTGGTGCGCTGTTCGGGCTTCTCCGGCCGGCCATGGTGGTGAGGGGAGGTATGGCTCTGTCAGCGTGCTCTGCTTCTTCTTCTTCGCGTTGCTTCTTCTTCTCCGGCCGGCCGTGGTGGCGAGGGGAGAAGGTGGAGTCAAGGTGTGGTTTCGGCGGTGGCTCCGGCAAGCTGTGCTTGAGCTCAGTGCAGGGAAGGTTGGAAGAGGGGTGGCTGCGGGACGGAGACGCCATAGCCGTGCGCGTTCAGCGTTCTTCGGTTCCGTCGCTTGCGGAGGACGGCTTCTGCGGTCTTCTACATGTGTGGGGTGTTTCCTCCCCGAGGTGCGCGGCGGCCTGGTGTCTCCTTCTCCGGCGGTGCTCGGCGTTGGAGCTTTCTCCAGGCTTCTGTGGTGGTTCAGCACTCGTTGCTGTTGTTCTGAGTTCTTCGGTTTGCTTTGACTGCGTTTTCTGTTCTTCGCTGTGTAATTTGCTTTGATTTCGCAGTTGTAAGATCCTTTCAAAAAAAAAAAAAAGGAAAGTAGGCAGCAACCTGTATAAACCGATTTTCCACGGACGAGGTGTTTTGACTCGTAGATTTAGATGAACCCATTATGAATATATATTTAAAAGCATTTTAAAATGTAAAAAAATCCAAAAAAAATCCGGATGTACATACCAATATTCTATGTTCGCACAAAAAACTTTGCGGAAAAAACATTTTTGTGCACTGTGTAAAAAAGACAAAAAAAGCCTCGTGAAAAGTAAATTTGGAGCACCTAAATTTGTCTCTTTTACATAAGTCACAAAAAATGTCTTCTTTTTTTCACGAAACTTTCTATTCGAACATAGTTTAGATACACAACCAAATATCTATTTTGAAATTTTTAATATTTTAAAATATAATTTTTGAACAGTGAGTGCATCTACATCTATGACCCAAAATAGATTTCCCATTTTCTACGCCAAACGATAGGAATCATCCGGCTATAAAATGCAAATTATCAGTTGTATCCAGACCCATCCGAGGATCAACTTAAATGAATGGATCTGGTGCGTCTGATTATTGTAGCAAAAGCGTTTCGTGTGTAGCATTTTTTCTACTCGTATGCAGCATCTATGTAGTAAAAATTATTTCATAAAATGATGTGTTCGATCAATGTAGCAAAAAGACCGAGCACAAGGTTGCAAGTTTGCTACTTGGAGTTTAGAGCTATGGATCGTAAAGTGTTCTATGCCATTAGGGGGCGCCCAGAGCAGATATTATATACAAGGGCAGCCCCAGATTTACAAGGTAACCGCTAATCGGTTCGGGGTCGGTATACTTCTTAGAGTTTACTAGGCCTTCCACCTTATTTTTCAAGTTTGGGCTCCGTTATGTACCATGACTTCGTCTTCGAGTCTTAGTGTATTGATCTTTAGCCGATCTTTAGCCGGCCCAACTTGTTCGTGTAAGCCCATGCATGGAGAGGGGCGGCCGTGAGCCAGCCATGTCCCACCTTGGTCTTGTGGGTAGTGGCGGCTCTACAGGGACATAGAGGGGGTGGCATCCCCTAGGGTATAATGCACCACATTCATGTTTAGCCAAAGCCTACGAAATCTAGCGAAACATAGCCACGCCTATGGCACCATCGACAGACCTAGATCCCTCCGCCACCACCGGCCCGAGCGGCCTACTACTAACATGGTGATGGGTGGCACCCACTGGCGGAGCTCAGTGAAGGCCGACATGGGCCATGGCCTGCCCAGCCCAAGCGAAATCATTGAAGAAATAGAGAAACTTGGCTCATGGAAGAAAAAAAAATTGTGGTCTTTATTGGGCTGGCCCGCCCAACATTGTGGCTAGAGCTCCGCCAGTGTTGGCACCAATGGCTCTTGAGGGACATAGAAAGGGGTGGCATCCCCATGCGGCACGGTAGGGTTTTCATACCCCGGTCGCCCAACTTGGGAGCAACATGGAGGAGGGGGTGAGGTATTTGAGGAAAATGTTTTCAACTTTAACCATTAATATATATTTGTATGGAAACATAAATAAAATAGCTAAATATTAAGTATTTTTTAATAAAAAACAATGGAGACTAGTTATATCTAAACAAATATACTTTTCATTAACTTAGAGACCGAAGATATGCAAATTCGACCGGCGTCATGTAATTTTGAGCATATTCTGCTAGTCGGACCCAAACATGCGTATATGGTCATATTTTTGCATCGATATTTTTTTGAGAGAACAGAGAGCTTTATATATCCCCCCCCCCCCCCCCGGTGGAAAACGATGGACGTTCCATGCTCCGTATAATCATTCCCTCCATTTCTGGCCCAAATACCCGCAATCCAATCGGGGCCTCGGGAATTTTATAACACGACGTACATATATAATTATAGTATGAAGATAAGAACACGGTCGAAGAAACACTTGTGAAACGTCAAATATATGGAGTGCAAACGGATCAATACAGGAGAAAAGATATGCGTTATTTTGGAACTTGGTTCGTTGTTTACATACACGACCGAATGGCTCGGTCTGTTTGCCAAAAAAAACAAAGTCCACTTGGTGCTGAAATTAACCGGTCAGTCATACTATAAATTTGAGCTTCTCGCTCTCTGGAAAACTCCAAGGCAAAAGCAATCGGGATTCGGGAGGAAGACGACCGCGTCGCATTTTCGTTGTTGGCCCCGCCTATGCTACACTCAGATACCGCGGTATGCATGCCCCCACGCGGTATCCCACCGCGTGCGTGCGTCCGTGCCTATATCCCACGCGGCTCCTTTCCCCTCTCTCCCCGTCACTGTTCGAGTGAGGCGAAAAGCGATTTTTGGACGCCCACCGCCGACCCACCGCGTGCTCGCCGCCGCGCCGTGGGATTCCTCTCCTCCGCCGGCCGCTTCGGCGGCGGGAGGGTGGGGGATCCCCGGTGCCGGCTTGTACAGATGGTAGGGTAGGGTGGTGTTCCCGCCGGCGGCGCACTGGAGGGGGTGGTGCTGGTGGTGGGTGTTTTGGCGTCGGCGGGCTCTCCTCCGGCGGTGGTGCTCCATGGAGCCCGGCGTCTGCGCGCACGACTTGGTGGAGCTCGAGGCCCGGCGTGGCGCTCGAGTTCCTCTGTTTCCCCCCAGATCCGCGGTGGCGGCGGATCTGGCGGCCGGAAACCAGTGCTGGACGAGCCTCTCAGCTCCTTCCTGCGGCGGATCCGAAGGCAGCCGTGGCAAAGCGGCGTGGTGATGCCGGGGGGACGTCTACCCTGGCTGTTCATCGACAAGAACTCCGTCGCGGTGCGGCGGAGAGGCTCGGCGGCGTCTCTCAAGTGATTAAATGCTCCCAGACAGTGGCAAGGTGGAGGTCGCTGCTCTTCGTCTTCATCGCCGGCGTAGCTGCGGTGCTCGGTGCCAGCTCTGGCTTCTCCTCTACGTATTTTCCTGTTTGTACTGTTTTTCTACTATGTACTGTGTACGTGGTTCTGTGGTGAATATACGTGGAAGTTGGCTGTGCAAAAAAAAAAAAGATCCCCGATATCCACCATATGCATGCACCCGTACCGTTCGATACGGTAAGAGCATCTCCAGTCGCGGTGCTCAAATAGTCGCCCAAATGCCTTCCGGACAGGTCATTTGGGCGCCGTCCGGACTACCTTGCCCATTTGGGCGCCGTCGATCCCCACTCGCGCCGCCCAAACTAAAAGAAATTAAATTTAAACTTCGACGAATTTCATTCAAATTTTAGGAAGTTTCACAGATTTGAATGAAATTTAAAAAAACTAAACCTAAATCTACTGGCGGCCCTGGTAGCGGCGGCGGAAGGCGTAGTAGGGGTCGTCGTCCTCCTCCTCCTTCTTCACGCCGCTTGTTCCTGCACCGTCGTCTTCCTTCTTGACGCAATGCGTGCATGTACGCCGACCAGGCGCAGGCAGATGGCCCGTCCATGGGCGGCACGTCCTCCATGGACGCGGCCTCCGCGGCCCGCAGGAGCTCATCCTCGTCCTTGGCCGCCTGCGCCGCCAGGAGCTCGGCGTAGAGCGTCGTCGGCTCCACCTTCACCTTCATCGGCTCCGGCTTCGGCGAGAGCAGAACGCGGGAGAGGGAGGAGGAGGAGCGCGATGAAGACGCTCGCGAGGACGACGCCCGCGGCGACGACGCCCGCGACGATGACCCTGTCGAGCGCGAGGACGACGTGCGCGGTGCCCACACGTTGGCTGGCGGCGCCGGAGGCGGAGCGTGGGGCCACTCCAGCAGGGAGCCGTCGTTGGCGATGTGGTCCATGACGGCCTGGAGCGTGCGGCCGTGCACGCTCCAGAACGCCTCGCGCCCGGCGACGTTCTTGTCCCTGGGCGCCGGGCCGGGGCCTTCCCACCGGTTCATATCCTCCTCGAAGAGGCGCTGGAACGCCTCCTCGTACCGAGCGGCGTTGCCCGGGTCATCCGGGTTTCAGCGCGGGTCGTCGCGCATCTCCGGCGTCAGTTCGCGCCAGTAGTGCGCGATCTGGGCCGCGTGGAAGTCGCGGTTCGACCGCGTCAGCGGCCGCGGCACCGGGATGCCGCGGACGGAGATGGCGTAGCCGTGGCCAACGCGCATGTCCGGCGGCACTGGGTAGCCGTTGTCGCGCAGCGCCTCGGCCTTCTCCTTCAGCGGGGTGCGCGGCGCGAAGCCGTTCGCCGCGGCGCCACCGGTACGCCTCCAGTTGTTGCCGGCCATCTCTAGGGTTTGCGGTGGCGGCGAGTGTGGCGTGTGGGGAGAGAGGGGAGCGGTGGCGGCGAGTGTGGCGAGTGAACGCGGGGGCGACGGCCTTTTATTGCCGCCGGAGAGCGGTGGTATTAACGCCGCTCGCCTCGAAAAGGCGCGCCGCATTTACTCCGGCGAGCAGAGGACGCGAAGGCTCACTGGCCGCCCGCCGGCCGTGAAAACAAGGAGTCGCCACGCGGCACGCGCCTTTGACGACGCCTTTGACCACGGCGGGGCGTGGCCGTGTGTCACTGCCAGGCGTGGCCCGCGCGTCGGAGGCGTGCGTTTCCTTCCGTCCGGGGCCGCCCCAAGCCTCCCCAAGTTGAGAGCGTGGGCTGAGCGTGCCGGACACAAAACTGGGCCGCGCCGGATCGAATTCGCGTTTGGGCGCCGCGAGTGGGCGCGATTTTGTGTCCGGCACGCCCCAAACGGCCCCGACTGGAGATGCTCTAACGACCTTCTACTCCTCGTTGATTTGATCAGCGATGATTGCCTCCAACCGGAAGCACTAGGTCCAAAACCAGGGCTGGTTTTCGATCGATCGGATGCAAAACCGTGGGAAGGGGTTTGATCCAACGATCGATCGAGATGCCGCCTAGCTTTGTTTATGGATTCCATATATCATCGCACAGTTGACAAGCTAGCGGCCAATGGGGGCAAGTTGCTGATCCTCACCACTTGCACTTATTAACCACTTGGCATTTACAAGTTGCAGCCAATGGGATCGAGGTCGATCAGTGGCCGGGATCAGGCACAAGTGTGTTTTGCAGCACGTGGTACATGAGCACGTAAAGCTGCATCTCTATATAGTAGAGTCCTAGCTAGGTTTACGCGTTAATTAGTACTACGTCGTGGCCTTGGTGTAGTTTAGGGCCAGTTCCCGCTTGATTGATCGTCATCGATCGGGATAGGTCCCCGCGCTCGCCGGGCGCCGGCCCGGCCGGTGAGATCCGCCGGAAATTGATGTTTATAGTCAGGTCACATGGTCTTGCATGCCTGCCATTTCAAGGGAAAACCAACGATGATTTGGAGGAAACTGTGGTGTGGTACGTTACGTACGGGAAGTACTTCCTTCCCGGCTGTTGTAATTAAATAGTGGCAATCTTGTTTGACGTCCTAGAACCGAAATTTGTTTTGTTTGAGATATTGGTTTGTGTTGTCTAATCGGCTAGCACACACTTCCCTTGAGGAGAGAAAATGTTTAAACAGGATTGAGCAGAAGAATGCAATTCCCACACTTTTTTTTCATTGCGTCGTTCATGTAAGAAAGATGTTTAGAATGTTAACTGGTCTTGAATCTCAGCAGGTGGGTGCACTTATATACGTTGTTTGCACAAAAGAAGAAAAAAAAAAGGGAATTCGTCAAAGACCCCGCGTTGATGTAACAAGTGCAACTTTCACTCACGGGGCCCAAATAAGAGTAGAGTACTAGGATGTTAATCAGGGACCAGTACAACACTTAATGTTTTTGTCAGTTGCTCCACACCTACTCATCGTGTCCTTGTCGCACTTAAATAAGTGGGTTCAAATTCTTGTTTATGTGTCGCACATGTGGTTCCTGTCGAGCTTATCCCGCGTTTCTACACCCTCGTTCCACTCTAGAAGAAGTACCTCTCATGACCCTGTGTGTTAGATCGACACGATTTCTGTTGTAGTATTTTTTTCCCTCCCAAAATAGGTAGCGAGCAAAATAGGCTGCTCGGGTTATGAAGGTTTATAATATGATAGTAGGTGCCACGAAGCTGTACTAACATATTTCACCCTATCACCTATGGCATCGTTCCAACATTTTTTTTTTTTTTTGAGGAAGGATCCAATACATATAACAGGATGCTCAACACTTTACAAACAGGTCCCCAACGAAAACAGAAAAAACAAAGAAACCCAAGAAAGTGCAGAAAGCACCCTACAGCATCCGAAGAAAACACAATTGGATCCTCAGCCGCACCCAACACTCCTAGACGCCAGCGACGACGCCGAACCACCGCCCGCCAGGAAGAAGACGCTCCCACACTGTGAAGAAGGCCGCAGAATCCATCCGCCGCGCCGCGCCGGAATCTGGTCTCGCTGAACGACCACGACCACCGCGCCAACACCCAGCCACCACCCGACTTCCGGCCGCCGCGCCTGCGCCCAGGACCACCAGCACCATCACCGAAACACCTCCAGCGGCCGCCCCCCTCGCCACCACGGACGGCCGGCGCAATACCACCAGAGGGAACCACCAAGACCACCTGCACCAAAAACGGATCCTCAGCTTCCAGAACCTTCCCCCCTCGCCACCGAGGCCGGCCGGAGAAGCGGAGCAGGAAGAGGGCACCCGACGAGCCTTCACGACCTCCCCGGCACCAGGGCCGGAACGGGGAACGGAGGGGAAGGACAACACCTCACTCGCCGACGCCAACGCCGTCGTCTTCATCGCCGTCGGGAGGAACACACACCTAGATATGCCTATCTACACACACAAACGGTCGCCGGAGCTTCCCCACCTCCCAGTGCCTCAGCGGCCACCGGAGGCGGAGGGGAGCGGCGGGATCGCCGGCGAGAAACGCGGAACGCCCGAGTCGCCTCTTCCGCCTCTCTCTGTACTGTAGCAGAAGGTGGGAGAAGGTGGGTCAGTTTCCAACATAATTTATGTTTAGCAACAAAAGACGCTCTTTCTTCTAGCCCGCAGAAGATAACTGCACGGGTGCACAATGTCTTGTTGCTTAGGACAAAGTTTGCACACCCAAAGCTGCATGTGGTTTAGGAGTTAAAACTCTTGAAATTCAAAACGAGTGCCTACTCATAAAATTTGCTTACAAATTCTTGCATTCTGCTGATTTGCCGTGGAAACTTTGGATACTCCATCACTTGCCTTACCCTATGCATCAAACATCCCACTCCACCTTTCTAACCTCCATTGTCAAAAAAAAAACACATCCACATACTTCGCCAAATATCCCAATGCAATGTCGGCAATGGCCGGTCCACCTACTTCTGGCTCGACATATGGCTCCTCCCAGAGCCCCTCGCTACTGCCTTCCCTGCCATTTTCTCCCTCCACCTAAAACAATTTGACCTTGTCGCTACGGTGCTGCAGGATGGGATCGAAACTAACATGAGAAACAGGCTAACCTCGGCCGTGAGCTCTAAGCTTCGGTCGCTGTCTTTTCTATTGCAGGACGTCTCGCTGAACACTGACGCCGATAACAGGCGTCTGATGGATGGCTCCAGGTTCACTTCTAAGGGGGCATACACAGCTCTCTCTCCTCTCAGCTGCAGGACGATCAGCTCGCCAACATATGGGACTCCTTCACTGCGCAAAAAATCAAGATCTTCGGATAGCTGCTCCACTTTGATAGGTTGAACACTCGCGCCAACCTTCACAAGAAGATGATTCTAGACAATGCCGTCTGCCCTCGATGCAGCCTCCCTGTCGAGGATCGCGAGCGCCTCTTCTTCTCCTGCCTCGCCGCTCGCGCTGTCTGGACCAGGCTTGGCATCGACCCTTCCTTTGGCCAGTTCACCGAGTTATGAAGGTTTCCTCTTCCGGACGGGCTCCCACGGGACGTCTGGCCCTCCATCGGCTGGGACGCTCGGAATGCCAAAGTGTTTTGGGCCATTGACCAAAATGCCTCTGTAACTATTGGTAACATTGTCGCAGACTTGATTCTCTGGGTAAACGGGTGCAAAAGACCGGATTTAAAGGAACACGTTGAATTGTGGTGTACGATCCTCTCTTCACGCCGCGCGTGACCCCTGTAATTTGCTGCTGAAATAAAATTCAGGTGGGGATCTTGTCCCCCTCGGTGACTTCTCAAAAAAAAATGTTTAGCTCTCATCCTCTACTACACTTACAAAACCATGTAGAAACTAGCCATCTCCACGGTTATGTTATTGGTAAGCAAAGTTCTAGCATGAACTTAACATCAAATATATTTGAGACACTAGGCATGGGCAGCCAAAAATGGTAGCGATCGTTCACCACGAGCCTGACATCAGAGGGCCCACCGAGCGCCCACGTCGCCCTTACGTTAACGCGGAAAAAGGCTTGAAGATTCTTCCATCTGGCCAGCTTCCACGTTGCTTCGCTTAGCCAATGGGATGCTAACTCTGACCTCTCCACAAATTATCAAATACCACTACCGATTTTTAATTCCTCTAGAAACGGGCGCTTTACCACCATAGAAGATAAGTTTTTTTTTCTATAAAAAATAACAATAAAGTGCTCGGAGCAGCTGACAGATAGTAGATTACAAAACTGAACTTTCTCCGATCAGTTGAAGATCTGACGGCAACTTTGACAGAATATCATGAACCGAACGAAGATCTGACGGTAACTTTGACGCTCCAAAGAACTGATGCTGTTAGTGACACAAGTGATAATTTCCATGCTGGAGTAATTAGTTAGCCTACGCGGGAAGAGCATTTCAACTACAGTAGCCTAGCTAGGTTAATTAGTATATCCTTCTTACTGAAGAAAGAACAACGCCGCCGATTAATTAGTTTATGACTTGAAAGAACTCAAGGGATATGGGATCGGAATAACGGCGGAAGAAATGCTTGAACGCGCATGATCGACCACTAGCGCGCGCTCTATATAGTTGACGATTACGCTATCAACAGCTATACAAGAATATACAAACCTAGAAGAGAAACAGCTCAGACAGATTAACAACACACAATCTCTCCAGGTCTCCATGGCTAAACGACAAGTTGCGGCCTAAAATATTGATCTGTTCATCCGGTAGGAGTAGTTTAGAGTTTTGAACTGTATAAAATATCATCCATTGGGCCGATAGATGATTGTACGAGCAGCTTCTGCTAATGCGGTTCATGTTCAAGCATGCAAAGGGCAAAGCTTGAATTGGTCCTCATCATGGGCAACTGAGCTTAAATTTTGGGCTTATAAAATATTAAAAAATCTGAGCTTGTTGTTTTTTCTCACGTTGCTCTCTCCTTCTCCTGTCTGTTTGGCCAAGATTCTTGCAGTGTTGGCAAGGGCATGCGAGTGGGCTAACGGGTACTCGCCAATTCTGCTCAACCCGGCCGGTACAGCGATTGGATGATTCATTTTAGCTTACTACTATCAATTCATAGGCATCATTATCCTAATAAATCATTAAAAGTGGCATCCCATACTGGTAGTACTAGTACAGTAGTACACATATATATGAAAGACCAGTAATACAAGATTCGGTACCAGGGCTGGTTTTCGGACGCAAACCGTGGGATTGGGAAGGGGTTTGAATTTGATATCGAGATGCCGCCTTTGTTTATGGATTCCATCATGGCATCATCGATCGCAGTTGACAAGCGGCCAATGGGGGCAAGTTGCTAATCGCCACCACTTGGCACTTGCAAGTTGTGGCCAATGGGAGATCATCACATCAGTGGGAGGAGGAACAAGTGTGTTTTGCAGCACGTGGTACATGAGCACATAAGCTGCACCTGCATATACTACTCCTATCCTATGTTTACGCGTAACTACGTACGTCGTGGCCTTGGTGTACGTAGTTTAGGGTCAGTTCATGCTTGATTGATCCATGGTCCCGCCCGCGCCGGTGAGATCGATCCAGCGGCCTTGAAATTGATGTTTATAGTCAGGTCACATGGTCCCGCGTGTCATTTCAAGGGAGACCTAGAATGCAATCTTGTTTGTCCTAGAACGCAAACTAGTCTTGAATCTCATTCTCAGCAGGTGGGTGCACTCTTATGTTTTTTGCACAACAGAAGGGAATTCTTCAAAGACCCCGCGTTGTTGTAACAAGTGCACCTTTCACTCACGGGGCCCAAATAAGAATAGAGTACTAGGATGTTTTTTTTTTTTGAATTTTCCACATATATTAAACCAACAAAGAATACATGATTACATCGATTACCAAAACAAAACTAAAAGAGACTAGCAAATCTATGAGATCTTCAAGCCCTTTATTCATCCATGACACAATCTTGTACTTTTCTGAAGGCAGCCGTAGAACAACGCCAACACCACTAAAGCACAGACCTGTGAATACCACCGAAGGTTCTCCCTTTTTAATTTTGAGCCGCAATGCCAAGGCTTTGTGCACGCACGCAGCCATTAAATTAATCAAGCAACATCGGCAAGAGCACCACCACTGGTATTCCAGGGACAAATAACCGAACCACTTTGTCGACGTCGTTGGGAGCCGAGAGAACGAATCACCATTGCCGAAGACGTAGTAGCCGGGATAGATATTGCGAGGACAAACCTCCTCGCGGCAACCATGAGAAACAATCCAAGATTGATCTGGCGAAGCAAGATCTGAATAACCATACCTAGACAGACTGAATCTTCCAAAGCCACCATTGACGTCGGGAACGATATCTCGCCGTCGAACGAAGCCTGGAAGATCATTTATTGCAGACGATACCATCTCCATTGAGGAAGAAGATGACGACCAAAACCAAACTCTACCATTAAGGACCTTCGAAAAGCGCCGTGCGCAGGTCCGAGGTCCCCACCCCTCCTAGTGCCAGAACGGCACCTAGAGGAGGCGAGGACCCGTCGAATCTTTGCCGACAACGACGATGAAGCTGCAGATATCACTGGCGGCGGCGGCTAGGGTTGAAACCCTAGGCCGCCGCCACAATCGCCCAAGATCGCCCAGAGTACTAGGATGTTAATCAGGGACTAGTACAACACTTGTTGTTTTTAGCAGTTGCTCCACACCTACTCATCAGCAACGCTCGATCTGTCCTTGTCGCACTTAAATAAGTGGGTTCAAATTCTTGTTTATGTGTCGCACATGTGGTTCCTGTTGAGCTTATCCCCCTTTCTCCACCCTCGTTCCACTCTACTAGTAGGTACTCATTAGACAGTAGACACGGTTTCTGTTATGTTTTCCCTCTTAAAATAGTTAGCGAGCAAAATAGGTTGCCAGGGGTAATATATAAAGGATTGTTATAATACCACAGTAGGTGCTACGAAGCTGTTGTAACATACTTCGTTCTATAAAACCATGTTGAAAAGGGACCTATGACCCGATACGGATTTTTGGCAGAAAAGGCATATATAACAAGCAAAGTCCAAGCTAGCTAGCATACCCTCCGTTCCTTAATATAAGACGTTTCAGCTATCTCACATATATTGACTAGGTGCAAACACAAATGAATGAACATACACACTAAAACATGTATACATGCATGTGGATATATTTGAATGCGGACAAAATCTAAAACATCTAGCCTTGCCATATATGGGCAGCCAAAAATAGTAGCAATAGTTCACCACGGAGATGACGTCAGTGGGCCCACCGAACGAAGACGTCACCATGACGTGTACGCGTAAAGAGGCTTGAAGATTCTTCCATCTGGTCAGCTTCCACGTTGCTTCGCTTCGCCAATGGGATCGACGGCGACGCTAACTCTGACCTCCCCACAAATTATCAAACCCAACTGCCGATTTTTAATTCCTCTAGAAACGGGCGCTTTACCACCAAAGAAGATAAGTTATTTTTCTACTACTATGTCATGACAAAGACGAAACTGAACTTTCTCCGATCCGGTAACTTTGAAATAATTATGAACCGGGCGAGGTACAAGCTTCGAGGCTGTTAGTGAGATAAATGTTAATTTCCATGCTGCAGTAATAATTATTTAGCCTACGCGGGAAAAGCAGTTCAACTGCAGTAGCCTAGCTAGGTTAATATATCTTTCTTACTACTTGAAAGAACAATGCCGCCGATTAATTAATTTATGACTTGAAAGAGCTCAACGGATGGGACTGGAATAACGGCGGAAGAAATGCATGATCGACTTCTAGCGCTCTATATAGTTGACGATTACGCTATCGACAGCTATACAAGAATATACAAACAATCTCACAACAGATAATTAAACAACACACAATCTCTCCAGGTCTCCATGGCTAAACGACAAGTTGGGGACTAAAATATTAATCTGTTCTTCCTGTTGTGGTAGTTTAGAGTTCTGAATTGTATAAAAATATCATCCATTGGGCCGAGAGATGATTGTAGGAGCAGCTTCTGCTAATGCGGTTCCTGTTCAAGCATGCAAAGGGGCAAGCTTGAATTGGTCAGCATCGACTGAGCTTAAATATTGGCCTGAAAAAAAAACTGAGCTTAAAATGTTCTCACCTCACTCTCTCTCTCCTTCCCCTGTCTGTTTGGCCTAAGATTCCTCCAGCGTTGTCACGGCATGCGAGTGGGTTAACGGGTACTCGCTAGTTCTGTTCGACCCGGTAGCGTGCTTGGATCATTCATACTTCATCTGTTCCAAATTAATTGACTTCTATTTGTCCAAATGTGGATGTATCTATACTTGTAACATATCTAGGTACCTCCACGTGTGGGCAAATGGAAGTCAATTAATTTGGAACGGAGGGAGTAGCTTACTACTATCAATTCATATTTCATAAGCATTATTATCCGATTAACAATGGCATCACGAACTGATAGTGTACACACACACACACACACACACACACACACACACACACACATATATATATATATATATATATATATATATGAAAATCAGTTCCTATGTTAGACCGGTAATACAAGATTTTTTACCAAAATTGATCAGTGTGCTGGAAGGGGTCATCAAGAATATTTGGTACCAACACAATTATATACTCAAGTAGCTTTAGTAAGACTGACTCCCCTTGATATTCCTTTTCCAAAGTTAGGTAAGATTTCATTTCCTCTCCTGGGATCGAATTCAGATATCTATACGTATGCAACTAGAGAAAACAGTACGTGTAAAAGAGACAAAAGGAAATAAGAAGAAGATGTGAAGTGATTTTCATACCATGCCATGCATTGCATTGCCGTTACTTTCAGTGTGGAACTGAGGCACCAAAAAGGCCCGCGTGCCGTATCGAGATCAGATGCACAACCTAAAAGGGGACATGCATGGTGCATGGCCAAAACGCACCACCAAAAACACGCGGGAAAGCGATGGTTTCGAAGCATGCATCCCATATATACATTATTCCCAATATGAACAAGACAACACGACGTCACATGCCTCTTAAGCTGGGTACACCTAGCTATCACGATTTACTTTAGGAGTGGCATGCATACGTGTGGCTGTGCTTTGAAACATAAAGTCGAGGCTTTTCACAAGGCATGCCGTCTTGTTTCCAAAACCTGGACATAATTCTTCTTTTGCCAGTATTGCAAATGTATGTATTGCTGACGGATCTCCACACAGTGTTCTTTATTTCTTTTGACATCTAGTAGAATTTTTTGGGGGTGTAGTAAAGCAGTGCATAGAAATTTTGGGTGGTTTGCTCTGAAGTTTCTCCATAGGAAAGATCTCGTGGGTGAAATTCGACAAAATTTCTATGAAAAACCCTGGTGCTCTATAAAAGCAAATTTCTTTCACTATTCAACATTTTTTGCTGCCATGGTGAAGTCACTGTCCATGGTGCCAACCGTCTATCTGGGCATCCACTACTTCGAACCCGATTCGGCTAACAACAACTCCAAGCTCACCGGTCATTATCCTGTTCTCCTCCCTCGCCTCAACCCAGACGCGGTTCCGCCCCCATTATATATGACCTCCGATCCCCCCTTCGCTCCATCTCACCTCAACACCGATCGATCACATCTCCATTTCCCTATTCCACACACACATCGCTCTGCTATTCTAGCTTGCCCTCCAATCGCCATTCCTATCTTTTCCTAGCTTACCCTGGAAAATCAGAGAGGAACTCTTTACTCCTCTTTCCAGCAAGAAAATCAGAGCAAATAGAGATGGAGAGCGTGGTGGATGGCAATGGAGGAGGGAGCCACCTGGTGGTGACCGAGCTGAGCCACATCAAGGAGCTGGTGAA
The DNA here is from genome assembly GCA_947311845.1 of Poa pratensis. Classification (NCBI taxonomy): domain Eukaryota; kingdom Viridiplantae; phylum Streptophyta; class Magnoliopsida; order Poales; family Poaceae; genus Poa; species Poa pratensis. The sequence goes on from CAMZMU010000075.1 coordinate 20,553,269, forward strand.
GCAGCTCGACGTGCACCTGGGAGGCTCTCCCGACCTCTGCAAGCACCTGGCCGCGCAGATCTCCACCATCACCGAGAAGTCCATCAGCATGATCATGTCCGGGTACTTCGACGGCCCTAAGCGCTCCGCCGTCAGCGCCGGTCTCGACTCGCCGCCGCTCTCCGCGACGCCCAGCCCCCTCAGCGGCGTCTCCGACATGCCTTTTAAGCACAACAAGAAGAGGTGAATACTTTTTCTTGGAGATTTTTCCAGTTTATCAAGGTTCATGAATGATGAATCACTCGTGTTTCAGATTTTTATTTTGGGCTAAATTATTGAGCTGTTCTTGGATCTGCAGGAAGATGACGGACAAGCTGAAGCATACGGTCCGGGTGAGCTCGGCCGGAGGAGGAGCGGAGAATACCCCAGTCGACGACGGCCACAGCTGGAGGAAGTACGGGCAGAAGGACATCCTTGGAGCCCAGCACCCAAGGTTGGTTTTCGCACATTTCACCGAAGCTTTACCTTTTTCAGAGCCTGATCCGAACAAAATCATTTCCTTTCTGATTCGGACACTCTGGTTGTTCTTTTCCTTGGGTGAAAGTATTAGCCTTTCCACTTTCCCAGATGAATGGCATCCACTTGTCAGATAGCGAGTGCACACGCATCTGTTGCCTCTGTGATTGGATATGTTCCAAGGAATTTTGTTCCTATTGGATGCTACTCCACTTTGTGCTAGATTATTTCTGACATCACAATCATGAAATTTCCTGAAAGTGGAAACATTTCAGAGTTCAGAAGCCATTTCTGTTTTGCCGTGCCTGACGTGGATCGTACAACATTGCAGGGGATACTACCGTTGCACGTACCGAAAATCCCAGGGATGCACGGCGACGAAGCAGGTGCAGCGCGCCGACGAGGATCCGTCGCTCTACGACGTGATCTACAACGGCGAACACACCTGCGTCCACAGGGCCACGGCGGCGGTCAAGGCTCAGCCGGAGGACTCGCGTAGCCTTCTGCAGAACCTGAGCTCCAGCCTGACGGTGAAAACCGAGGGGCTCACGCCGAGGGCTCAGCAGGGCCGGAACGCCACCACGCCCTTCAGTTTCTCCTCGCCGGCGGTGAGCAGCCTGACGCCGTCGACGCCGGAGAACTGCTTCGGGCAGGGCGTGTCAGCGCCCACGTCCTTTGAACCCTCTCCGGCGACCTCGGACTCGAACTATCTCTCCACCAGGGCGCAGTGTGAGTTCCAAACGATGGTGTCCGCGCTCATGACAGCGACGAGCACGCCGCCGCCTGCCATGGACTTCTCGCTGGACGAATTCGATCTCGACTTCGACATTTCTAGCTTCTTCGCATGAAATGGTTGCAAAGGAGAACTCAAAAGAAGAGAAGAAAATATAGATTAGAGAAGCAGATTCATGTGAGTATGTGACCACCCTCTGAGCTCTGGCGTTTGTCCAGTGACAGAGGAGGGAAGAACACTAAATTCTTCCTTCAGTGCAGGTTGTAAGATTTAGGAGATAAGATTAGTGCCTCCTTCGTCCTCTTCCCTTTTTTTTTTTGCCCACAAGGGTGTTGAATTGTATTATTCATTTTCTTGTCAAGAAAAATAAGATCCTGTGATCCATTTTTACAATTCACCATCTCTCACGAATCATAAGTTTTACGCTCTTGTCTTGCACAATCTCGCAGATAAACGTGACCAAATATCAAAATATTATCTGCTAGTATTTATTTGTGTCCCTCATGATTACTTCATGGTATGAGTTAGATGGAACCATGCAGGTTTAGACGTGCCCCCCCATCGGTGTGAAATTCTCAGACAATTGAAACAAGACCAGGGGAAAACTTGACTGACCAAAGCTTTCTTCTCGAAAGCGGTACAGAGTAAAACTTTCATTATCATGCTAGGAATCAGTATGGAAGTTGGCCCAGTTCGTTGTCTGATATGAGAAAGTTCCATCAATCTAAGGAAAACATATCTTCTTTAAGAGATAATTCTAGGAAAATATTCGGGACACATAAAATAGTCCATGGTCCAAAACACCAGTACTACTATAAGAATGAGGTCAAAGATGAAATCAGAACCACACAGCTGGGGCCTGGGGACAGTCCTCATCACAATTAGGAAACGGTTTTCGTTCCTAGTCGTCATCTTCAGGAAAGGCATGAGTTCACATTTGGAGCTTTACAGCCTCTCCTCTCTATCATCAGTCTTTCAATTCGCCGATGCAGAAATCTCAATGATATCGAAGACTCGCGTGCCATGTTGCGGCCTGAAAGCGCGTCGAGTTAGTATTTATGTCCGGCCAAAAAACTCAATGGTAACAAGATTGCGAAAGTGCGCCTTTGGCACTTGGAAAGTTCTCTTAACATATTCTCTGCAAGCTTTGCGTGTTGTTAGGGGAAAAAGTGGAACCAAATTTTAATAGAAAAATCAGACTTAGCTTTCCTTGACATATAACTATTAAGAAACATCCCCATCAGGATAAGAAAAATCCCACATTAGTGGTGTTGTTTAAAGTTCAAACCTAATACCCCGCGTTGAAACAACCATCATTCAGATCTTATTTTAGTTCACGAAATTATTAGTTTACTTACGTAAATATCTTATACCTTTGTTCTGGATAACAACAACCACATGTCCTGAGATATCATGAATATGGACCATCCTTTTCAGGGGGCGGACACACACAGTTCTAGTGATAACAAACATACATGAGAACTACCAAAAAATAACAAAATCATTGCATCATAACTTTGGAATATGAGAGCAATAGTGAATCATGGATAGGAACGACGACAGCCTAAATTCCTTTTTATGTTGGACTGCTTAAGTGATTTGAAATACGATACATATTCAAATTTTAAATGGGGTGAGAAGATCCATAAGTCTAACGCTATCACTTGCTGAATTTCTACCTTACAGAAAGATCACTACAGATCTTCAGTAAGTTTAAACTCAAAAGGTGCAATAAATTAACACCTGGCAGTTGGGTGATACATGGTACACAAGTAACATGAGCACGAATCATGATTTTAAGAACAATGTTGACAACATATGATGTAAGAAATATACGAAAAGCTACTTACCCGAAAAATCCCTCTGTCGAATCGCCACCAGCATTGTTTAGAATGGCATCACCTCCTGGATGTTCCTCCACATATGGAGTTACATCGTAAACCTGAATTGATCACAATTTTGACGAATGATGAGAATATAAATTCCCAAATTCAATCTAGACAGTAATGCAAGATGATGGCAATCAGTAAACTGGTAGATGTTTTGCTCCAACCTTGTCCTTGATTATGATCCAACAATCCTTCCTTGTGTTGTGAGTCAATACATCTTTCTTTGAATAGCTCCTAGGTGTCTGAATTTGAAATAGCAGTAAGCCGATAATGAGAATGCCGTTCATTTTGTATTAACCTAGAACAATCTTGTCCATTGACTAACAAACATAAAGAACACTGTAAAGCACAAAGGCATCTGTTCAAGACTAAATTACATGTTAATGTAACTAAAAAGCACCTCCAGACTCTGAAACAAAATGCTACAGCATAGTTTTTGTAGTTGAGTTCATCACTTTACCTGTATTTTTCTGCCATACGGCTTTACTTACTGCTCCTAAGACCACAGATTTTTGTGTGTGAAAGATATGGTTTCACTAATGCAATAGGACTGGGGTACATTTTAGATTTACCTAAAACAATCTTATCCTTAGATTAAGAATGAAACAATCTGAGTCATCATGGCAATTTTCAAGAAAAAGTTTCTCCTTATATTAACGTAGATGTATTACAGAAAGCCCCACTATTTTAATATAAAGGATGAAATTCACCGTTCCGTTTCCTCCTGGATTTGCCTCCTTCCCTTTACCTGCATCGTAACATTTACTCAGTGCCAATAAAATTGAATCGACTTCGCTTAAGATTACAAGCCATGCATCTTTTTTACCTTTGCTGTTGGATCTTGGGATAATAAAGAGGGCTCCCAGTACAAGAAGCACAACAAGTGAGATGAGGATGATGATTTCCATCGGGCACCTTATGAACTACTGAACAATGTATTAACTGAAAGTAATGTTCTGCACAGCGAAACCGGCTTCAGTCAGCAAAATTTACAGCAAACACTGTACCACTGATTTAACTGACATGGAGCAATTATACAACGGACTGAACCATCAACCTCTGAAAAGTAAATTTAAAGCGAGACATGGTTACTTAGCTCCCTGTTCTAGCCTTATAGGTCTAGACTGTTCAGGAGTATTAACAGGGAATAATAATACTAGCTGCTGCCTAGTCCGTACTAGGTCTAATTTCTACTACTTGACAGTGCGTATTTAGGTCCAATAAAAGAGTGCTTGACAGTAAGAGGTCAAAGATGGCATTGTCCATGTCAAAATCTACCCAGATCTCGTACCCCACCTCAGACGGCCAGACCAATCTTCCAAAGCCGGGCGCTTTCGGCAGCAAATCAAATACTACTCAAAATCGAAGCTCCCACACTACTTCCGTCCCAAATAGGCGGATCTTGCAGGAAATCAGACGAAATCAGCGTGCGCCAGATTTACCCCCCGTCTCCCTTTCCCCCGGTTAAAAGCTCGAAGAAATACAGTCGAAAAGTTCGATGAGGGGTGAATTGTGCGAGAAACGGAATGCGGTCGGGTGTGGAAGGTTCTAGAAGCGTACCTGGAGAAACGCGCATGAGAGATTACACGTCTGTGAGTCGAGCACATAAATGAAACAGGCGGGCGGCCGGCCAGCTATCGGTTGCATGTGTGGCGAGATGTGGATCTAACTAGACGAAGGCGACAAAATTCGTGTAAAATGGTTTGAATCCTGGAGTGTATCACCGGCCGCGCGTAGGCGACAATCTCGCGCCACAGTAGCAGGATCTTGATTCGTGATGGAGCAGAAAAATAAGGGTTTACTGAAGCATACAAAAAGTTAACTTAGGGCGTGTTCGGTAAACAATGAACTCCAGAGTATCGCCAAATTCAGCTCCAAACAATCTGGCTTCTGGATCTCCATATCGATTTGTGGAGCTGAAAACGTTCGCAATTCGCATGCGCTTCTGTTCTGTAGCTGGGCTGGAAGCCCGAGTTCAGCCAATTCGGCCCATGGTGCTGCAAGAAATGGGGCTTGGTTTGATGCATATGGGCTGTAGGCTGGTCGGACTGGGAGACCAGGCCGATTTCTCAAGCTTCGGATGATCCGTCCGATGCATGCAGGATGGACGTCGGCGAAATCTCTCATATCTTTACTACTAGTTGAATGCCCGTGCGTTGCTATGGGTCGCACTCCATCTTCTCGCCACACATCGTTTGTGTGCAAGAGAATACAAACACCAATTTCAACGACATTTTTATAATCCATTAGTGCAATCTTCGATGAAAATTCATATTGGCACCTGAGCACATATGATCCCTTTATCCTGTCCAATCTTCGATGCAAAACACATTCCAATCTCTACTCTGCAAATGGCGCACTTGCATACCCTCCCGCTTCCGAGCACTGCTTTGTCTACTCCTTTTTATGAGTTAATCAGCACACGAAGGAGCTATTCGTACTTGCCGATTGCACCTATAACCCATGCAGCCCTTGTGTGATGCTCTCGCTTATAAAATCATAATCGACATGAAGCTAGGAAACAAACATACATGGAGCATGTTAGTTTTTGTTTTTTGACATAAGAAGCATGTTAGTTTGTTTAGCTAAAACCCAGTGTAAACTCAAGAGAATGTTTGTTATGTATTAAAATCAATTATTCTCCGGATTTGTTCTCTGGTGCTTGCATGCAAGATAGTGAATATTATAAGGAATTAATTAGTGACTGGTGTTTTCAGTTGAAACATAAATAGTACACCAGCCAAACTTTGCACAATTCTCAGCCTCGTACAAGAGAGTAATATAGTAACTCAAGTCATTATTATACTCTATCTCTACCAAGAGTGTGTATAAAATCTCTAAGAATACATTGTCATCACTGGAATAGATGGGTTGACTCCAATGAATAAAAGGAAAACAATTAACAAACATATTTCTGTTTTAGCGAACCAAGAGTGAATGTTAGACCAAATTTGTAATACGCCACACATATGCATTGGAATGCCCCTCTTCTTGAGTGGCATGCTAGGCAAAACTCAATGCATACAAAATAATACAAAGGAGATCCCTAACCTGTAACATCAAACAATAATCAAAAGAACATTGCAATCATGTAATACATGAAACGAATATATCACCATACATCATAAGCATGAAACATCCTGCAACGCGGCCTCTGGTTTGGCTGGTAGAGGAGATAGATGGGCGTCATGGTGGCGTGTCCACACGGCGAACGCGGCAGCATTGGCACTACGCTCGAAACTATCTCGGCCCGGATTCGGGAGAGCTGGTGTCGTAACTTTTTGTACAAGTGACTAAGTCCATAATTATAATATTATTAAAACCATGTTATCTCTCCTTACTATCGCTTGGGACACCTTTCCAAAACTTTAGCAAATCTATGAAATGGCCCTCACACAAGGCAATAGATGATGTGTATTGTTTTTATTTCGAAATGAAATCGTTCTGACCACCACAAAGAGAAAATTGACACTACATTTCTTACTTACAAATAATGAAGATACACATAGCACAATTCGCCAATGAAATGTTTGTCCCTCCTTAAACTCATACAGCAACAATAAAGATAACACATATGTGACGGCAAGAAACAATAAATACAATGTACAGCTGAGAAAAATAAAGACCTAATTAACTCAAATGCCTCCATTCATTAAACTTCCTCCAATTTCATTCTGTTCTGCACCTTGCTGTACCGTGACCTGGGTTGTACAAATTTAACTCCCCTCTTGCCAGGGATGTCTTGTATGTACACGGAGACAGAGAAGCTGGTCATTAACTTGACAACGTCCGTCATCAGCGTGTCTCCCTCTTCTCCGTCGCTCATTGCACATGGATCGGCCAGCGGCTAGATCAAGCTGGTCCTCGCTGTTCTGTCGTCCTCCCTGCTGGCCGAGAGTCCTACTCTGCAACTCGTTTTCATTGGTGCTTGCTGAAGTGATCCATAAACTATCTGAATGAATGAACAATATTAAATTTCTTATTTCTTTATATATTTAGATTCAAACAACATAAATTTCCAAGACTGGACGGGTTCAGGCATTGTGGTTCACATTAGCTTCCTAGGCAGAGTAAAAATTTGATCTGAATGTAGCATATGCACGTCTAATGTCTTAGATCTTCTTGATTGCACAAGTCATATCTTTTGAATAACTTACATAAATTGTAACCTGGCATCATATATTTTGTTCTCTCTGTTTAAAAAAATTACAAAAGCATCTGCTACTTTCAAAAATGCCATCTAGAAATTATGTGTAAGCAATTTCGTACTAAATAAAAACGAAAACTAACTCTGAAATACCATGTTTATGCTCTGTAATAAAAGAAAAATAACATAGATCTTGTGTTGAATGAATCCCATTAACCTGTGATGCCGTAACAAACCGGTCGCGCCAGTCAACCTCCTTGTTCTTCAACTATCTACACAAAGTCCACTCCAACTCTCCAAGCTACATAAAGCCGTTGCCCCTGAATCTGCATAATAACATCTTGTAGCTTCAACATGGGGCATGTGTGCATGATTGTAAGAATATGTATGCAGCAGTTTTACCATGGATGAACGCACACATGCAAGAGTATATATATTTCACATCTCATTAACTTGACTAATAGCCCAAGAGTATATGTATGCAGCAGCGTGGAACTGGAACCCTCTTGTGCAATTCCTGCCATGGCTGTATTAAACAAACAGCAGACACGTAGTATTCACCTTTGATCTGCAAGGTGATTATATCGGGCTTGGTCAGCAACAAAGGCATCATTAGAAGCAAACCAATAGATCAATCTAGTTGAACAGATAAATGGATGTCGATTCCATTCATTTCCAGATACCAACAGCTATTCAACACGTTTGAAGCTAGACCGTTTAGTAAGATATAATTATGGTACTGCACAAACATACTGAAATATATGTTATTCATCCTATACATAATACATCAAGATCTGTACACAAAATATATACACCAGATGACACTCACCACAATACAGAAAATACAAAATCTACAGCAAAATCTGTGCAAAATCCTACAGCTTATCAGCATCTCACAGATCAACCAAATCTCTGTGAAAGCATCAACATCTCACATAATCGTGCAGTGTAAAGCCGACCTTGGTGGAGCACCCCGGGCTGGATGGAGCTGTAGCACGGACTGGACGACGGTAGTCCTCCAACGACGGCGACCATAGACCTGGAGAAACGGAGGTTGTCAGGAAAACCGCCCGATATACGCATGAGGGCTAGCCCTGGGGCAGTAGGCCTGGCCTCCTGGAACGTGAGGATTATTGTCCGGAACAACCGAGCAACCATGCCGGGGCGGCGCTCAGAGGTTATCCCATGGAGGTCGCGGCTGAGAGCGTGGACGTCCGTGGAGGCGCGCGGGCTGGACGGGGAATCAAATCGAGGCGATGCGCGATGACTGCTTGAAAAGAAGGGATCCCGTCAGAAGAGGCGGCGCGCGGCTGCACGATCTGCAGATGCCACGCACGGAGCTGACTGGTGGTGGCCATGGATTGGCACGCAGGGGGCTGACCGGCGGTTGACATGCAAATGGAGGCGGCGCAAGGGGGATTGTGGAGAAGGCACAACCGCACATGGGGTGATTAGGTGGAGGCCGACCTCACCGTCGCATCAATCTCTCGCTGGTGGTGGAGGAGCAGGAGTAGACAGATGTGTACACCCCTCTGAATCCCCATCCTAGTATGCTCTTGGCCGCCGCCATAGCCAAATCCGCTTCCGCCCCCTGTGACGCCGTCGTCGGGGTCGCCAAATCCTCATCCGCCCCTTGGGATGCCGCCGTCGGGGAGAAGGTCCAAGGTCGAGGCTCCATGACGCTGTGAGATCGGTCGCTGCGCGTGGTCCGGGTCACAGTCCGCACTGCGGCAGGTCTGTACCATAGAGGCGGCAGCGCTTTGTCGCTAGAGGACCAGGGGAGGTCGGGACTCCAGAGCGACGGATGCGCCCGGAGAGGGGGACGGGAAGGAGCATGCGGGCGGCGTTTCGCGAGGTCAACGATGATAACGATTAGGGCCGGCCCACGATGGCAAATTGGCAATGCGAGATCGATCGGAGACAGAGAGGTGCGATAGGTGTGGCCCCACCTGTCGGCGCCAAACTTTCTGCTGAGAGGCAGACCACGGAGGCAGAAAATTCTGCCGGTAACACCATCACCAACTCCCATTTAATAGTAAAGATTAAATGGGAGTTGGTCGTTCCTACGTCGTCTGCCAGACCGTGGCTCGATCGCCCGCACCACGTGGTATGGACTGCTTCGTCCCGCGATTAGACTCATGGGCCAAGGCCCAAGAAGAACTTCCCTCGCGAGTCGCGACCCCGCTCTCGCTCGTGTGCGCCTCCAACCCCATCTCCTATCGATCTACAATCGCCCCGCCGCCGCCTCTACCACGCACCTCATCCTCACACCCTGCCCCTGCGGGACTGCCCCGTTCGGCCGCCATGCACGCGCTCGCTCCCGTGGTTGACCGCTCCTGCGGACCTCCCGCGGCCCCCCTGGCTTCGACTCCTCTGCACGTGGTAGCTCGCCGGAGCCCTCCCGTCGACGATGCCATCACGGCCTCCACCACCTGTGCTGACACACTTACCTACCGCCGCCGCCGAAGAGTGCCCAGATCAATCCCATCCCATCACGCCTCTACTTCTTTGGACCACGACTGGTTTGGCTGATTTTAGTTCAGAAAATGTCATAGTTCCTCAATTGCCAAATTGATAGTTCCGATGTGGCCCTGGGCGAGACCATCTTGATCTGCAGCCTAGCCGCCGGAATGGTTGAAGCCAGCCATGGGCGAGACGACTACAGTTCAGAGCACTTCACAGGAGGCAATCTCCCGTACGGTTTAGCTTATTTGACATTCCAAAATTTACCGGCCTCTTCAACTTATATTGTTCATAGCTGAGGTAAGTTGATGTCATCAATGAACGCTGTCCCTGCGTATGACAGTAATGAGTCTGATTTTCTGGTCTTCACGTTGACATAGGCTTTGCTATATGGAGGATCCTACTTCACATTTGCCAATATCTCTACAAGTATTTATTTTACATTACTCATGAATCTTGTAATAGCCGTGCAGTAATTTTACAGCTATTTGGATATATGGATGTACGTTTCAGACTTTTTGTTTCAGCATCTTATTCTTTAAAAAATTCTACTATTTTTCAAGTTTCAATATCTGAATGTTCATTACAATACATAGACGAGAGCGTATGTCCGTTTCACAGGAGCGTTGCCGCTAAACCTCACATTTTTTGTTTTGTCTTAAAGTAAAAGTAGTTGCAGCAGTAGTTAGTGTTCAAACGTCTTAAGAGTGTTCAAACGTCTTAAGAAATAGTATCTGTTCTACAAGGAAAGCTTATTATTGAACAGATGTTACTATTGCTTTTCTCACACTCAGATATCTTAGAAATAGTATCTGTTCCACAAGTAAAACATTTTTTATTGTTGTTATTATTTGCTTTTGACAAAGATGAAATGCTGAATTCCACGATCGTGGATAAGCTCCCCAACAATTTGAAAGGAATGGAGTCCTCAATGCAGATGCTATACACCCTTATTGATGCGATCTACAAAACATTTGACGATGTTGTGGTAAGAAATTGTCCTCCAAGTTATCTCCATTTCTGTGAATCTTGATCTTAGATTCATAAGTAGGCTTTTTGAATCATTTGTAATTTTGCTTAACTGATGACAGAGATGACTCAATAATCTGAAAACCTTGCAAAAATGGGACTTTTACTATGAGATCTTGTTAGAGAACCCTGATTATTAATAAGGTTGAATTGTAATTTTGCTTTTTGAGCATTACCACTTGGGGATGTTTTGTTTGAGCCAGGGATTCAGGGCTTTGCTGGGAGGGACAAGGACTTAATTCTGGTGGGGATTGCGGCATTACTGTTGTGTGTGTGTGCGTGCGCCTAGGCAAATATGATGGTTCTTAGTAGTTATCAGTTTGCCTTGTTATATCCTTGTTACTGTCAACGTATAAACAAGTGTATTGTTGAATTATTTTTCATAACAGTGAAGAGGCACTTGTTTTGATCCATTCCTGCACGTCTATGCTACTTCGTTTCATTGTCCTTTATTTCTTTTCTTAGTCGAGATTGGTTCCAAGGATAGCGAGGATATGCCTACTTTCAGCAATATACTTTTTTTCCGGGCAGCAATATACTTTTATTTAATCTCAGTGTTTCGCTTTCTAGATCATAAGAAGTTTGTCACGTGGCAAAGTTACTGCAGAGCAAGGCGAGGAGTGCCTCACTTTGTTTTCCCCACAATTTAGATGGAGAAGACACACCTAACATATTGTGAAGGAAAACATGGTATGTTGGCTGGTGAATTTTCATAGAGGGTATGGCATTTGCAAAATAGAAAACCTCAAGATGCACAGACTGTTGTAATAGTGCAATTAATTTCTATTAGCTATCTGATTTGTGCTCTATTGATCATTTCAGTTTAGGAAGTGGCTTTTGAACCAATGCCTCTTTCTATTAATTTTGTATGTTCACATTTTGTGGGAAGAAAAAAAATTGTGGGACCCGTAGCAACGCACGAGCATTCAACTAGTCTAAACAAAGAATTTGGTCAAATCCCTTCGTCCCTTCGTCCAACATCGCCCCTCGCGCTCGTCTCCGCGCCGCGCTCGCCCCGCATGTGACTGGGCCAGCCCAACAGAACCTAGCTTCCTTCTCGATCCTTCCACTGTCGCCGCCTCCTCCATCCTTCCTCTGGCGGCCGCCCACGCGAGCACCCCTGCCACCGTGCCTCGATAGCGTGCGGGAACCGCGCGTCCACCTCGCGCCAGGAGCGTGCCCTCCTTCCCCGAACTCACCGTTGCTCGGCTCCTCCATCGCGCGGGGGAACTGCGGATCCATCTCGCATGGGCGCTGGCCTTCATTCCCCAACTCGGCGCACCCGCTTAGCCAGGGCGGTGCGCATGAGACCGGCCGCGGTTCCCGAACTGGAGGAGAGGAAGGTGGGCGCCTCCACGACGCCAACATCGAGAGCTGCTATGGCCGTGGAAAGAGCTGCTTCCACCGGGCGCATCAGCGACGACCGCATGTCCGCATGGAGAGCTGCTGCCGATGGGTGTCTCCGCGAGGAGCATGAGAGCTGCGTCTGCAACGGCCACATGTTCATCAAGCTCAGCCAATACATCGCACAGGTGGTACGAGATTCAAACTCTGTACCGGCATGTCTGAATTGATTTGAGCGCATGTGGGTTTCTTTTTCTGGTAGATAGCGTGATTGTTTGGAAATATATGATCAGCTACCTGTGGAGTATGTGCAGATGAAGTCGTCGTGCTGAAGAGGAGTTATTTGCACTGGTGGTCACACAACTCGACAGCTATGTGCACTTAAGTCACACAACTGGAGAACTGAATTTTTTGGTCACACAACTCGTCATCTGGTGCACTTAAGTCACAAACCCCACCTGTCAGTCCGTTTTCCGTTGAAATTGATGCTGACTGGACACGTATTCTCCAGTTGTGTGACTTAAGTGCACATAGCTATCGAGTTGTGTGACCACCAGTGCAAATAACTCTGCTGAAGAGACACCCAATCTCAGGGGTGTTCCTAGAAGAATTAGTTTTGCATCACCCTTCCCTGTATTAGTATCTTTTTCTACATATCTTGCTGTAGGAACTTAGCTGCTGTACAAACTTAGCTGCTGCACAAAGTACACATAAAGATCTCTGGTGGTTGATTAATTGACAAAGCCCAAAAATCTGAATGACCATGCTTTGTGAGTTTGTTTCCAAACACAGTGTCCATGCTTTCAGAAAATGGATGTATCCTCATTTTGTGTTGTTACTTTAGAAGAAACTCTGACTGTAGAACAAAAGAAAGAGTAACACACATGTAACTCACCTCAAATGCTTGAGGATTTGACCGGGCAGCCCCAGTAGTCCACATGGCAGGCGAATCCAAAGCCTCGCTTATGCCTCTGTCTATTGGAGTACTGTAGTGCTCACGCCACGGAACAGCCGGGGCTGCTGGCGCCTGCCATGGCTCCTATATTGAGCCCTATCATAGTCTTTTGGAACTGAACAAATTTTGTGTTTATGTAGATTTTAAATATATTGACAATAAATTGGGCTGTGTGTTCCCCAAACTAGAGGAGGTGGTTCCGGCACAGAGAGGGGGGGGGAGAGATTAGAGGGATACAAGTTGAGTAATCGGAGAAGAGGAAGAGGAAGCATTAGGGGACTGGCCTCCTCCTCCTCCAGCTTCACCCCTCATGGAGCTTCTAGAATTAGGTCAGGATCTAGCCGAGATGCAGGATAAGGAAGACCTCACCGACGTTTCCTTTGACGTTGACGGCGAGACCTTCTGCGCGCATCGCCTCGTGCTCGCGGCCCGGTCGCCTGTCTTCAGAGCGGAGCTCTATGGCCCGATGGCCGAAAGCAAGATGGCATCCATCGCCGTCAAAGACATCAAGGCAGGCATCTACCTTCAGATATATGCTTGATTACATGTACCGTGGTGTTTTGACATCCTTCGTCGACAGCGTTGCGGACGATGATGATGCCCCCACCATGGTTGAATACCAGCAGCTGCTCGTCGCCGCCGATATTTACGCCCTAGAGACGCTAAAGCAGATTTGTGAGAGTATACTATGCGAGGACGGTATCACGGTCGACACGGTGTGCTCAACGCTGGAGCTAGCAGAAGAGCATGCATGCGCCAAACACAAAGCCAAATGCCTTGACTTCCTTGTCGATGATAAGAACTTCAAAATCGTGGCGACATCGGATGAGTATCTTCAAGACGAGCCGCCGTCTAAAGATTATTGGACAGGAGGAGGTTACTAGCTGTTTGCAAGGAAGGCCGACGTCGAGGCGAACTGTGCACCGTATCCATCATAGGGGACTGGCCTCCTCCTCCTCCAGCTTCACCCCTCATGGAGCTTCCGGAATTAGGTCTGGATCTAGCCGAGATGATGGACCAAAAAGACCTCACCGACGTTTCCTTTGACGTTCACGGCGAGACCTTATGTGCGCATCGCCTCGTTCTCGCGGCCAGATCGCCTGTCTTCAGAGCGGAGCTCTATGGCCCGATGGCCGAGAGCAAGATGGCATCCATCAACGTCAAAGACATCAAAGCATCTACGTTCAGATACATGCTTGATTACATGTACCATGGTACCTTGACATCCTTCGACAATGACGAGGCGGACATTGATGCCTCCACCATTGCAGAATACCAGCAGCTGCTTGTCGCCGCCGATAACGCTAAAGCAGATCTGTGAGAGTACACTCTGCGAGGACGGTATCACGGTCGACACGGTATGCTCAACGCTGGAGCTAGCAGAAGAGCATGCATGCGCCAAACTCAAAGCCAAATGCCTTGACTTCCTTGTCGATGATAAGAACTTCAAAATCGTGGCGACATCACATGAGTATCTCCACTTAATGCAGAGTTTCCCTTCCTTGTCGGTCCAAGTGCGGGATAGATTGCGATAACCGTGACAAGTGTGTGTATAGGCGTCAGAGAATTGAAAGTATGTAGTGAGTAGCGACATACAATGCAGAAAGCTTTGGCACAAGGTGTTTAAAAAAAAGGGTATGCCTAGTGCCCAGCTAACTGAAAATAAAGATACGTAACGACGTTTTGTGTTATCATTAGTTATATCCGTCTCGTGGGTTTTTTCTTGTTTGTCGTTTAACCCTTTTTTTTACTAGTAAATTTGCACGTGCAACGCACGTCTCTACAAGGCACATGTTCAAAAATAAAAATGTCATATGATGTTAAGAGGAAACTAACTATAGATCATGTAATATTTGTGAGCGCTCATTTGTACACCTGTGACAAAGTAATATACCCTAATTTCTGCATAATAGGAGCAATAATCCAATTGCTCAACTTCAGGTGGTCACGTTATTGCGCCAGCCAATGGTTTCAGGCTGAGATTCAGAAAGCGGATGCGGCTTGGAAGTGATTCCAAACGACAGTAATCTTACATAAGTAGATCCAATTTTTAGGGTGCCCCAGGGAAAGAGTTATATTTTTTTTTTTTGAGGTTTAAGACGGTCGTATCCGTCATCCGATTAGATAGAATAGAGTGTTATGTACAGAATTTTGAGCTAGGGAATAAAGAGTTATATGATGTCAACAAAGAAAACAATATAAATTGGCAATGAGATACAAACTTGCACGGAGATAACAGCTTCCAGATTACAAGCTGCATCTTCACAACACCCTTAGAAAGAAGGGTTCCCTTGGCCACATCAAGATTTCTAAATGACAAGCAATTGGATCTCACATTTATATCTCTGTATATATTGAGATAATGGAGCAGGCCAAGAAGTACCGGGTGCATGACAAATCTCCCAAAGTCTGCATACAACCTTTTCACCTAGTGAAGTCTCTATTGCAACATAATAAACAAATGAAATGATAAATTTAAGTTTTTTCTTTTTTCTTGGGAGAGTAGGAATGGTTAGAGCACGCACCTGAAGCTGTAGAGGGAGGAGGTGTTGTGAAATCATAAATTCATAACCAGCTTTTGTTGGGAGATTCAGAATCAGTATGGAATATTTTTCTTACTCTTCGTTTTTGTCATCATCCTAAATCAGTACGTAGTACAAACCCTAGCATTTTTTTTCTCCACCACCGTGCTTCCTTTTGCAGGTTGTAATCAATTTTCTAATATCAAAAGGCAGTGTTTCATCATTCATAGCCAAGTGCAATGCTTCTAACTGCAGCAGATTCAGAAACAAGAACTGCACAGTCATCTAGACATAATTCGATTCAGAAACCATGATCGAAATCAAATGCAAAATCATCTAGAAAAAGAAATATGTTATCGTCTAGACCATCGTACATACTGAAACGCATCGCACATCTCATTTGCTCCACATAATTGCAGAGGTAAGAATAATACCAACTTAGTTTCCATCTTCTTCTACCTTCTCTTATGGTGGATCAGTACAATACTGGAAAAATATCACTGAAAAAATCCACAAAGTAGTTGTAATCCAAACTGTGCGTAATCGTTAGAATTAAGGCCCAAACAAATTGAGAGGCTGCTCACGGCTCACCTACCTGTGGCGGACATGGATGCGGACACAGCGAGGACAACTGCGTTGAGGAACCTAGGACTGTCGGTGCAATGAAGAGGGCCAGAATCAGCGCAAGAGGGAGGCAAAGCAGTGATTTCAGTAAGTTTGAGCCGCTCTTGCTCCCCAGCTGCTGGAGGCGCGCTCCCACGGAGCACCGGTGCACAGTGGGGATGAGGACCAGATGAAATCGAGGTCGCACAGCTCCGTTGCGCGGCTGCTCTCTCCCTTCTTCGCCCCTCGACGTCTGGTGACCGCTGCTCTCCGCTCTCGCTCCCCGCGGACGGAGTAGAGGAGCTCGACGATGCGGGGTGGCCTGCAGCTCTACGGCGCGGCCGGTCGCTTCCCTCCCCTTCATTTCCCTTATAACCAAGCTATGTGTTGTAGTATGTCCCATGTTTATATTGTAGACAGGAGCGCCGCCTCCCTCTCCCTAACTTAATAAGCCATGGAGTCCGGCCGGCCGCGCCGTGCGGGAGATAGGACCGGGAGGGGCCCCGATGGAGAGGAGCGCGAAGTGGCGGGGCAGGGGCGCGACGGCGACCATGGGCGACGGCGGCGAGAGGCGGCGGAGGCGGGGCGTTGGCCGGGGCGCGCACGTGGAAGATGGGGGAGAGGAGGAGCAATCGGCCGGCGGCGACTCTGTTGAGGTGTTTATTTGAGCGGTGGCAAATTCTTGTAATTACCATCAAAACGAAAAGGTGTGTTGAGTTGTCAAACATTGGAGCGATCTGGAGCGTTGATCAGTTATTGAACGGATCAAATTTAATGTATCCCAAACATGTTTGCTCTTTTAATAGTAGTATAGAAGTATAGACTATGAGCCACGTTTTGTGTTAGCAACCTTGCCTGCGTACAACTAGTTGGGCCGCAGTCATGGGCTGGTGATGATGGGCTCGGCCCAACCAATCCACCATCGCTGCTCAACGACACCATCCAAGTTGGATCAGGCGAAACGGCATGGCGGCGGCTTCCTCTCCGACCTGGCTATCCAGTATACCTCAATTAGTACTCTGAATCATATATGTGACTATCTCTGAATCCCAAGTAGTTAACATATGGTATCAGAGCCAGCCCATCACCCTTCCTGAACTTTTCCCCAATTTTTCTCACCAATTTTCCCCCATCCAGACCTTCGATCCACCATGGAACTTGCCACGAAGGCCGGTCTCAAGGATCTAGTCGCCGAGTTTCGCAGTGAGATCAAGCAATCGATTGCCGAGGCTTTCGGTACCTGGAAGCCGGCGGTCGAAGCGCGGGCCTCGGGTCTGCAAGTGGCGGTGGACTTGCTCCAGCAGTATGTCTGCCGTGACAAGGGCAGCGGCGCGGAGGAGGCGTCCCCGGCGGATCCACTCGATCCGTTGGTGCTGCAGGCCAGCACCCCGCCGATCCCCACCACCGAGGAGCCACTCGCAGTCTATCCTGTCGACCTGTTCGACGGAATGTCCAAGCTGCGACACGGCTGGTCTCACCCTAGCAGCAGCACCGACGTCGCCCACAAACACCGTCGACTTCACCTCTCTGCCTGCTGCTGCTGCTGGCAACGGAACGCTCGACTGCAAGCCCGTCAATGGTGCTGCGTCCACGGCTGAGGGGTCACTGGTCACTGGTGTTGTTCCCAACGACACCACCGCCCCCTCGTCAAGTAGCCCACACAACGGCGTCTTCGTGTCGTCGTCCTCTGTCCAAGTGCTCAGCGCATTCATGCCCGTCATCTGTTCGACGACATGCCTAGATGCCCTTCCTTTGTCCAGCCAAGTGCCTACAGTCCAGGAGAACGTACAACATCGCACACCTTGGCCACCTCCTTATCTGTACTTGAGCTGGTGTGATAGCAGCAAGTCACGACCAACATCGTGGCCATCGTTTGCTGACCTGCCGGGAGGCATGCACCTAACTGAACCAAGGCCACCGCTTCAAGAATATGAGGAAGGTATACCGAGTGGTCTAATCAGCAGAGGTACAAGTGTTTTTCAGCTATGGGCCAATCCTAGATTTAAGTTCCTATTCCTTGATGCGACTAGTGAAGAGGTAGCTCACTGGTTATCTGAAGACAGCCATACTTCAGTACCACACTCCAATGATTCAGTGCCTTATGGTGTGCACCACTTCAGTTTTGCATTATTCCAATGGGAAATTGCTTGCAACTTGTGGGAAGTGCAAATTATGCAAGTAACAATCTCACACTCGAGGGCAAGGAAGTTCTGGTCACATGGTCAAGTCAATTGCAGCGCTCCGTAATTGCTAGTGCAGACGTTGTTGAGGAGATCATTCAAACCAATTTCATGATTATCTTCTATTGGGCTGCTTGTGTCAGTTATTGGTCTGTATTTTCTACAAAGTTCAGATTCATCTTCCAATATTCCCAATGGCGTGTGACTTGGGCAGTACCCATCTATGTTCCTTCAAAGAAGGTGAGCCAGTATGTTCTAGCAGGGCTATTTTCACATGAGTGCTCTCTGGTATCACACTAATGTCATGGCAATAATTTTGAGGGAGTGCATTGACATGTGGCAGAGATAAATGTTATTTTGTGGTGATCCAAATTCGTATATACTGATAAAGGCCGACTTGTGACGAGGAGAGCGGAGCGTCCCGGACTGCAGTTGACATAGGGTTTTACCACTATATATACATCTTGTAAGCCGCCGGCTGGGATAAGTAGCATTGTGTAAATCCCCGGCGTTTGTAACCTCACCCCGATATAGTGAAATATTGCTGGCTGGCGCCCGTGGTTTTTTCCTCTCCTTTGTTTGGAGAGGTTTTCCACGTTAAAATCTCGTGTCCCCTTTGGTTTGATCGTTCCGCTCTTCGTCGTTTATTTGCTATCGTTTATAACAAGTGGTATCAGAGCCCTGTTTAAGATCTGTTTTCAGATTAGGGTTTTGGATGGCATCGATGAAGTTCGATCTACCGGTGCTGGACTACAAGACGAGATTTTCGCTGTGGCAGGTCAAGATGCGTGCGATCCTCGCACAGTCCAATGATCTTGACGAGATGCTAGAGAAATTCGGCGACAAGGATGCGGCGACATGGACCGTCGATGAGAAGCGGAAAAACCGTAAGGCTTTATCGCTTATTCAACTTCATCTGTCTAATGATATCCTGCAAGAAGTACTGCTGGAGAAAACCGCAGCGAAGCTGTGGGCTAAGCTGGAGTCGATCTGCATGTCAAAAGATCTAACCAGCAAGATGCATGTGAAGATAAAATTGTTCACGCACAAGTTGCAATAAGGTGGTTCGGTAATGAATCACTTATCGATCTTTAAGGAGATCGTTTCTGACCTAGTGTCGATGGAGGTAAAGTACGATGATGAAGATCTAGCACTTTTACTTCTATGTTCGCTGCCAAATTCCTTTGCCAATTTTTGTGATACCATACTGTTAAGCCGTGATGAACTAACCACCGCGGAAGTATATGAGGCCCTGCTTGCCAGGGAAAAGATGAAAGGTATGGTACAGAAAGAGGAGACGTCGTCTCCAAGGCGATGCTTTGCAGGTCCGAGGGAGGCCTGAGCAGCGAGATAATCACTATAACAACAACAGAGACAAGAGCAAGGGTGACAGAGGTCGCTCAAGGTCTAAAGGCCGTGACAAGTTCTGCAGGTATTGTAAGAAAGCTAATCATGTCATTGATGATTGTTGGAAATTGCAGAACAAGGAGAAAAGGAAAGGTACTTACCAACAGAAAAATAATGAAGGTAATGATACCGGTGAGGCTGCTGTTGTTGGTGGTAGTTCTGATGGCGAATGCCTAGCTGTTCTTGCTGCATGTGTTTCTCGTCATGATGAATGGATTCTTGATACTGCATGTTCGTTTCATATTTGCTGTAACAAAGATTGGTTCAGTTCTTATGAATTAGTGCAGACTGGAGATTTCGTGCGCGTGGGAAACGACAACAATGTGTTATTGCTGGCGTCGGTTCCGTTCAGGTCAAGACACATGACGGTATGACACGCACGTTGACGGGAGTGAAACACATACCAACCATGGCAAGAAATTTGATCTCGCTCAGTGCCCTTGACTGTGACGGGTACAAGTACAAAGGAGGAAATAAACTCCTAAAGGCATCAAAAGGTTCTCTCATTGTTATGGTTGGTGATATGAATTCTGCTAAGTTATATGTTCTTAGAGGTAGCACGTTATCTGGTACTGTTGCTGCTGTTTCTCATGATGACGCTAGTAAAACTAACCTTTGCCATAAGCATCTTGGACATATGAGTGAACTTGGTATGGTAGAATTGATCAAGAGAGACTTGCTGCAAGGCTGCAGCTTGGGTAAGATGCAGTTCTGTGAACACTGCATTTTCGGTAAGCACACAAGAGTTAAGGTTAATGATTCCGTCCACACCACCAAAGGTATACTTGATTATGTACATGCTGATGTTTGGGTGCCGTCTCGTAAGCCCTCTTATGGTGGTGCTCGTTATATGCTTACCATTATTGATGATTACTCTAGAAGAGTTTGGCCTTATTTCATGAAAAATAAGGATGATACGTTTGCTGCTTTTAAAGAGTGGAAAGCTATGATAGAAAGGCAAACAGAAAGGAAGATGAAATTGCTTCGTACTGAAAATGGTGGCGAATTTTGTTCGAATGCCTTTAATGATTATTGCAGGAAAGAAGGCATTGTCAGGCACCTCACCATCCCGTACATGCCTCAGCAGAATGGTGTAGCGGAGTGGATGAACAGGACCATCATCTCCAAGGCTCGCTGCATGATCTCCAACGCTCGCATGAGTAAGCGTTTCTGGGCTGAGGCGGCTGTCACCGCCTGCTACTTGATAAACAGGTCACCATCTATTCCCCTCGATAAGAAAACTCCCATTGAGGTATGGTCAGATTCTCCTGCTGATTATTCACAGCTTAAAGTTTTCGGTTGCACTGCTTATGCTCATGTTGATAATAGAAAGTTAGAGCCGAGAGCTATTAAGTGTGTGTTCATTGGTTATGGTTCGGGTGTAAAAGGATACAAGTTATGGAATCCCGAAACTAGCAAGGCATTTATGAGCAGGAGTGTTGTTTTCAATGAATCTGTTATGTACTTTGATAAGTTGTCCTCAGATATTTTGCCAGATTTTTCTGAGGAGCAGGTTCGTGTCGAGGTGGAGCACTCTGTTGAAAAGGAAAATGTCACTGTTGACAATGATGGTGCTGTTACTTCAGATGATTCTGATCCTGATTCTGCTGGTTCTGATGATTCTGATTCTTCTGATTCTGATAATAATAATGTTCAGAACTCACCCCCTGTTTTGCAGCCACAAAATCAGTCTATTGCTGCTCGTAGGAACAGGAGAAATTGTGGTCCTCGACCACGTTTAATTGAAGAGTGTAACATTGTTGATTATGCTCTGAGTTGTGCAGAACAGGTGGAGCACGGACATGAGCCGTCCACGTATTCTGAAGCTGTTGGTTCGGGTGACCGCGAGAAGTGGATTGCTGCCATGCAAGAAGAGATGCAGTCACTCGAGAAAATGGCACATGGGATGTTGTGCGCTTGCCCAAGAAAAAGAAGGCTGTCCGCTGTAAGTGGATCTTCAAGAGAAAGAAGGGTTTATCTCCTAGCGAGGCTCCAAGGTTTAAGACAAGGTTAGTTGCAAAAGGCTTCAGTCAAATTCCAGGTGTGGATTATAATGATGTTTTCTCTCCGGTTGTTAAGCATAGTTCAATTCGTACATTTTTCGGTACTGTTGCTATGCGTGATCTTGAGATTGAGCAGTTAGATGTAAAGACTGCGTTTCTGCACGGAGAGTTGGAGGAGGAGATATACATGGACCAGCCAGAAGGGTTCATAGTGCCGGGTAAGGTGGATCTTGTGTGTAGGTTGAAAAGGTCCTTGTACGGTTTGAAACAATCTCCTCGACAGTGGTATAAAAGGTTTGATTCTTTTATGTTGTCACATGGCTTTAAGAGGTATGAATTTGATAGCTGTGTGTACATTAAGTTTGTTAATGGATCGCCTATATACCTGTTATTATATGTTGATGATATGTTGATTGCTGCCAAGAGCAAGAAAGATATCGCTGCTCTCAAGTCACAGTTGAGCAGCGAATTTGAGATGAAGGACCTTGGTGCTGCTAAGAAGATTCTAGGTATGGAGATTACCCGTGACAGAAAATCGGGTCACTTGTTTCTTAGTCAGCAAAATTACATTAAGAAAGTTCTTCATCGTTTTGACATGCATGATGCAAAGTCTGTTAGTACTCCTATTGCTCCTCACTTTAAATTGTCAGCTGAACAATGTCCTAGTACGGATGAGGATTTTGAGTACATGTCTAAAGTTCCCTATTCTAGTGCTGTTGGTTCCTTAATGTATGCCATGGTTTGCTCACGTCCAGATTTATCATATGCTATGAGTTTGGTTAGTAGATATATGGCTAATCCTGATAAAGAACATTGAAAGGCTGTTCAGTGGATTTTCAGGTACCTTCGTAGCACATCCAATGCTTGCCTCAAGTTCGGCAAGACTGATGAGGGACTCGTAGTCTATGTGGATTCAGATTTTGCTGCCGATTTGGATAAGAGGAGATCCCTCACAGGTTATGTGTTCATGCTTGGTGGTTGTGCCGTGAGTTGGAGGGCAACGTTGCAATCCGTTGTTGCTCAGTCTACCACTGAAGCAGAGTACATGGCTATTGCTGAAGCATGTAAAGAATCGGTTTGGTTGAAAGGTTTGTTTGCTGAGCTTTATGGAGATGATACTTGCATTAATCTGTTTTGTGACAGTCAGAGTGCTATTTACCTTACTAAGTGATGGCGTGTAGTTGACGGGAAAAATATTCTGCAGGAAGCTTCGTATCTTCCCCTGCAACGGCGCCAGAAAGCACTCTTGATGGCCCTTCACGTAGTTATCTGCGTGAAAAGTAAATGGGTTAGGTTGAGACTCCAAGTGCAGAGTGTGTAGTAAATAGAAGATGTGTTTTCCCCACGAGGGGTGACTCGAGGGTTTAATATCGAACTCTCGGGGAATCAGTAGTGAAGATTTATCTTTCCTATCCTTCTTTTGGTTACCTACAAAACAAAGTAAATGTTTTGGTCCTCAACCTCACCTAGTGGTTGTCAAGCACAAGGTGTGAGAATGATATCAAGATAATATGCAATGCAAACAATAAATAAATATGCAATGGTGGTAAATAAATATGCAAGGATGGCGGTGGCAATGATAAATGATATTTTTGGGTTTTATATGATGAATGCAAGATGTAAAAGTGTTTTTGTATTTTCGGATTTAATAATGGCAGGAAATGGAAAAGTGGTAAAAGTTGTTGGAAAGGTGTTTCTTATGATTAAAAATGGATCGGGGTTCATGGTTTCACAAATGCACTCTCTCTTTAATAAAGTGATAGACAATGGAACACTAGGGTTGACATATGAGATTGCAACACAACAGTTTAATGACAAGTTATAATTATATGGGCATCACGTCCTAACATAGAGACCTTTTGGTTATTAGTCTCTCTTATACTCCACCAAGATGCGAACTAAATCATAACACCTCGGTAATTAAGATAACTCAGAGTATAGCAATAAGTATCATGACATGAAGTTAAAATAAGAACATGCTAGATCTAGTCATGGAGGAAGTGGCAATGGTCACACCCACATCTCCGGTAGCATGGTATTTCTTTGTATCCCTAGTGAGGCAACAAAGTAAGGTAAAACACCCAAGTGGATCGCAGAACTTTCTCTCACATTCATAGCACTAGCCACCCCGTTACTCCAACTAATGCACACGTTCCCCCTCACACGCTCTCATAAACATGCTTGATCATAACAAGTAAATAAGAACGGGTACATAATATGCATCTACTTTCATAACTGAAACAAAACCATTGCAATCTCAAACATATATTAACTCATATAAAGATCCACCACAAAGGTATTACATAGATGACCGTAATCATGTTCGGCAGCTCATACGGTACTAATTAGTGAAGCTCGAGAGAGAGAGATACATAAGTTACTTTCACAAACCCATAGTCCAGAGGTGGACTACTCCCTCTTCATCATGGAGACGGTGGAGAAGTCGTGGGAGAAGATGGAGACCACGCCGGCAGCGCCCCGCCGGAGTTTTCCCCCTCCGATCTGCAACTCCAGGTCTCTGTTTCGGTGTTTCTGTGTTTCTGCGGCGCTCCTTCCAGAGAACGTCGGGGGATTATTTTTATGGACGTTTTTAGGTCAAAACGGAGTCGGTGGAGGAAAGATCGACGGCAGCGGAGCGTCGAGGCCCAAATTGGGGGGTCCCACGCGGCCAGGTACAGGGGCCGCGTGGGCCCACCTCTTTTGGCCCTCGGGGCTCCGCTTGTTTGCTTCCTTCGCCCCCAAGTCTTGTTCCTTCCAAAAAATGATGCTCGTAAATTTCCAAGTCATTTGGACGTCGTTTGGGTCCTTGAAACATTAAAATATAGAAATAGGGTTTTCTGCCTGCGCAGGGTTAATTCCATAAAAAATAGGAAACATATCAAATATTCCCAAAATCATTATAAAACAGTGATATAACCCTTATATGATGCAAATATGACTGGAATATAAGTAAAAATAATGCAAAGTTCATGTATGCCTTTTACATGCATCAGCATCCCCAAGCTTAACCTATACTCGTCCTCGAGTATGAAGGTGATAAAACTAACATGGACTTTGCAATTTAATACTATCAATGGATATCAAAGATGATTACTATTGCTACATAGAGTAAAATGATTCATTCTTAAAAGAAGTAGCAATATGCAAGATAGTTTATGAGGTGATATCAAGTATTCAATGCATGGATGTTCAATGATAATTCACAAAGTGTAACATAAGAGAAGAAGTACTATGGACCACATGTATGCATAATAATAAGTAAGAACATCCTATAATGGTCATAGAGTATTGGTGAAAATCTGAATATAAAAGGTGGACACTTTGGAAAGATATATATATGAGTAGAGGTAAAGCATGAATAAATTTCTTCTATCTTCTGAACTTCTCTACTTAAGTCAATGATTGTAATATGGTAATCCTTGGTGTCAAGCTCTCATTCCCCTATCATAGCATCTTGAATGATTAAGTTTAAAGTGAAATCAATACGAGTAGTGTGCTTGACAAAGTACAGGTTGAATGTCTCATGCCCCTTGAATACAAGTACCTACTCCATGTGTTACTCAACTTTGGAAAACAAAGCAAGTTCAATTTAAATATCATTATAAGTAATAACAGTATCAGTAAGAGCGTCAACTGGGGTACCTCTTGTCCCAGGATATGGTTCAAGCCCATATCAAAATGACAAGACAAACAAACATAATGAACAATCTCAACACCCTTTTTATTTACCATTGGATAGCTTTTTATTGTAAGGTGTATCATAGAAGGTTCACCATAGCATGTAAGTAAATTTCCACCATGAATGATGCATGGCTTAGATTAGCGGCTCAGGCGTCTCTCTAACCATTTATACAAACTCATTTAAACTCACTTCATTTCCCCATTTATTTCACCCATGGTAAGCATCCATAAACAAAAGTACATGATATCAACTAAATGAGATGATGTGCAATGTTGAAAGCTTGCCATGTGACAACACATATGGGCTAACTCTCAACCAAAGACATTTGTCAAGTCCACAACTTCATAATTTTAATCATAATGGGTCATATTTTATTTATGCCATGAAACTAAAGTGTGCATCAAGTTCGCGAGAGCTATATAACCAACTTTTCCCACAACAATTAACAACATAAGCATTTTCATTCAGAGGTATAGATAACTGTAACACCCCGAATATTCAGACCGAATTATAAATTATTTTTGGACGTCGAAAAACTTTTTCTAGTTTTAATAAGGGTTTCCTAAAATCTTTCGAGGAGATTTGACGTCGAGTTTGCTCCCTCTTTGAATACCGGAGGACTCCCCTACCCATTTCTAGAAGACCCGCCTAAAAATATTTCGTACTCCAATCCTATATTTCCAATTTTAGAGTTAACTGTTAAATGTCGGCTCCGATCCCAATTTTATTCGGATGCTTAGGAGTCTCGGAAAATTCTCATAATTTAGGGAGTTACATATTTTTGCATTTCCCACACTTCTTCTGTTGGACCCAACCTCATTCGAGCAAGTTTTGACCTACTTCCTTTGTAAGCCAAAAACCGATGCCGGTACGCGGCTTAGCGGACACAATACCAAAACCCAATCTACCAATGTCCAATTGAGCTCAAACTGCATAGGCACCCTCCTTATGCCATAAATACTTTGTGGTAATTTTTGGGGATTTTTCTGAGATGTGCAAGGCCCCTGTCATTTCATCGAGCACCTTCGGTATCTTTGCTTTTCTGAAAATCTTACTTTGCAAAGTTCGGAATCGTTAGGTGATTCTTGTTTTAATGGGTTTCTCTCGTCGTTACGGACCCAGTGGTACAAACCTTGTTCAGTTTGGAGCTCCGAGTCGTCGGGAACGCGACGATGTCGCCGTGTCGCGCTCTGGACGTCTGGGACGCGCGCTTAGGCAAGGCCTAATCCCCGCTTACTGCTGTGGTCGGTGCCTGATCCTTCTGCTGCAGTACACCACGTGCTTCACCGTGCCTCCTAGCACGACAGCCACACCCTTCCCTCACCCTTATCCCCTCCATTAAATTTTTGGAGCAAGGTGGGTGCATCGGTGCACCGTCGGTGCAATCAACGTTCCTCTCCCTCTAGCTACAAAAGGAACCAGAGGCCTCCTGGGCAACCTTCACCTCCCTCTCCTTTTTCCCCTGGACTCCCAGGAAATTGTCTGGAGGAACGAAGCTCGGCCGTGGCCACCGAGGCCATGTCGAGCATGAGCCCGAGCTATCCCACACCTCCCAGCACGAGCCAACAACCCAGCAGCGTTCCCCATCTCCACCGCTTCCAATCCCATGCCTCGGACCATCTAGCCAAGCATCACCGTGAGCGCCCCGTGGTCGGCCTCCATTGCCAAGCTCGGGAGCTCGCGGCGTGCATGCGTCCGAGTCTTCCCTGCCCCTCTGGAGTTCCTTCCCGAGCGCCGCGAGGCGTGATGCGCCCTTCTCCGCCGTCGGCCTTGCTCCCTGGCCAGCCAGCGGTCGGCGCTGCCAGCCACCCGTGCCGCCGCCATGGCCGCGTTGGCCAAGCTCGGCCGAGCATGCACGCGACGCCCCGGCCTCTCCCCCGCGCGCTGGAGCCGTCCCCGAGCGCGGCGGTGCCCCCGCACCTCGCCCCCGTCCTCGTCCTGGCCACCCGTCACCGGCAGTGGCGAGCTCCCGTGCGCTCCCGTACAAGCTGTACGTGGAGAAGATGAATATACAGTGAACTGATCGTTCACTTTTGAGCTAGTACAAAGCGAATTTCCGCCTTTACGTTTTCTCCATATGAAAGCGTATTCTCGGATATTACGCGACCAGCCCAGCCCAGCAGGCCGCTGCCCAGCAGCGCAGAAGGCCGGCAGGCCATCCGCGGCCCAGTCGGACAGAGCGACAGCCCGTTCTGTTTTTTTTCGCGCAGGGTTTTTCTTTTCTCCTGGTGAACAACTTCGGATGCCCACAGTTTTTGAACCGTAGCTCCGTTTTAGCCGATTCAAATTTCTAAATTTGTATCTCGTCGATATCCCGCCAGTGGTACTAGTTTTGTTATCTTTGGAGCTGTTTGGTTTCATAGCCTTTATTTAATACACCGTTTGTCATTTCGTGGTTTAGGCGTTCTTCGGGATTCCGACCCGCGGCGAGTCCGAGACTTTCCGAACCGTTTGAAAACCATCTCCGGAGGCAAGCTAACCACTTGCTATGAGCAGTCCCTCAATGTTGTTTGTTTATTTGTTGATTGTCATGCCGGGTGTTTATGTTTTTGTCTGTCTACTGTTTATTTATGTATGTCTGTTTGCTGTTCTTGTTTAGTATGAAGCTTGTAATATTGCTCCTGCCATGTTGCATATCATGTTGCATATTTACTTGTCGTACCTGCTTGGTTATATTATGTATTGTTAATATTTATCCAACACACACCTTTCTTGAGACAATGGACTGGGTGAAGCGCCGCCGTCTCACTAAAATATTAACGTCGATCTGTGATGGCGCTGGTCGCGGGATCGCCGCCGTAGTCACCCGGTCGACGCAAACCAACTGTGTTATATTTTGTAGTCGATCTGTGAAGGCGCTGGTCGGCGAAATCGCCGCCGTAGTCTTTCGGTTGACATTTATTTTTCCTCCTCAAACGAGAAGGCGCTGGTCGGCGGAATCGCCGCCGTAGTCTTCCGGTTGACGTTTCTTTTTCCTTGTCGAACGAGAAGGCGCTGGTCGGCGGGTTCGCCGCCGTAGTCTTCCGGTTGACGTTTCTTTTTCCTTGTCGAACGAGAAGGCGCTGGTCGGCGGGTTCGCCGCCGTAGTCTTCCGGTGGACGTTTCTTTTTCCTTGTCGAACGAGAAGGCGCTGGTCGGCGGGTTCGCCGCCATAGTCTTCCGGTTGACTGATGGCTACGTGTTGGTGAACCCCAAGAGGAAGGTTATGATGTAGACAGCAGAAGTTTTCCCTTGAGAAATCTACCCAAGGTTATCAATCCAGTAGGACTTGACGATCTATCGGAAGGTTGTTGATGTTGACTCCCCCTGGCGCTAGGGAGCTTGCACCAACGTGGAATCTGCACAGACACAAACCAGAACTTTGCCCAACACGAAACAGAGAGGTTGTCAATCTCTCCGGTCTTGCAGAAACAAAGAGTTAAACGTATGGTGTGGAAAACAGCAGGAAAAACAGCAAGTAACAGGAAACAGATGATTGCAGCAGGTTGTGTAAACAGTATGAGGAAATTGGACCAGGGTCCACAGTTCACTAGTGGTGTCTCTCTCAGAACAGATAACTAGCATGTTGGGTAAACAAATTACAGCTGGGCAATTGACAAATAGAGAGGGCATAACAATGCAATACATGCCAAGATGTCTACTATGAAATCTAGTTGGGCATTACAACAAAGTACATAGACCGTTATTCCAACCGCATCTATGCCTAAATAATCCACCTTCAAGGCAGCATCCGCATCCTATTCAGTATTAAGTTGCTAACAACAGATTATTGCATGAAGTAAAGTGTGTAATGTAATCAATACAAGTGCCCTTGGACACTGCACCAATGTTTTATCCCTAGTAGCAACAGCACATCTACCATCTTAGACCTTTCTGTCACTGATCCAGATATCTAGAGACTGAACCCACTATCGAGCATAAATACCCCCTCTTGGAGTCACAAGCATCTACTTGGCCAAAGCATCTACTAGCAACGGAGAGCATGCAAGATCAAGAGCACATAGATAAACAACTTGAATAAACATGGTATCAATATTCATCGGATCCCAGCAAACACAACATCTAGCATTACAATAAGATGATCTTGATCATGTTAGGCAGCTCACAAGATCTAAACATGGAGGCACAAGGTAGAGAGACAACCATCTAGCTACTGCTATGGACCCGTAGTCCAGGGGTGGACTACTCACGCATCACTCCGGAGGCAGGCATGGTGATGTAGAGCCCTCCGGTGATGATCTCCCCTCCGGCAGGGTGCCGGGAAGAGCTTCAGAACTCCTCCGATCTGAGATTGACGATGACGGCCGCGACGGAACTTTTCGTGGAATATGATCGACCGTAATAGGGTTTTCGCGTCGCGGAGAATATATAGGCGAAGAGGCGGCGTCGGTGGCCGAGGGGGGCCACCACGCCATAGGGGGGCGCGGGCCCACCCTGGGCCGCGCCCTAGTGTGGCGTGGCCCCCTGGTGGGTCTGCTCCGACTCCCCTTTGGACTCCGTGATCTCCTCGTGATATTATTGACGATGTCTTTTGTTTCGTCCAATTCCGAGAATATTTCCTTAATAGATTTTCTGAAACCAAAAACAGCAGAAAACAGGGAACTGGCACTGTGGCATCTTGTTAATAGGTTAGTCCCAGAAAATGCATAAAAATGATATAAAGTGTAACCAAAACATGTAGCAATTGATATAATAACAGCATGGAACATCAAAAATTATAGATACGTTTGAGACGTATCAAGCATCCCCAAGCTTAGTTCCTGCTCGTCCTCGAGTAGGTAAACGATAAAAACAGATAATTTTTGAAGTGACATGCTACCAACACAATCTTTGATCAAATAACAATGTAATGCACATGATCTGAATGAAGTGATCCAAGCCAATGGTCTATAGTTTGCAAGCAAGTAAATAAAGAGTAAACATAAGTGATCACACAAGTGCAAACTTTCATGAATAACACTATAAAACATTTAGAGATATAATAGTCTAACATAATAGTTAGTTCACAGCAGCAATAATTCTCAACATGAAAGTGTTTGTATCAACACAAAGGAAGATAATAGCTTCAGCTTTTGCTTCAACTTTCAACATGTATATCATATAGATAATGTCAATGCAAAGAATATGATCAACCAAACACAAAGTTATGTAAAAACTGTTATACTGGAGTTGACAATGATGTTTGCTTAAGTAGACAGAAAGAAGTGGGAAAACTGACTCAACATAAAAGTAAAAGAATGGCCCTTCGCAGAGGGAAGCAGGGATTAACATCATGTGCTAGAGCTGTAGTTCCCGAAGGCATATAGAGAGCATAAAATATTGTTTTGTAAGGTAATGGTGTATACAGGTGTCAACAAATCAGCAAATAGGCAATACTCTACTTCACTAGTTGATCAAACTTTACAAGAGCGGCTCCCATGAAGGACGTTATTTCTACCAGCGGGCAGATCATCCCTCTTCTCTTTTGTTTACACACTTGTGAACATTGCTTGACTGACGAATCAGGGGCAAAAAGATGTGAAGAGAATTGTTTGGTTAAAGTTGTAATTAATTGGGACTGGGCACCCCGTTGCCAGCTCTTTTTGCAAAATTATTGGATAAGCGGATGTATATGCCACTAGTCCAGGTGTGTAAAATTTGATCAACCAGGAAATAAAGACCACCTATCTACGTCCTTATGAGCTTTTCAAGTAGTGACACAAAAAGGAAATTGTTTTGAGTAGTTAGTAGATAGCACATGAAGAAATTTACTTGGAATGGTGAAAACACCACATAATAGGTAGGTATGGTGGACACAGGTGGCATGGATTTGGCTCAAGGTTTTGGATGTACAAGAAGCATTCCCTCTTAGTACAGAGTTTAGGCTAGCAAGGTTATTATAAGCAAACATCATTATCAACTGGAATAGCAAGAGTGTACATAAAACACAAGGTTTGACGAACCATAGACTCCCACTGTCTTCCTTGTTAACACATAGCCTTCATCCAAAAATTATCTAGACTACTATGGACTTCCAATTATGCAACAGATTATTATAGCAGAAAATCCTTATAGTAGTTCTTCATTAATAGCCATTACTTACATGATGCACAAGCTTAAACATTAATTACTTGACAGCTCAAAACAATTGGCAAGCATCAAATTACTCAAGACAACGATCTAAAAAGATTCATGTAAGCATTTTATACCACTACCACATGCATAGCATTTTTCTGGTCCAACCAAACACCAATCAACTTATTTGACAACTCTCCAAACAGATATAAGTGAAGCAAGAGAGTACTTTCTTCAAAAGAAACTGAAAGCTCTAACAAGAGATACATGAAAAACTGAGAGCTAACAGCAATAACAGCAACTAGACAGGAATACTCAACAAGTATAAGTGAAGCACAAGAGTATTCTAATGAAAAAGTGGAGCGTGTCTCTCTCCCAAACATGAATGCTAGGATCCAACAAGTATAGCACAGCAAACAAAACAAAACAAACTGAAAACAAAAACACACTGACGCTCCAAGGAAGAGTACACTAGTATGAAGCAATAAAAATATAGCACCATTAGAGATGACCTGATAATTTGTAGATGAAGAAGGGGATGCCTTGGGCATCCCCAAGCTTAGATGCTTGAGTCTTCTTGAAATATGCTGGGGAGGTAAGCCTCCCCAAGCTTAAGCTCTTCACTCTTCTTGATCATGTAATATCATTCTCCTCTATCAACACTTGAAAACTTCCTTCACACCAAAACTTAACAGCTTTTCTCATTAGCAGGTTAGTGCACTAAAAGATAATACTTCAAAGTTCTAGCAAAGACAAAACTCACAAGCCAACTATTTTAAACATTAGCCACTGTTACTAGGCTCAAGTGGGCACTTTTACACGAAAAGAAACCACTTAAAAACTTGTAAAAGAGAGAATGCAAAATAAAAGACAGAATCTGTCAAACCAGAACAGTCTGTAATGACGAATTTTTTCGAGGCACTTACGATGCTCAGATGAAAAACTTTTGAAATAATGAAAGTTGCGTAACATCATCAGGAACATGCACAAAAAGTTTCAGCATTTTTCGATTTTTTCTGATTTTCTACTGAATTAAACGGTGACGAACAGCAATCTGTCCCAATGCAGTCCCGAAAATAAAAACCAACTTTGCATTAGTAACTCTCCTTGGCACAACAAAACAGCAAATAAAAGATACAAAGGAGTTGCTACAGAGGTAAACAAGCATCCTTGACTCAAGAAAACAAAAATAAAACAGCAAATAAAAACATGGGTTATCTCCCAGAAGTGCTTTTCTTTAATGCCTTTGAGCTAGGCATGAAGAGATGCATCAAGTATTGTCAAGACCAGAAAATCCAAAACCATAATTTGTCTTGACACTAGTATCATGTGAGTATTTCATCTTCTTCCTAGGGAAGTGTTCCATACCTTTCTTGAGTGGGAATTGAAATTTTATATTCCCCTCTCTCATATCAATAACAGCACCAACAGTTCTCAGAAAAGGTCTTCCCAAAACAATAGGACAAGAAGGATTGCATTCAATATCCAAAACCACAAAATCAACAGGGACAAGATTGTTATTAACCATTATCAAAACATCATCAACTTTTCCTAAAGGTTTCTTCATAGAAGAATCAGCAAAGTGAACATCCAAATGACATTTTTCCAAAGGTGCAAGCTTGAGAATATCATATAAATTTTTAGGCATAACCGAAATACAAGAACCAAGGTCACACAAAGCATTGCATTCAAACTCACTCAGTTTCATTTTAATAACAGGTTCCCAATTATCATCTAACTTCCTAGGGATAGAAGCTTCAAGTTTTAATTTTTCTTCCCTAGCATGCATGAGAGCTTTGATAATATGTTCAGTAAAAGCCATATTTATTTTACTAGCATTAGGACTCTTAGCTAGCTTTTGCAAGAACATGATGACTTCAGTTATGTTACAATTTTCGAAATTGAAGTTGTTGTCATCAAAAACAATGGAGCAATTATCACCAACACCTCTAAAAATTTCAGCACTTTTACTAGGAACAAAAGTAGTGCTATCAGGCAATTTAAACTTTTTGTAGAGGTAGTAGAGACATTTCCAACACTTATTATCTTTTCACTAACAGTAGGGGGCGCATTAGCATGTGAGGCATCATTTGTTTCATTAGTAAAAATAGTGCAAACTCTAACAACACTATTTTGTTCAGCAATTTCAGCTTCTCTTTCTTCTCTCTCCCATCTTTCATGAAGTTCAGCAAGCATCCTAATGTTATTATCAATTTTAATTTGGATAGCATTGAGTGTTTTACTCTCTCTAATATCACTAGGAATAGCTTTTATTTTCAGCATTTCAACATCATGAGCAAGACTATCAACTTTAGCAGCAAGAGTATCAATTTTTCCTAGCTTTTCCTCAACAGTTTTATTAAAAGTAGTTTGTGTGCTAATAAAATCCTTAAGCATGACTTCAAGATCAGAGGGCACACTTCTATTGTTACTGTAGGAATTACCATAGGAATTACCATAAGAGTTGCTACCAAAATTATTCCTATAAGCATTGTTGTTGAAGTTGTTATTTTTAATGAAGTTTACATCAACATTTTTCTCATCATGAGCAACCAAAGAAGCAAGAGGAATATTATTTGGATCCACAACACCATGTCCATTCGAAAGCATAGTCATAATAGCATCAACTTTATCACTCAAGGAGGAAATTTCCTCAACAGAATTTACCTTCTTACCAGTTGGAGCCCTTTCAGTGTGCCATTCAGAATAATTTACCATCATATCATCAAGAAGCTTTGTAGCAGCACCCAAAGTGATGGACATAAAGGTCCCTCCAGCAGCCGAGTCCAATAATTCCTTGAGAAAAATTTAGTCCTGCATAAAAGGTTTGGATGATCATCCAAGTAGTCAGTCCATGAGTGGGGCAATTTTTAACCAAAGACTTCATTCTTTCCCAAGCTTGGGCAACATGCTCATTATCAAGTTGCCTAAAGTTCATAATACCACTTCTCAAGGAGATAATTTTAGCAGGAGGATAATATTTTCCAATGAAAGCATCTTTGCATTTAGTCCAGGAATCAATACTATTTCTAGGCAAAGATAGCAACCAATCTTTAGCTCTTCCTCTTAAAGAGAAAGGAAACAATTTCAGCTTAATAATATCACTCTCTACCTCCTTATACTTTTGCATATCACAAAGTTCAACAAAGTTGTTTAAGTGGGCAGCAGCATCATCAGTACTAACACCAGAAAATTGCTCTTTCATAACCAGATTTAACAGTGCAGGCTTAATCTCATAAAATTCTGCTTTAGAAGCAGGTGGAGCAATGGGTGTACAGATAAAATCATTGTTGTTTGTGCTAGTAAAGTCACACAACTTAGTATTTTCAGGATTACTCATTTTAGCAAGACTAAAACAAGCAAGCACAACTCGAAATTAAAAACTAGATGCAGGAATTTAATTTTTTTGGGTTTTTGATTTTTAACAGCAAGCAAAAAAAACTAAAACAAGACAAAAAACAAAGTAAAGAGATTGGAACTGAGAGACTCCCCTTTCCAATAGCCTCCAAGTCCCCGGCAACGGCGCCAGAAAACAGCTTGATGGCTACGTGTTGGTGAACCCCAAGAGGAAGGTTATGATGTAGACAGCAGAAGTTTTCCCTTGAGAAATCTACCCAAGGTTATCAATCCAGTAGGACTTGACGATCTATCGGAAGGTTGTTGATGTTGACTCCCCCTGGCGCTAGGGAGCTTGCACCAACGTGGAATCTGCACAGACACAAACCAGAACTTTGCCCAACACGAAACAGAGAGGTTGTCAATCTCTCCGGTCTTGCAGAAACAAAGAGTTAAACGTATGGTGTGGAAAACAGCAGGAAAAACAGCAAGTAACAGGAAACAGATGATTGCAGCAGGTTGTGTAAACAGTATGAGGAAATTGGACCAGGGTCCACAGTTCACTAGTGGTGTCTCTCTCAGAACAGATAACTAGCATGTTGGGTAAACAAATTACAGCTGGGCAATTGACAAATAGAGAGGGCATAACAATGCAATACATGCCAAGATGTCTACTATGAAATCTAGTTGGGCATTACAACAAAGTACATAGACCGTTATTCCAACCGCATCTATGCCTAAATAATCCACCTTCAAGGCAGCATCCGCATCCATTCAGTATTAAGTTGCTAACAACAGATTATTGCATGAAGTAAAGTGTGTAATGTAATCAATACAAGTGCCCTTGGACACTGCACCAATGTTTTATCCCTAGTAGCAACAGCACATCTACCATCTTAGACCTTTCTGTCACTGATCCAGATATCTAGAGACTGAACCCACTATCGAGCATAAATACCCCTCTTGGAGTCACAAGCATCTACTTGGCCAAAGCATCTACTAGCAACGGAGAGCATGCAAGATCAAGAGCACATAGATAAACAACTTGAATAAACATGGTATCAATATTCATCGGATCCCAGCAAACACAACATCTAGCATTACAATAAGATGATCTTGATCATGTTAGGCAGCTCACAAGATCTAAACATGGAGGCACAAGGTAGAGAGACAACCATCTAGCTACTGCTATGGACCCGTAGTCCAGGGGTGGACTACTCACGCATCACTCCGGAGGCAGGCATGGTGATGTAGAGCCCTCCGGTGATGATCTCCCCTCCGGCAGGGTGCCGGGAAGAGCTTCAGAACTCCTCCGATCTGAGATTGACGATGACGGCCGCGACGGAACTTTTCGTGGAATATGATCGACCGTAATAGGGTTTTCGCGTCGCGGAGAATATATAGGCGAAGAGGCGGCGTCGGTGGCCGAGGGGGGCCACCACGCCATAGGGGGCGCGGGCCCACCCTGGGCCGCGCCCTAGTGTGGCGTGGCCCCCTGGTGGGTCTGCTCCGACTCCCCTTTGGACTCCGTGATCTCCTCGTGATATTATTGACGATGTCTTTTGTTTCGTCCAATTCCGAGAATATTTCCTTAATAGATTTTCTGAAACCAAAAACAGCAGAAAACAGGGAACTGGCACTGTGGCATCTTGTTAATAGGTTAGTCCCAGAAAATGCATAAAAATGATATAAAGTGTAACCAAAACATGTAGCAATTGATATAATATCAGCATGGAACATCAAAAATTATAGATACGTTTGAGACGTATCATTGACGTTTTTGTTTTGATAAGTATGGATTTTGGTACATGCAGGTGGATATGATCTATTTGCTGCCGTTATTATTACGTGGTTACTATGTGTTGCTTGAATTATTGTGTTGCTAATATTTTGTCGTTTGATGATATATTATTATGTTATTATGGTTGTTTTGTGGACTAATCCTCGGTTGTTTGGACTTGTTATAATGAAACCTGATTAAATGAAACACCCCTCCGAACAACGATAGGGTCAGTCCATGGTGCCACTAATCTGAACTTTGAATGCAGAACCATCGTCGTCTTATGGAGGACCGTGACCTAGTAGGTTGTTGAGTCCCTTTTGTGCCATCCATTGGGCGCAGTCGTTCGGTTGTGCTGTCCGAGGGTAGAGGTCGACAGGCACGGGTTCGACTGTGATAGGGAGTCCGGAGCTAGGCATGCTCGGTCGCGCCGGGGGATGTGCCGGACTTACTTGCCCGTTGTGCCACGCGCATAGGGTGGTGCAGGAGAGTGTCTTAGCAAGTGGACCGTCATGTGAGTGTATTTTGCTTAGTACGACTTTGGGCGTGAGAAACCTGGAGCGTCGGCTGAGTAGGGTGCATTCTGATAGGTGGGAAAGCAAACTCTCGAGAGACTCAACCTAGCAAGCTAGCCCCGTTCCTAGGATATGGAACAACAGTTCAGTGTCGGTCACACTGTGTGTCTTTGTCGCGTCAGGAGGTTAAACTTAAGTTTTGTTTGAAAGAATTAATGAACGACCTGATCTCACTAAATAAACAAATAAGATGATGCAGGGAATGTTGCATTGAGATGTTGATGGTTTCCCATGATAGGATGGCGGTGTGATCGTTGGGAGCCTAGAGTTAGGCCTGAGCCAACATCAACCGTGCATGACCAGAGTGGAAAGATGAGGCCAGTGGGCCTAGCAGTGATCACAGGTGCTGTTGTGTATTATTTGGTACCCACTGGTACACTCGTTTACTCGTCACAGGTAATCTCTTTGTATGATTGCCGGTGCACGATCCAACCCCACCTGGCTTGGACTCTGCACTGGTGATACCCCGTTGTTTGCTTATGCCATGTTTTGCTAGTGATGCCATGCTACCTTTATGTTATACTGTATATTTGTTTGTCTAGAGTACACACTTGCCATGTGTAGTATTTTATTTCCAATGTATATCCTGTTGCATGACTGTTGAATTGTTTGCAATGAGTGGCGATTCTTGCTGAGTGCATACAAATGTACTCACGGGACTTGTGATTGTGGCCAGGTTTGGCGAGGATTCATCTTCTACCTTAGCAAGGAGATGGAGCAAGAGTGTGCTA
This sequence comes from Poa pratensis, assembly GCA_947311845.1. Taxonomy (NCBI): domain Eukaryota; kingdom Viridiplantae; phylum Streptophyta; class Magnoliopsida; order Poales; family Poaceae; genus Poa; species Poa pratensis. The sequence goes on from CAMZMU010000075.1 coordinate 20,591,197, forward strand.
GGATCAGTAGCCCAGCCAGATGCCTGTGGAGTGGAGCCGCTCCAAGCCGTTGCCTTAGTCGTCTTCCGCTGCCAGTTAAACTCTGTCTTGAGCCATGCTTGGCTTGATGTTTGGTCATGCCTTGATGGCCTTGTAAACCATTTGTAGCACTTCTTGTGCCTGATTGTGTAATGATTTCCATTATGTTGCACTGTCGTGACGTGCGGCCAGATATCTTGGGCTGGCGCACGGGACGACCGCCTCTCTGTCGAGATGTGCCAGGGAGGGGTGTCACAGACGTGGTATCAGAGCACCAGGCTGGCTGTAGACTACCCTAGCATGGAAAGCCCAGCCATACTATGCTCGACAAAAGTGCCCGATGGATTTAACCCATCTCCGCCTAACAAGCATGGCCATTGTCGGTGAATAGTATGGAGCAGTAGGATGTGACCCAATCCACCCAGCAAGGCTCGCCGGTTTCTTCCAAGAGAAGGAGCCGACACAACCCAGCTTATATGAGACCCTGGTCCTAGCTGCCGTTTATCCCCACCCTCGCCTGCTATCCTTAGCCACCCAACTCTCTCGAAGCAGGATCCCGCAAAGGAATCCTGCGTTCTTATCTCATCCTACACCCAGAGCCAAAATAATCCGATGGCAAACCCCAAGGTCATCCTGAAAACCACTGCCGAGGATCATGGCGGATTTCCACTGATTCTTTGGAAGGTCGTCTGTGTTCTTCTTGGTAGGCCTACTCGCCCTCAATATGTGGTGTTCGAGAACTCACTCTCGCCTGCCGGGAGTGACTTTCGAGCAGACGTGCATGTCGGCTCGTGTCCGTTGGGCACAAGTCCGTCTTACCTGATCCAAGGTAGGAGCATGGCCACCCTTAATCAAGCCATCCAGGTAGCAGCCTGGGAAGGTCTCGTTCGCCTGCGGTACTCGGAACCGGCAATGGCGAAAAGTCGAGCTTTCCACCTTCTCCCAGCCAGACCTCAGCATGGTGCGGAGGCTATCCAAACGCCCATTGGAGAAGAAGTCGACCCTGCCGTGATCACCCTGGTCACCTACGGAGCTGCAATGACAAGGCTCAGCCATTCTCTGATGGAGGAACTCATGACCACAAGGTGCAACCTTGGTCGTGCTCGCATGCAACTGCGTCGAGCAAGGAACCTACCTACCCACGACCATGGGCAAGCTCAGGGCACAGGACTCCGGTTCCCAGATGATTTGCTGGAACGCGGTCTTGATGCATCTGTGACGCAAGCACTAGCCCGAGTTCAGCAGCACCCCCAAGAGCGAGGTATAATCCTCGAAGGCGTGCCTGCAATTCCCCACCCCGCGGAAGATGGAGATGTGGACACCACTCTTCGTCTCGGCCACGCTCCACCGACTACCAGATGCCGTCAAGCTGAGTAGAACCCCTGTTTAGTTGGCCTGAGTGGCGCTTGTATGTTGGTAGGTGAGAATCGGCGAGGTTGTTAGTTTTCCTTGTGTTAGCTTGTAATGCAAGTTTGTTGTATGCTTTCTTGTTGATGTCGAATCAGCCCGAAATAAAAACTTGGTGTTCTGATTCTCTTGTTAACCACTTGGTTGACACATGATGGAATATCATGTCTTTTTTTTCTTTTCAGTTAAGGGTTTTTGAAGAAATGACAGATCACTTAAAACAAGGATTGTATATGTGAACCCAGACGCATATACCCACCTGAAAATTAACCCAAACTTTGAATGCCATTATTTTCTATTACAAAGGATATTTTTGTGTGTGTTGCACAAGTTTAACCATTAAGTGGAAAGTATTTGATGAGACACTGTAACTACGGTGCCCCGCTCACTTGATGTTAACTCGTGTGTAGGTTTGGAAAACCACCTACTTGGTGTTATACATGGTTCCCCACTTGGGACGGATCATGTGCCACACGCAAGTAAAAAGTTTTTGTCGAGTGTTTAGTAGATGTTGTGTGCTTGATAACCGGTATGGTTGAAATGATTATGCCATACCACTACAAATAATTTTGGGGAGAGCCCTATCCCACAGTGTCTGTGAGCCGATTATCGGTGGCACAGATATTTTCTTTTAAAAGAGACCCTGTTATTTTTCAAAACATGTGTATGCATGAAAATGAATATACATCTTTTCAAAAATAAAATCGTAAACTTTGGTTTTCCCAAACTTGAGGTAATTTTTGCCTAAGATAAATCTTTGCTTGTTGGTTGATAGTTTCGTTGTAGATCTTGCTTGATCTTGCCATGTTTGTGTCTGGCTGAGCAAAAACCTTAAATATAATTTCGTAAACCTGCTAGTAGATCCTATGTTGATTGATTGAGTGAGCCCCTGCCATGCCATCTTTTAAAATGCATCTAAGATGATAGAAATGTCATACCTCGAAAATTCTGAATTAGATAAAAAACTTTGTTGAGTGGCGATCCTTTTGTATGTCAAAATTCTGGTGTTTTGTAGAAAAAGTTTTAAGTGGGGTATTATGGATCATGCAAGAAATATCTTGTATAACTCCCCGAATCTCGGGACGAGATTCTTTTTAAGGGGGGAAGATTTGTAACACCCCGAAAATTCAGACCGAATTATAAATTATTTTTGGACGCCGGAAAACTTTTTCTAGTTTTAATAAGGGTTTCCTAAAATCTTTCGAGGAGATTTGACGTCGAGTTTGCTCCCTCTTTGAATACCGGAGGACTCCCCTACCCATTTCTAGAAGACCCGCCCAAAAATATTTCGTACTCCAATCCTATATTTCCAATTTCAGAGTTAACTGTTAAATGTCGGCTCCGATCCCAATTTTATTCGGATGCTTAGGAGTCTCGGAAAATTCTCATAATGTAGGGAGTTGCATATTTTTGCATTTCCCACACTTCTTCTGTTGGACCCAAACTCATTCGAGCAAGTTTTGACCTACTTCCTTTGTAAGCCAAAAACCGATGCCGGTACGCGGCTTAGCGGACACAATACCAAAACCCAATCTACCAATGTCCAATTGAGCTCAAACTGCATAGGCACCCTCGCTAGTAGGGAAGTGCATTTCTGTGGCGCACCAAAAACTGTTTCTGTGGCGCATGGTCGGTGCGCCACAGAATTCTCGCCACAAAAATATTATTTCTGTGGCGCACGGAACCATGCGCCACAGAAAGTATACAATTCTGTGGCGCACCTCCAGAGTGCGCCACTAAATTATTGTCCATGCGCCACAGAAAGAATTTTGATTATTTGCTGTATTTGAAAATAATGTATCTGTGGCGCACTTTGTTCGTGCGCCACAGAATTATTTACCGTGCGCCACTAAATTATTTGCCGTATATATTATCGATTATTTGCTGTATTATCGATTATTTGCTGTATTTGACAATAATACAGGTATATTACAGAATTTTTACAGAAAATAATAGAAACAGTAATATATTTTGACACAATATTAAAACAGACAGATAAATATGTACATCACCACTTAGAGCCCGAGATACATACATATATAGTACAAGCATATGCATTTAACATTGGCATATGCATTGGGATAAGTCGTAGTGCAAGCATATGCATTTAACATTGGCATATGCATGAAAATAAAACATTAGTCTTAACCAAGTACAGTGGAAACATCAGGTTACATAGATAAGTGGACAAGTCAACATAAAACATAGTACGGAAAGAAGTGGACAAGTCGCTCTATGGGTCGTCGTCCCTAGGCCTATCCAGCTGAGCCCAGTACATCGGATCTGCGGGGTCATCAGTGTCCTCGCTCCCCACGGCTGACCCGAAAGAGTGCGGAACGGAGGTATGCCGTCCCGCCTATTCACCTCGACCCAGTGCCTAGGTTCGTTGTGGTGATAAGCATCGGGGTTCGGCGGCCCGAACATCCGCAATAGCTGCTGCTCCGACTCCTGCCACTCCTGGTGCCGCTGCTGCTGCCGCTCCTCCGACGCCTGCTGCCGCTCCTGCCGCTGCTGCTCAGAGTCGGAATCCCAGTCCTTCTCCCATTCCTCCTCCTGCTCCTCCTCCTGTTGCTCCTCCTCCTCCGCCCAGATCCCAAGAGAAGTGATGTCGTCGCCAGTAGGACCGGCGCCGTGGGAAGGACCGGTGCCGTACGAAGGACCAGCACCGTCAAAAGGACTAGCGCCGAACTGCTGGTAGGACATCAAGTTTGGCTCGTTCTGCAGGAGATGCCTCATATACGGGTCGTCCTGGGGGCGTGCGTTGCGACGTGCGATCTGCGCCTCAGCCAACCTGTGCTCCATCTCCTTGGCCATTTCCACCTGTCTGATCCCATCCGGTATGAACTCATTCACACGGTGGCGATCCGCTGGGTAGTTCAGATCCTTATCTTTCTTCTTATCACCGTACTCGTGTACGGCGAAATAATCATAGGCGCGCGCCGCCTCCTCCGCTGTATTAAACTGCCCAGCCCAGTGCTTCCTCTTGTTGATATGGATTTGACATCCATACACGTACCGACCAAGCTTCTTCCTATAGCACGCCCTCACACCCTTAAACTCGGCCATTCCGTGAAACTAAAACATATTAAAAACAAATTCATTAGAATCAAAAAACTACACAACTATATACTACAAACTACACAATGTGGAAATTACACAACATAAACCAATGAACAGAACTAAAATTATTTTTAGCAAAGTCATGCCAAAATTATATTCATGCATGTAGGGACATTGATCAAATATGCATAAGTATAACTAATACATCTTGATCCCATGAATAATTTGGTCCATTTTTATTTAACCCTAATACATCGCGAATAATATCACTAATACATCTCCTCTCCCATGCATGAACCTCTGAAACTAACTTCGACCGGGTCCTGAGCCGCGGGGTGCTGAGCCGCGGGCGCTGCGCATCCAAAGATAAGGAACCCTCACAGGGTCATAGCTCACGTGACGAGGAACCCTCTGAAGAAACGACCATCCATTGTTGTACTGCCTATCCAACAAAGTCATGTAGCGACGGACGTGCTCGTCCTCCTCCCTGATACGGCGACGTACCACCTCCTCGGGGGCCGGCTCCCTCTGCACCGAGCATGGCCCACGCGACCGCCACCAAATAAGATCGGGTCGACGACGTCACCCGGATTCCTCACCAAGATACGCGTCCCGGAAGGTAGCACCTCCCAGTGCCAGCCCGGTGGAGTCCAGTCGCGGACATCGCCCCTCTGGTCCAACAGTGACATCGCCCCTCTGGTCCAGCAAGCAAATTTAAATAAAGTACAAATTCGTAGCAACTAACAAATAACACAATTTTCAAACTCATTTTTAGCAATGTGAAAATTACACAATATAAACCAACAATGAACACAACTAAAATTATCTACAATCTAAGCTACACAACTATATGTCCTATTTTTAGCAAAGTCATGCCAAAATTCACGAAATTTTTTGGCATGACCTTTGCTAAAAAAGGGACATATGGAGTACCCGAATTTGCCGGAACGGAAGTTAATCGACGTTCCGGCAAACTCAAGGGTCTCATGGGTACCTGCAGATATTTCACAAATCATATGTCCTATTTTTAGCAAAGTGATGCCAAAATTCACGAAATTTTTTGGCATGACCTTTGCTAAAAAAGGGACATATGGAGTACCCGAATTTGTCGTAACTGAAGTTAATCGACGTTCCGGCAAACTCAAGGGCCTCTCGGGGTACCTGCAGACATTTCACAAAAAATCCACATCTCCGGCCGGCATCTCCACGACACGATGGCCGGAGAACAAACAACCACGACACGATGGTCGTGGTAGCACAGATCAACACAAGCACACACAACTTCTCGATCGGGGTACCAATAGCAAAGATCATACATAAAAAGGTGCCTCATATGAAGAGTGCACATCAAGAACTTCCAAGTGTCGGAACTTCCAAGTGTAAGAGTCAACCTAGCTATCCTATGAAATGATGTTTCACAGCGATGACTCTGATTCAGAGAACAGTAGCGTGGCCCTGAGCCTGAGCTTGACAGAAACTACAGACCGACGGTGCGACGCCGTCGATCTTTGGCCCATTTTTTACATTCGTTCTATAGGTTCGGTCATGCTCAGGCTCAGAGTCAACCTAGCTATACTGTGAATCAGAGTCATCGGTGTAATACAATAGAGGCCTCATATATCATTGTCAAAACAAGGCAAAAAGAGTACCTACAAGACCATGTTCTAATACAAGCACTCAAATTGTATATAGTACAAGGTATTGTAGGTACTCTTTTCCCTTTAACATGACATAGTTTAAATCATCGGCCTATAGTACATATACAAGAACATTGGTAAAAGGATAAAAAAAGATCAGGTCCTGCAAGCGGAACAACTCAAGCTCCAGTTTAGCCAATACAAAATAAATATCAAGTTTGAGTTCAACATTAATTAGGTCAACCAAATTAACCCCACAAATTTCTTTCTTATCAAAACATAGTTATGTTCTTTGCACATCCTATGACAAAGAATTTAATCTTATGATTTAAAACTATAATTTTTTCTTATCCCAAAAATTTCTTTCTTATTAACCCCACATTAATTAGGTCAACCAAATTAACCCCACAAATTTCTTTCTTATCAAAACTTATGATTTAATCTTATAATTTAAAACTATAATTTTTTCAGTGGAAGACATGCATCTTATGACAAAGAATTTAATCTTATGATTTAAAACTATGATTTTGGTACTGCAGGGCGGCGATGAGGAGGAATACGTACCGGGACGCGAGAGGTGGCGGTGGTGGTCGTCGGCGACGGCGGACGCACGCGGGGAGGGCACGACGCGGGGTAGCGGTGGTGGTCGACGGCGGACGCGCGCGGGGAGGGCTCGATGCGAGAGGTAGCGGTGGTGGTCGACGGCGACGGCGGACGTACGCGTGGAGGCGGTGGTCAACGGCGAAGGCGGACGCGCGCGGGGAGGGCTCGATGCGAGAGGGGTGGCGGTGGTGGTCGACAGCGACGGCGCGTGGAGGGCTCGACGCGAGAGGTGGCAGTGGTGGTCGATGGCGACGGCGGACGCGCGCGGCGGGGAGTGCTCGATCGATGCGGATGGAAAAGGAAAGGGGAAAAGATTTTTCTGTGGAGTTGTCGGTGGTATACAGACAATACTTTTGTGGCGCACGGCTGTGGGTGCGCCACATAAATGTTCTTTTCAGTGGCGCATCCAGAACCGTGCGCCACAAAATAAGCACCCCAGGCAATCGTTGGATGGGGCCCACCACATTTCTGTGGCGCACAGGACTGGATGCGCCACAGAAACGATGCTTTCTGTGGCGCATCTAGTCCTGTGCGCCACAGAAATGTCACCAGATTTTTGTTGATGCGGGACCCACCATATTTCTGTGGTGCACGCCAGATTGCATGCGCCACAGTATTCTGTGGCGCATTGTGCTCAGTGCGCCACTGAAATGTTCTTGTGGCGCATTGCCAGTTTGGTGCGCCACAAAATGTCGTTCCATAGAAAGGCACTTCCCTACTAGTGCCTCCTTATGCCATAAATACTCAGTGGTAATTTTTGGGGATTTTTCTGAGATGTGCAAGGCCCCTATCATTTCATCGAGCACCTTCGGTATCTTTGCTTTTCTGAAAATCTTACTTTGCAAAGTTCGGAATCCTTAGGTGATTCTTGTTTTAATGGGTTTCTCTCGTCGTTACGGACCCAGTGGTACAAACCTTGTTCAGTTTGGAGCTCCGAGTCGTCGGGAACGCGACGATGTCACCGTGTCGCGCTCTGGACGTCCGGGACGTGCGCTTAGGCAAGACCTAATCCCCGCTTACTGATGTGGTCGGTGCCTGATCCTTCTGCTGCAGTACACCACGTGCTTCACCGTGCCTCCTAGCACGACAGCCACACCCTTCCCTCACCCTTATCCCCTCCATTAAATTTTTGGAGCAAGGTGGGTGCATCGGTGCACCGTCGGTGCAATCAACGTTCCTCTCCCTCTAGCTACAAAAGGAACCAGAGGCCTCCTGGGCAACCTTCACCTCCCTCTCCTTTTTCCCCTGGACTCCCAACAAATTGTCTGGAGGAACGAAGCTCGGCCGTGGCCACCGAGGCCATGTCGAGCATGAGCCCGAGCTATCCCACACCTCCCAGCACAAGCCAACAACCCAGCAGCGTTCCCCATCTTCACTGCTTCCAATCCCATGCCTCGGACCATCTAGCCAAGCATCACCGTGAGCGCCCCGTGGTCGGCCTCCATTGCCAAGCTCGGGAGCTCGCGGCGTGCCTGCGTCCGAGTCTTCCCTGCCCCTCTGGAGTTCCTTCCCGAGCGCCGCGAGGCGTGATGCGCCCTTCTCCGCCGTCGGCCTGGCTCCCTGGCCAGCCAGCGGTCGGCGCTGCCAGCCACCCGTGTCGCCCAAGCTCGGCCGAGCATGCACGCGACGCCCCGGCCTCTCCCCCGCGCGCTGGAGCCGTCCCCGAGTGCGGCGGTGCCCCCGCACCTCGCCCCCGTCCTCGTCCTGGCCACCCGTCACCGGCAGTGGCGAGCTCCCGTGCGCTCCCGTACAAGCTGTACGTGGAGAAGATGAATATATAGTGAACTGATCGTTCACTTTTGAGCTAGTACAAAGCGGATTTCCGCTTTTACGTTTTCTCCATCTGAAAGCGTATTCTCAGATATTACGCGACCAGCCCAGCCCAGCAGGCCCTGCCCAGCAGCGCAGAAGGCCGGCAGGCCCATCCGCGGCCCAGTCGGACAGAGCGACAGCCCGTTCTGGTTTTTTTCGCGCAGGGTTTTTCTTTTCTCCTGGTGAGCAACTTCGGATGCCCACAGTTTTTGAACCGTAGCTCCGTTTTAGCCGATTCAAATTTCTAAATTTGTATCTCGTCGAGATCCCGCCAGTGGTACTAGTTTTGTTATCTTTGGAGCTGTTTGGTTTCATAGCCTTTATTTAATACACCGTTTGTCGTTTCGTGGTTTAGGCGTTCTTCGGGATTCCGACCCGCGGCGAGTCCGAGACTTTCCGAACCGTTTGAAAACCATCTCCGGAGGCAAGCTAACCACTTGCTATGAGCAGTCCCTCAATGTTGTTTGTTTATTTGTTGATTGCCACGCCGGGTGTTTATGTTTTTGTCTGTCTACTGTTTATTTATGTATGTTTGTTTGCTGTTCTTGTTTAGTATGAAGCTTGTAATATTGCTCCTGCCATGTTGCATATCATGTTGCATATTTACTTGTCGTACCTGCTTGGTTATATTATGTATTGTTAATATTTATCCAACACACACCTTTCTTGAGACAATGGACTGGGTGAACCGCCGCCGTCTCACTAAAATATTAACGTCGATCTGTGATGGCGCTGGTCGGCGGGATCGCCGCCGTAGTCACCCGGTCGACGCAAACCAACTGTGTTATATTTTGTAGTCGATCTGTGAAGGCGCTGGTCGGCGAAATCGCCGCCGTAGTCTTCCGGTTGACGTTTATTTTTCCTCGTCAAACGAGAAGGCGCTGGTCGGCGGAATCGCCGCCGTAGTCTTCCGGTTGACGTTTCTTTTTCCTTGTCGAACGAGAAGGCGCTGGTCGGCGGGTTCGCCGCCGTAGTCTTCCGGTTGACGTTTCTTTTTCCTTGTCGAACGAGAAGGCGCTGGTCGGCGGGTTCGCCGCCGTAGTCTTCCGGTGGACGTTTCTTTTTCCTTGTCGAACGAGAAGGCGCTGGTCGGCGGGTTCGCCGCCATAGTCTTCCGGTTGACGTTTTTGTTTTGCTAAGTATGGATTTTGGTACATGCAGGTGGATATGATCTATTTGCTGCCGTTATTATTACGTGGTTACTATGTGTTGCTTGAATTATTGTGGTTCTAATATTTTGTCGTTTGATGATATATTATTATGTTATTATGGTTGTTTTGTGGACTAATCCTCGGTTGTTTGGACTTGTTATAATGAAACCTGATTAAATGAAACACCCCTCCGAACAACGATAGGGTCAGTCCATGGTGCCACTAATCTGAACTTTGAACGCAGAACCATCGTCGTCTTATGGAGGACCGTGACCTAGTAGGTTGTTGAGCCCCTTTTGTGCCATCCATTGGGCGCAGTCGTTTGGTTGTGCTGTCGAGGGTAGAGGTCGACAGGCACGGGACGACTGTGATAGGGAGTCCGGAGCTAGGCATACTCGGTCCCGCCGGGGGATGTGCCGGACTTACTTGCCCATTGTGCCACGCGCATAGGGTGGTGCAGGAGAGTGTCTTAGCAAGTGGACCGTCATGTGAGTGTATTTTGCTTAGTACGACTTTGGGCGTGAGAAACCTGGAGCGTCGGCTGAGTAGGGTGCATTCTGATAGGTGGAAAAGCAAACTCTCGAGAGACTCAACCTAGCAAGCTAGCCCCGTTCCTGGGATATGGAACAACAGTTCAGTGTCGGTCACACTGTGTGTCTTTGTCGTGTCTGGAGGTTAAACTTAAGTTTTGTTTGAAAGAATTAATGAACGACCTGATCTCACTAAATAAACAAATAAGATGATGCAGGAAATGTTGCATTGAGATGCTGATGGTTTCCCATGATAGGATGGCGGTGTGATCGTTGGGAGCCTAGAGTTAGGCCTGAGCCAACATCAACCATGCATGACCAGAGTGGAAAGATGAGCCCAGTGGGCCTAGCAGTGATCACAGGTGTTGTTGTGTATTATTTGGTACCCACTGGTACACTCGTTTACTCGTCACAGGTAATCTCTTTGTATGATTGCCGGTGCACGATCCAACCCCACCTGGCTTGGACTCTGCACTGGTGATACCCCGTTGTTTGCTTATGCCATGTTTTGCTTGTGATGCCATGCTACCTTTATGTTATACTGTATATTTGTTTGTCTAGAGTACACACTTGCCATGTGTAGTATTTTATTTCCAATGTATATCCTGTTGCATGACTGTTGAATTGTTTGTAATGAGTGGCGATTCTTGCTGAGTGCATACAAATGTACTCACGGGGCTTGTGATTGTGGCCAGGTTTGGCGAGGATTCATCTTCTACCTTAGCAAGGAGATGGAGCAAGAGTGTGCTAGGATCAGTAGCCCAGCCAGATGCCTGTGGAGTGGAGCCGCTCCAAGCCGTTGACTTAGTCGTCTTCCGCTGCCAGTTAAACTCTGTCTTGAGCCATGCTTGGCTTGATGTTTGGTCATGCCTTGATGGCCTTGTAAACCATTTGTAGCACTTCTTGTGCCTGATTGTGTAATGATTTCCATTATGTTGCACTGTCATGACGTGCGGCCAGATATCTTGGGCTGGAGCACGGGACGACCGCCTCTCTAGCGAGATGTGCCAGGGAGGGGTGTCACAATAACACAAATATCATGATAAACATACTCAGAATAGCATAAATCTAATAGGTAGATATGGTGGACTCACTGGAAAAACTTTGGTTGAACGTGTTGGAAACAAGTTTTTGCTTGTTGGAATTTTTGGGCTAGCAAGAGGGAGAAATTTGACCATCTAAATGCATGCATGAGTGTCCATAGAACTAACTAATCCATGTTAAAACAAGGTATAATAACATTTAGCCTCAAAACATGAATAAAAGATAGCTCTTGATAAAATATTTGCAAATTATTACTAATTAACAAGCTCATGAATCATGCAATTATATGTATCTTTTAAAATTAACTTCAACATCCCTTTTCCCAATCTTATAATAGCATCCAACATAATTCAACCCAAATTTCCAGTAGCTCTCTCATATATAAATGATAGTGTGGTGGTCTCACAAAATAAAAATCTAACCTAAACAAACAAAAAGACACTCCAAGTTTATGCGATAAAATGTTTCGATCGAAAAACAGAATTTAGACGTGTGCAAACCGAGAGTGTGTAGATCCAGTGGGGTTGTCTTCACATCCCCAAGCTTATGGTTTTCACAATCCATGGATAGCTCTTGGTGCATCTCCTCTAATCCCTGTGAAAAAACTTCAAAACACCGTTTCTCCATAAATAAATAGATTTCTTGCGGCATATAATCCTTAGACAAAAATTCATATGAATGTCCAGAACATGTATAATGTTGTATGCCTACTCATAAACTCAATTGGATAAAAAATATTCAAGCTAAAAGTTCTAAGTATACATCAAACAAAATGGGACAGAATCTGTCCAGAAAAACAGCAGCAGCTAAACGTATTTTTCTACCCTATTTAACTTTGTCGGAAAATTCCGAAAAAATTCATGCATACAGAGGATGAAAAGTTGCTACCACAGTTTAAATATGAGCTCATTCGGAGTTACAGAATAAGAAGTAAAAATCATATCGTGCACAGATTCGTGCAGGAATAATATCTCCGAACGCTATAAGCAACTCTTCATACCAAAATGAGTAAAACTTGGCACTTTATTAAAAATTCCAGAAACTAAACTAAACACTAAGTCTCTTGTTACAGCAAGAGGACACAAAGAAAAATCACAAATAAAAACAACTGGGTTGCCTCCCGTAAAGCGCTTTCTTTATAGCCATATAGCTAGGCTTCTTACTTGATGTTTATTGTGGACGAAGCTCATGAGGGAGCTTGAACTTTGACGTGTCCCTCTTCCTAGGGAAGTGTTCATGCATAATATCAGGATCCCATGGTGTTCTCAAACCAATCAAAATAATATTCAAGTTGAACCCTAGTTGCGAGAAAAACAAAACACAAAAGTAATAACAACGAAGTCTAACTTTCTTTCTATACATTGGCATTTTGTATATGAATGAATCACAATAAATAGAAGTTTTCCAATGCATATTAACAGTAGGTACTTGCAGCTGATAATTATTAGTAACATAAAGAGGGTTCTTATTACCTCCTCTTTTATAATAGTTGCAAGTAGTAGAAATAAATTCAACCATATAACCACAAGAATCATTCAATTTAGATAATTTAGGCACATAAAGAGGATTATTAAATTTATTTTGGAATTCATTAGCATGCTTCCCTCTTTCAAAATAATTATTAAAATCAATATCAAGTTTAATATCATGGTTGCAACAAATATTTGGAACTAAAGATAATTGGAAACCACATAAGTATTTCTCAACATAAGCAAATTTCTCCTCCATGGTGTAACTAGGAGAGTTCAAAAACAAAGTAGGACTCTCATGAGTAAGAGCACTATCACAAACAGCAAGTATATCATTTTTATCCTTGCATAAATTAGTAACAACTAAACATGGAGGATTATCAATAAGCATAGGACCATCATCTAAAGCATTATCATATAGCATATTTAAGCAACACTCCTCATTATCATCAATAAGTTCACTAGTAGCATCATTAAAAAGTAAAGGAGCATTATTAGTTTCATCATAATAGCATGGGTTATCATATAGGACCATAGCATTTTCAGTTTCACACTCATCATAACATGGATTCTCATAAATAACAAAAGATTTTTGAGTTTGAGTGCTATTATCAAATGTTGATGGTGAAGTTGGGAGATCCAACTCTTCCCCAAGCTTAGGCTAGAGCACATCCATTTCAATCTCCTCTTCACATACTTCCTCTTCCAAGATTATATTTTCATCATCCTCTTCCTGCAAAATATTAGTACTTTCCATGGAAGCAAGAATTCTTTCTTTAACATAAACATTATCACTAAATTCCTTTTTGCAAAGTTGGAGAAGAATAGAAATGTGTCCTTTCATTACACGAGCTTCATGACTAGTTGCCACAAATTTATCAATAAGAAAGTCTATCTCATGGGCTGCAACATAAGCAATATATTTCTCAACTTGTTCTATATCATGGCATGCAAATTTACACTCTTGATAAGAAGCAATAATAGGATCACTATTATACTTACATTGATAGAGAGAGTGTTTATAGTCTTTTCTAAAGCAGCAAGTTATATTATGTAATTCACAAAACTCAGTGGCCATATCATTAAGATGTTCAAGCAATTCAAGCATTCTATTTCCTTCTTTGGTTGATCGGTATTCATAGTAAGCTCCCATAATTTTGACATACCCTTTCTCCATAGCTTAGCATACATATTAAAAACAACACTAGTTTTTATGGGTTTTTTATATGCAAAACTGAAAATAAATATGCAAGACAATGACAAAACAAGATAAATTGCTCTGAAGGTAAAGATGGATAAGATGATGCTCACGTAGGTGCAACCTCCCCAAGCTTAGGTGTTAGCACAAGTTGGTGATGAAGTTGACTTGGTGAGATATCCTTGGATAAACCTTTCAGCAATGATTCCCCAGCAACGGCGCCAGAAAACAGTCTTGATGGCGTGTAGTTGACGGGAAAAATATTCTGCAGGAAGCTTCGTATCTTCCCCTGCAACGGCGCCAGAAAGCACTCTTGATGGCCTTTCATGTAGTTACCTGCGTGAAAAGTAAATGGGTTAGGTTGACACTCCAAGTGCAGAGTGTGTAGTAAATGGAAGACGTGTTTTCCCCATGAGGGGTGACTCGAGGGTTTAATATCGAACTCTCGGGGAATCAGTAGTGAAGATTTATCTTTCCTATCCTTCTTTTGGTTACCTACAAAACAAAATAAATGTTTTGGTCCTCAATCTCACCTAGTGGTTGTCAAGCACAAGGTGTGAGAATGATATCAAGATAATATGCAATGCAAAACAAGAAATAAATATGCAATGGTGGTAAATAATATGCAAGGATGGTGGTGGCAATGATAAATGATATTTTTGGGTTTTATATGATGAATGCAAGATGTAAAAGTGTTTTTGTATTTTCGGATTTAATAATGGCAGAAAATGGAAAAGTGGTAAAAGTTGTTGGAAAGGTGTTTCTTATGATTAAAAATGGACCGGGGTTCATGGTTTCACAAATGCACTCTCTCTTTAATAAAGTGGTAGACAATGGAACACTAGAGTTGACATATGAGATTGCAACACAACAGTTTAATGACAAGTTATAATTATATGGGCATCACGTCCTAACATAGAGACCTTTTGGTTATTAGTCTCTCTTATACTCCACCAAGATGCGAACTAAATCATAACACCTCGGTAATTAAGATAACTCAGAGTATAGCAATAAGTATCATGACATGAAGTTAAAATAAGAACATGCTAGATCTAGTCATGGAGGAAGTGGCAATGGTCACACCCACATCTCCGGTAGCATGGTATTTCTTTTTATCCCTAGTGAGGCAACAAAGTAAGGTAAAACACCCAAGTGGATCGCAGAACTTTCTCTCACGTTCACTGCACTAGCCACCCCCCGTTACTCCAACTAATGCACACGTTCCCCCTCACACGCTCTCATAAACATGCTTGATCATAACAAGTAAATAAGAACGGGGTACATAATATGCATCTACTTTCATAACTGAAACAAAACCATTGCAATCTCAAACATATATTAACTCATATAAAGATCCGCCACAAAGTTATTACATAGATGACCGTAATCATGTTCGGCGGCTCATACGGTACTAATTAGTGAAGCTCGAGAGAGAGAGATACATAAGTTACTTCCACAAACCCATAGTCCAGAGGTGGACTACTCCCTCTTCATCATGGAGACGGTGGAGAAGTCGTTGGAGAAGATGGAGACCACGCCGGCAGCGCCCCACCGGAGTTTTCCCCCTCCGATCTACCTCCAGGTCTCTGTTTCGGTGTTTCTGTGTTTCTGCGGCGCTCCTTCCAGAGAACGTCGGGGGATAATTTTTATAGGCGTTTTAGGTCAAAACGGAGTCGGTGGAGGAAAGATCGACGGCAGCGGAGCGTCGAGACCCAAATTGGGGGGTCCCATGCGGCCAGGTACAGGGGCCGCGTGGGCCCACCTCTTTTGGCCCTCGGGGCTCCGCTTGTTTACTTCCTTCGCCCCCAAGTATTGTTCCTTCCAAAAAATGATGCTCGTAAATTTCCAGATCATTTGGACGTCGTTTGGATCCCTGAAACATTAAAATATAGAAATAGGGTTTTCTGCCTGCGCAGGGTTAATTCCATAAAAAATAGGAAACATATCAAATATTCCCAAAATCATTATAAAACAGTGATATAACCCTTATATGATGCAAATATGACTGGAATATAAGTAAAAATAATGGAAAGTTCATATATGCATTTTACATGCATCACTAAGTATCAGATGTTCCATGAGAGAACAAAGCACATTGACGTCAAATACCATTATGTGCGTGATGTTGTTGCACAAGGTAAGCTGAAGGTATGCAAGATAAGTACTCATGATAATCCTGCTGATATGATGACAAAGCCAGTTCCTGTTACTAAGTTCGAGCTTTGCTCGGGCTTAGTTGGTATCACTGTCTAGCCTCTTAGCTCGGGCTTAGTTGGTATCACTGTCTAGCCCAAGAGGCTATTTGGCGTCGAAGGTGTTTTCTTTGTTGTTTCAGTGTGAAGTTCTCGTTCATGCTACAAGATGGAAATTGTCTCAAGGTGGAGTGTTATTTTGTGGTGATCGAAATTCGTATATACTGATAAAGGCCGACTTGTGACGAGGAGAGCGGAGCGTCCCGGACTGCAGTTGACCTAGGGTTTTACCACTATATATACATCTTGTAAGCCGCCGGCTGGGATAAGTCACATTGTGTAAATCCCCGGCGTTTGTAACCTCACCCCGATATAGTGAAGTATTGCTGGTTGGCGCCCGTGGTTTTTTCCTCTCCTTTGTTTGGAGAGGTTTTCCACGTTAAAATCTCGTGTCCCCTTTGGTTTGATCGTTCCGCTCTTCGTCGTTTATTTGCTATCGTTTTATAACAATAAAATCTGTGCAACTGATGTTGTTCAAGCTAATACTGCTAACAGCATATTTAGAGTTATCAATTGGGATCTGTTTGTATGGACTACAGTTGCCTAGTAGAGGAATGGACGGTGAAGAATTATTCTGGGAGAACAAGTTGGAGCTGAACAACTGGGTTTCTTACATGCTGGAACAGTACAATGCCAGAGGTACTTATGGGATTAAAACTGAATTTCACTCCTTATGCGAGAGCAGTAGCAGAACTTTGACGCAAGCTACAAGAACACCACATAGCAACAAGGAAATGGAGTTATGTATGGCAGCCAGATATTTATTTATTCTTCAGAAACAAAGGCAGAGCTGGATGTTTCATGAGTTTGCTCCGTTATGTTATTGTTGCACAACTCCGCTGGCTGCTCACGGGACGACGCAGATGGCATAATCAGGAGGAAGCAGTACAGAGTTCAGGTGCCACGCACAAAGGTGCCATGGGATCCTGGCGGTTCTACATGGTGTCCGTGGTGCTCTACATGTGATGAACACCAGCCTTTTCAAGGAGGGAGGTATTCCATCGCCGTGACCACCTTCGTCGAGCAAGTTTCCGCCGGCGACAAGCACTACCTCGATTTCAACCAAGTTGTGCCAGCGACAACTACTACATGGGCACTTCCTTCGTTTGGGTCCCCGCCGACAATGCCTACTGCTCCAACTTCGGTTACTACCATGACTCCAACCAAGTCAAAGATCATCCGCTGCAATGGGATCCAGGCGGTTTGTCTTTGGTGTCGGCTTGGGATCAAGCCGAGTTTCAAGGAGGGAGGGGTGTTAGCAACCTTGCCTGCGTACAACTAGTTGGGCCGCAGTCATGGGCTGGCGATGATGGGCTCAGCCCAACCAATCCACCATCGCTGCTTCATATATCCTCCAGGAAGCAACGAAGAGACCATCCAAGTTGGATCAGGCGAAACGGCACGGCGGCGGCTTCCTCTCCCACCTGGCTCTCTTCCTCGATCTCCTTTCCTGCTTTTGCCTTTTAGCACAATTGTGCTTGTATCCAGTATACCTCAATTCGTACTCTGAATCATATATGTGACTTAGTGATCTCTGAATCCCAAGTAGTTAACATTTTGTGCTGCATGAATCACATTTTTTAGTTAGAACCCCAACCTGTAACTAAAAAATCTCTGTGGAAACCCCACTTGAACCTACTTACAACTGAAAATTCTCAGTTGCTTAATTGTTTTTTCATTCAAAACCTACATGCAACGAAAAAACTCTCAGTTGCCACCCAAATTTTCCCAAAAAAGAGGAGGTGTTGTTTATTGGAGATGAGTGGCTCTTGAATTTACTGATGAATCACCCGCAGGAAATTAGAGATATGATTATCATGCTTGTTTAGCGTATTTGGAGTATGCGGATGGAAAAGATGCATGGGAAGACAGTCCCTCCCATTGAAATATCAAGGACCTTTTTGGCCAGCTACCTTCGGTCTATAAGGGATGTTAAACAATTCAGCACGGAGGAAATTCTAAAAGGAAAATTGCCGGTTGATACTACGATACAGAAAAATACTCTTGCATCTCAACTTGTCATACCTTGGTCTCCTCCCCCGCAGAATTGGGTTGCGTTATCCACTGATGGATCATTTGCACCTGATGGCACGGCGGGTGCTGGGATGGTTTTCAGGAACGCAGAGGGTGGCGTTATCGTTGCAGCGTGCAGAGTGCTCAACCATTGTAATTGTTTCGAGTAGGAATCGAGAGAGCAAAACGAGAGAATGAAACTGTAGTCTTTATTCATTGAAGATGATGTACATATATATAGGGGATGGAACGACGTGAGTATGTCGGTTCCTGGAGGCGACGCTCCAGGGATAACCGCACACGACGGTTCCAATCGTGGGATTTCCACGAGCAGTTACAAGTAGAGATTTCCTCATTGAATTAAATTCTAACACTCCCCCTAATCTATGCTTGTCGATGTAAATCTTCATCATCTTAAAATAGTCTCCTCCAAAAACCCTGTGGGAAAAATGTGAGGAGTAGTGTAGGATATGTTGGTAAAACTCCTTCAAACCCGGTGGGAAAAATAAGGAGAAAATGATCCAACATATAATGATTATTGCCTCCGTTAACTCGATATGAAGTGTATCCATAGAATTTAGAGGGCAATAAATATGTCGTGTATACTTTCCTAAAAACCCCGGTGGGGAAAACAAAAAGTATGACATATAATCTTATGTTGATATTACCTCATTAAAAACCTTAATGAGAACCTGAAAAGTAAACTCATAAAGGGAAAAAGAGTGTAATATGATGCTTTGAACAGGAATAGTTCAGGAAGATACTCCCCCTGACTCTTGCAAATCCCGAAGCCGTCGCATACCAATCCCATGAATGTATTTCTGGAATGTTGAAGTTGGTAGAGACTTCGTGAAAAGATCAGCGAGATTATCACATGATTTAACTTGCAAGATGTTTATTTTCCCACTCTTTTGGAGTTGATGAGGATAAAACAATTTTGGGGCAATATGCTTAGTGATATTGCTCTTGATGTATCCTGTTTGCATCTGTGCAACACAAGCCGCATTATCTTCGTAGATAATGGTAGGTGATTCGATAGAACCAATTCCACATGACTGTTGTATGTGGTTTATCATTCTGCGAAGCCACACACATTCGCGTGATGCTTCATATATTGCAATTATTTCAGAATGATTGGTGGACGTTGCAACCAGAGTCTGTTTCGAAGACTTCCATGATATGGCCGTTCCACCATGTAGGAACACAAAGCCGGATTGTGATCTGGCATTATGGGGATCAGATAAATAGCCAGCATCAGCGTATCCAATCATACTAGAGTCCAGGTTTCTCTGGAACTGAAAAAATAGGCCAAGATCCTTTGTGCCTTGGAGATATCGAAAGACATTCTTGACTCCCGCCCAATGGCGTTTAGTGGGAGCTGCGCTGTGTCTAGCAAGTAGATTCACTGCAAATGCGAGGTCAGGTCTCGTACAATTTGCAAGATACATAAGCGCTCCAATGGCACTGAGATATGGAACCTCGGGTCCCAACATCTCTTCTCCATCATCCCTCGGCCTGAACGGATCTTTCTCTACGTCTAGAGATCGAACCACCATGGGAGTTTTAGATGGGTAGGATTTGTCCATATTGAATTTCTCCAATATTTTCTGGATATAGGCAGCTTGGTGTACCATTATTCCTGAGGGAAGGTGCTCGAGTTGGAGACCCAAGCAAAATTTGGTTTTACCCAAATCCTTCATCTCAAATTCCATCTTTAGATGATTGCGTGCTTCATCAATATCTTGTGCGTTGCCAATGATGTTGAGATCATCGACGTACACGGAAATGATGCAAAATCCTGAAGAGGACTTCTTGATGAAACACATGGGCAGTCATCACTGTTGGAGTAACCCTTTTGAAGGAGGAACTCACTAAGTCGGTTGTACCACATCCGCCCCGACTGTTTCAAGCCGTATAAAGACTTGTTCAGTTTTACACAGTACATGTTGCGTTTTGCGCTTGCATCCGGGACAGAGATTCCGTCAGGAACCTTCATGTAAATGTCCGAATCTAGTGACCCGTAAAGATATGCGGTCACGACATCCATCAACTGCATAGATAGACGATTTTGCACTGCCAAAGATATTAAATATCGGAAAGTGATACCACTCATAACTGGAGAATATGTCTCATTGAAATCAATGCCGGGTCTCTGCGTGAAACCCTGTGCTACGAGCCTTGCTTTGTATCTCACCACCTCATTGTTCTCATTCCGTTTCCGGAGGAAAACCCATTTGAATCCCACAGGGAAAACACTGGGAGGTGTAGGTATTGCTTCTGTGAATACCTTCCTTTTATTAAGCGAGGCTAATTCTGCTTGTATTGCATCCTTCCATTGAGGCCAGTCGGAGCGTTTTTCACACTCAACGATAGTCCTTGGATCATGATCATTGAGAAGGGTATTTGCAATTGTAGCAGAAAAATAAGTGTCGACAATCGTAGACTTACGGTTGAATGATTCTCCAGAATCGATATAGTTGATGGATATCTCGTGCACCGTTGATGACTCTTCGTGATTTCCCAATACGCGTGAGTCTAGGTGTTCCGATGTCCCAGCCAGTGTGTGCAAGCTGGAGCTGGGTTGTGGAGGTTGCCCTTCCACTGGGTGTATACTACCCATAAGGTGTTTGTCAACGTTGAGTTGACTTGCATTTACTGACTTTGAGGAGTTTCTCCTCACTCTCCTTTGCTGCTTGCGAGAAGCAGGATCCTGGTCAGAGGCCGTACTACTCCCCCTCTTTTTGGGAACGGGCAGTTGAGTGGTTTTAGTTGGTACCTCCACTCTTTCGGGCGCATTTCTGGCCGGATTCAAGGATTTTGTGACACCTTTTAGATCAGTAAATGAATCTGGCAGATTATTTGCAAGATGTTGCAAATTTATGATTTTCCGAACTTGGAGTTCGTCTCTTGGGTACGTGGATCGAGGCTGAAATGGCAAGAGCATTCCAATCAATTTCCGGGCATTCTTTCTGGTACTTGAAATCTCCCCCTAATGCCGGAAAATGTTCCTCGTCAAATATACAATCAGCGTGACGGGCTGTGAATAGATCCCCAGTAAGGGGTTCCAGGTACTTAATAATCGACGGCGATTTGTACCCCACATAGATCCCCAGTTTTCTGTGTGGGCCCATGGATGTCCGCTGAGGTGGTGAGATCGGGATGTATGTAGCACATCCGAACTTACGCAGATGGGAAATGCTAGGTGGATTTCCACGTACCAATTGCAGAGGGGAAGTACTGTGATATGCAGTAGGTCGCAATTGTATTAAGTCAGCAGCGTGTAAAACTGCATGACCCCAACACGAGTTGGCAAGCTGCAATTCATCAACAAAGGTCTTGCAATGAGTTTGATCCTCTTAATTAGGGATTCAGCCAAACCATTTTGAGTGTGGACGTATGGAACAGAGTGCTGAACTTCAATCCCCAGGCCATGCAATAGTCATTGAAAGCACGTGAGGAGAATTCTGCAGCATTGTCCATGCGAATTGATTTAATTCGACTTTCTGGATAATGGGCCTGTAACTTAATTACTTCCCTCATTATCTTGGCAAATGCATGGTTCCGTGTGGAAAGAAGGCACACATGTGACCATCGTGTAGATGCGTCAATAAGAACCATGAAATACCTAAACGGTCCAGACAATGGTTGGATGGGACCACAAATGTCTCCTTGAATTCGTTCAAGAAATTGAAGTGGTTCAGCTTGTATCTTGAGGTGCGAAGGCCTCAGAATAAGCTTTCCCGTGGCACATGATGTGCACACGAAGTCGACGACTGAGGAAATTTGGACTCAAGCAAATTGTGACCAATGGAATTGCTAGTAATCTTCCTCATCATCCCGATACCAGGATGGCCTAGGCGATCATGCCAGGTTTGGAATGCGTTAACATTCTGGAAAATTACCTTGTAAGCAACATGTTCTACGGGTTATGTACGTATAGTACAATCCGGACGACAGAGAAGGAATTTTTTCAAGTACTTGCTTGCCATATCCGTATCTTTTGTGAAGAGTAATACTCCTCTTTGTTGTCTTCATGGGTTTCAATGTGAAAACCATTCTTACGGATATCTCGATAACTGATTAGGGTACGTGAAGAATCGGGATACAGCAGGGCATCCTCAATTGTCACTTGTGTACCACTTGGGAGGGTAAATATGGCACGTCCAGTGCCAACAATTACCGTATCGCGTCCAGCGATTGTCAAAATATCTCCATTCATCTTTTTCAGAGTTTGGAAATATTTCAACTCCCTCAGTATGGAGTTTGTGGTAGCACTGTCCACAAGGCATAATTCCTCTTCCATCGGATTGTCCCGTAGAGAACTATATATAAAAATGAAGAATTTTCAATAAGAATCCTTTATTTAAATACATAGATTACAATCTTATTATATCAAAGTGCTGATACAATATAAATGACAACAATACTTATGTTCTATTACAACATCACAAATGGACATGAATATATCAATCACTAAGGAGGTAGCGGGACTAGTCGAAGTCTCCAAACACGTCGGTTGAGGCGTACTCAACCATCATGTCCTCCGTTCCTGTAGGGTCCTCTGACGGAAGGAGAGTAACGGCGTTGCTAGGTCCCGGGGAACGTCTTGCGAACAACCAGCTCCATCGCTGCCATCTGGATGAAGGTTGAAGTTGGCTTCAAACCTTTTCCCTCGAGGTGCGTTGCGTCCATGGGATTGCTGGTACAGAATGGCCAGATGCTTTGGGGTCTTGCACTTGTCAGTGGGGTGCGTGTAGCATCCACACTTGTCGCAAAGCTTAGTTTTGTCAAACTTGGGCTTTGCGGTGCCTTTCCCACGGTCTGAGTTTCTGGCTTCCTGTTCCGGTTGCGCTTTCGCTTACCATTGAAGTTCGAGGGCTTTCCTTTAAAGCCACCATCAAACTTTCGTCCGTTCGCGACATTCATATGAACTTCAGGTAGAGGTTGAGAACCAACCGGGCGCTGAGAGCCATTCTTAGCGAGTAGCTCATCATGCTTTTCAGCCTGAAGTAAAATATGAATAAGATCGGAATAGACTTGGTAGTCGCGAGCACGGTACTGCTGCTGGAGGATCCTGTCAGATGGGAGCATAGTGGACAGAGTTTTCTCTATCTTCTCCGCATCAGTAGGTTCTTTCCCGCAAAAGCGCAGTTTGGAACTGATCTTATGAACCTCATGATTGTACTCCCCGACAGACTTAAAGTCCTGGAGTCGGAGGTGTGTCCAATCATGGAGTGCTTCAGGCATGACAACTGCCTTCTGCTGTTCATACCTCGTCTTGAGGGCCTGAAACAAGGTACTAGGGGATTCTTCCTCCAAGTACTCAGACTTCAGATCTGGGTGAATATGGTGCCTTATGATGTACAAAGCAGCATATTTTTGCTCATCTGTCAGCGGCGTCACTCCAGCCGGAGGTGGATTCTCCGGGGTCTGGATTGCACGCACTAATCCACGGGACGCAAGGGCGATCTTGATGTCCATGGCCCATATAGGGTAGTTGTGGCCGTTGAGAGCGAGTGCATCAAACTCTCGAGCCATCGTTTACCTACATGGTAAACCAGAGAATATTAATTTACATTCGTAAATTAAAATCCATCATGGTTATGTCGTAATGAACTATGCAAAATAAAGTTTCAAGAAGTGGCTTGAACTTATTAGTGTGAACCTCAAATTGTTAAGTATGACACGTTGTAGATAATCTCCAGAATAAATTTTGGAGTAGATCTAGCAGCATTAGCGGAGTATATACTCACACTTCGAATGCCTTATGTCATAACTTAATTAAAATGTATGGGAGAGCACATTGGCAATCATAATGTCAAAATGACAAATGTAGGCTTAAACAGTAGTGGTAGATAAATCTACACACCACATCATGATCCCAAAACATCAATTTGAAGAAATCACTTTGATTTTGCATCTATATTTGCAAGAAATTTAAAATCTCAATTGCAAATAGGGAACGTAATAAATCTCAACATGTGCAAACACGGAAATATATTACATCAACATCTGGAATACATGTGTACTCAACAGAAAACAGTACTGGATACATGTACTGAATTAAACAGGGTCTAAACAGGAATAAATTACTGCTAGAACTACTGTTAACAGACTAATTTGCTAATAAGCTTAACTAGTACGAACTAAGCAATACAGTAAGTTGCTAGTTAAAATAGACAGAAAAGTCTGCTGGTGTGCCGCATGCGGGCTTGGACTGTCCACCACTACTATTAGTGTAGTCCCTGTACTGTACGGGAGGATAGGATAGGAACTGATCGATCCCCAAATCCTCTACCGAAACAGCAACAGCGACAACCACACGCGACGTCCTCCGGGGCTGCTGATGCAGCGGAGTTCACCAGCGACGAGCGGCGCTCCGGCCGCCTTCTGCCTCGTCGGAGGATCTCCCAAGGAGCCGGGTCCCCGGGGCGACGTTGCCGTTCGCTAGCCCGAGCGCGGCCGGGCTCAAGGTGCCAGCGCGGAGGCCGCGGCTGCTCGTTGGCGAGTCTGCCGACGGGCTGGCCAGCGGGAGGCCGAGGGCCAGGAGGCGGCGGCGAGCGCCTGCTCGCGGTGAAGGAGGGGGCGTGGCCGGAGTTGGAGACGGCAGGCGCGGCTCGTCGACATCCGTGCGCGGCGGGGACGGAGGCGCCGCGGGGGCGCTCGTCAAGGTCCTGACGCCGGAGCCTATGGTGAAGATGGAGGCCCCGGTCGGCGCGGACACGTACGCGAGGGCGTCGCCCTCTATCTCGACGACCGCGGGGGTCGGAGACGGAAGCCGCTGCGCGACGATGCGGACGTCGCCGAGCGCGGCGCTGGTCGAGCCAAACTCGAAGACCGATGTGGGCGACTGCCCAACCGCGTCCCCGCCGGCGGCGGAGCCGTACCAGTGCAGGGGGCAGATAACCCAGCCGTGCTCCGAGCACCAGAACGCCGGTGGCGGTGCTTGCGGAGCGACGGGCGCGGCGGGCGTTGGCCGAGGCGCGACGCCGGTCGCCGGACCGGAACGGCGGCGGTTGGGGAAGTTCTGGCCGCGAAAGCGGCCCATGCCGTGGTGGCGCGCCCGGTATCCGCCGGCGTGGCGGCGGCCGATGTGGCCGCCAACGCCGTAGCGCCGGCCGTCGAAGCGGCGGCGTTCTCCAAGGCCGCTCATGCGGCGACGAGCGACGAAGTGACGGCGGCCTGCGAACCGAAGGACGCGGCGACGAAGGTACAGTGGTAGGCGAGGCATCTTCTAGTTCTCACCTCTTTTCTTGTTCTTCTCGTCGGAATCGCTCTCTTGGAGAGCAAACGTGCTGATAACGTGTTTCGAGTAGGAATCGAGAGAGCAAAACGAGAGAATGAAACTGTAGTCTTTATTCATTGAAGATGATGTACATATATATAGGGGATGGAACGACGTGAGTATGTCGGTTCCTGGAGGCGACGCTCCAGGGATAACCGCACACGACGGTTCCAATCGTGGGATTTCCACGAGCAGTTACAAGTAGAGATTTCCTCATTGAATTAAATTCTAACAGTAATGATGCGCTCGTTGGCTATTCAGTGGACTGATCTCCCAGTTCTAGTACAGGCTGATTCGACAATAGCTCTGTCGGCGTTAAAAATGGGTCGTTATCTCGATCTGCTCATGGAGGATAGGGAGTTTATTCCAGTTAAAGCAAGTAAACACCAAAATAGGGTTGCACGTGCCTTGGCTAATTACGGGCGCTCAGAGCACAGCACCATGTGTTGGGTGCATGAACTACATTAGCTAGAACATTGGAGGGCTCCTCGCTCTCGCTCCGTACAACCACCGTTCCCACCCCATCCCCGCGCCGCGCCGCCGCCACCATGAGCCGCGTTGCCCTCTCCGACTCGGACGAGAGCGCCCCGTCGGTCACGTCCCGCCCTCCTTCGCCGCAGATGCTCTGCTCCCTCGTCGTCGCCCCCTCGGACCGCCAGATTGGAGCCAATGGCTGGGCGGCTGGTGCTGGCTCGAGCCTGGCGCATGCCACCGCCGCGCCGCAGGAGGCGCCGTGGCAGTACCTGCGCTCCTCAAGGAACCGCCGCCCGGTGAACCGGCGGCCCCTGCAGCAGCGGCCCACGCGTCAGCGCCAACAGTTCGTGCCCAGGCCGTCTTACCGCCCCCACCGGGCGGGCCTGCGAGCCGCGTCCCGGTTGCACTCCATGGCCGCTGCTACAACAGCGGGGGCGAAGACCACATCGCCGCCATGTGCGAGAACGAGCCTCTCTGCGTCAAGTGCGGCGATTCCGGCCACATCTCGACGGCCTGCACCAACCGGCCGCGGAGCGCGTCGGGTTCTGCTCTGCCCGTTCGTGTCGCGCCGGCTACGAGGGATGCGACTGCTGCTGCGGTGGACCCGCGTGACCGCGGCCAGGAGGCGCCCCCTCCGTCGTCCCCCTCGCCTGTCGACGGACGTTCGTGAAGAGAGGTGGTTCGCGGCTCTGGCGGCTCTGATCCCGCGGCCGGCACGTCCTTCTCGGTGTCGTTCGCGCGCGGGATTCCGCCGTTGCCGCCGTCCCGCCGGTCGCAGATGAGTCTCCGGTGGACCACCCTGACGTGGATATGTGCTACTTGCCGCCGTCTCAGGAGATGGTGGAAATGGAGGCAGAGCTGCTGCGCCGTGCTGTGGTGGTGACTGTGGGAGGTACGAGGCCGGAGCTTTCGCTGGATGTCGTGGCCGGCGTCCTTCACGACGAGCTGGGGCTCACATCGCTGGACTTCTCCATCCGTGCTGCGGAGCCGGCGGACTACCTGCTCTTGTGCCGCACGCCTACGGTGCGAGACACGCTTGTCGCCGCGCGTCGCGTCTCGGTCCCGAGATGCGTGCTGTTGCTGGCTCCGTGGTCGCGCCGTGCTAATGCCGAGCTCGTGGACGTGCAGCTCCGGGCAGACATCGAGATCCGTGGCATACCGGAGCATGCATGGGAGCAGCGCACGGCGGAGTTCCTGCTGGAGAAAGCTGGCATCATCGACTCGGTCGACGAGGCCACCATCACGAGGAACGACATGTCGTGTTTCAGGCTGTCTATGTGGACACACAATGTGGACGCCATTCCGGCGACAAGGTGGCTGGCCGTGCCGGAGCCGGAGTGCGGCGATCGGCTGCAGGTTTCCATTGCGCGCCGCAAGCCAAAGTCGACCTCTCCCAAGGTCCTGTGGTATCGCATCTGGTTCTGGGTGACTGGCATCTGCAGGGATGGTCCTGGTTCCTCGCTGTCGCCGCCGCAGCCACCGCCCAGTTCGCGCTCAAGCCCAGACGAGCCGCGGGATGACAACGGCCGCAGCAATCCGGATGATCAGCCGCCGGCTCCTAGGAGGCGCAGGCGTCGTGGAGGTCGCCGGCATCGCGGTAATGGACCGCACGGCGGTGTGGCCGCCGCCGGTGGTGCTGTCAGACAGACACAGCGTTGGGTGCCCGTCCCTAGCCCTAACCCTAGCGCCGCCATGGACTTGCCCGAGGAGGTCCGTGGTCACATCGTGGTGGGCCAAGCAGCTGGTCAGGTCAGCGCCCACCTTTCGGTCGGGCCTAGTGGGTCTGCGACAAAGATTCCGTCGCAGCGTGTTGGAGATGCGATCGTTCAAACGAGCCAACCATGCAGCGACAGCTGCTCGGTGTTGGGCCCCTCTGTGGGATTCAGCCCAAATCCTGGGAGCGTGGGATCCTCTTGCGGACCAATGGATGCGCGTCAACGCTGCGGCGCTGTGGACGCGGGTGGCAGTGCAACTCAGGCTGGTTCTTTCGAGCCAGTTCTCGCTGCTGCGCCGTCAGGAGGCAGGGAGGTGAGCCCATTGGATTGTGGGGCCGGGCGGACGCTTTGCGGATCTCCGTTTGGCTCGGTGCGCGCAGAGTATGTGCAAGAACAGGCACGCGCATCAGATGTGGCTGGCGATAACGTTGGTACAACCCCTTTGCCGCTGACACCTGGCAGCTGTGTGACACCCAGAGCAGGCATCACGGGCGCGGCGAGATGCGAGACAGTAGTTACCGGGTCTGCGGGCCCGGGTGTTGGAGCATGCTTGGGTGGGGCGGATCTTCGCCTGCTATGCATACCAGGCAGTTGGAGGCGGACACTGAGAAGTTGGTGGCCCTGTTGCAGCAGTTTAGGGCACGGTTGGAGGACCCTCTGTTACCCTTGCCTGATCCCAATGTGGTGCGCCGTTGGCTCTTCGTGGTCTCCAGGCCATCAACGAGGAGGAGCCGCCGCATCGCTGGCAAGGGGAGAGGTTTCACGTCCGCCATCAAGCGTGCCCAGAAAATTCTCATGCAAAAGCTCGGTCTGTGCCAAGAGGAAGAGCGGATTTCCGCGTCGCAGCTGGAGTAGTATGCTGCTATCTTCGCCGCGCCCCTCAGCCCGAGCCAGGTGGGAGCCAATGCCTCTCTGTTCGGCCTCCAGTGCAACGGGGACGGCGAGGAGAGCTTGGTGGCCGCGGAGCTGTCCTAGGGCAGTTTTCGCGCGGCGTGGTCATTCGTAGACCTGTCCAATGGATGCGAAGAGCATCAACGTTGCGGTGTGGAATCCCCGCGGGCTCAACAACCCTGCGAGGCGCTTAGCTGTGAAAGCTGCTGTGGTTGATGCGATGGCATCAGTTGTGTGCGTCTCGGAGTCGAAACTCCAAACTGTAGACCAGTTTATTATTTCAGAGACCTTTGGGCCCCGCTTTGACGGGTTTGCTTACTTGCCCTCTGTTGGCTCAGCGGGAGGGATTGTGGTTGCGTGGATGTCTGACGAGGTCAAAGTCCTAGCTATGCACACCAATTGGTTCTCTGTCTCGATTCAGCTAGAGGTGGAGGGTTCGGATCCGTGGTGGCTGATTGCAGTCTATGGCCCAACGACGGCACAGCTAAAGCCTGAATTCCTTAATGAGCTTCGCTACCTTCGATCTGTGCTCCCCGGCCCATGGGCCGTGTCGGGAGATTTCAACCTCATCTTGGAGGATCGTGATAAGAATAATGCTAATCTGAACCGCCGGGCGATGGGGATGTTTCGCAGATGCATCAACGACCTGGAGCTGAGGGAATGTGCGCTGATTGGCCGGCGATACACGTGGAGCAACGCTCGTGCCGCGCCAACCCTGGTCAAGCTGGATAGATGGTTTTGTTCTGTGGAGTGGGACGCCATGTACCGCGATGCCTCGCTCATGGCGCCCTCATCTTCTCTATCGGATCACTGTCCAATCACGATGACCACTGCCGTCCGCTTCGTGGCTAGGAAGAGATTCTTGTTTGAGCGGTTTTGGTTGAAGTCTAAGGGGTTCATCGAGGTGGTTGCGGGCTGCTGGAACGAGGCCTGTGAGGAAGTTGATCCGCTATGCCGCCTTGATGTCAAGCTCCATCGTTTGGCACGGGTCTTGCAGGGATGGAGCCAGAAACATGTGGGTTCAATTCGCGACCAGATTCTAGGTCTTGCTTCTCTTGAGCGGACCATGGCGCGGCAGCGCGCTCGGATCACGGGTCTCCGCGACTCTGATGCCAATGCGAAGTTCTTCAGGATTGCTGCGTCCAAGCGGCGGAGACGGACCCACATCGTCGGCCTCCGAAATCAAGACATGGTCGCGCACTCCCAGGAAGATAAGGAGGCGATGGCCGCACAGTTCTTCGCCGATGCGCTAGGGAACCCAGGACAACGCGATCACGATATCTCACTGCAAGCCATTGGGCTGCATGCAGTGGACCTTCACGAGCTTGAGGGTGGTTTTGGGGAAGATGAGGTCTGGGCGGCTATCAAAGCTATGCCAGGGAACAAAACACCGGGGCCCGATGGTTACCCATGGGATTTCTACCGTTACTGCTGGGAGGTAATCAAAGTGGATGTCATCGGCGTGATAAGAGCAGTTTTTGTTTTTAGATAAAGGGAATTTATTGATATCAAGTACCACATACACCCAGGCTCTGCAACAACGTAGTGCCCTAACGGCATTACGGATGCACACAGCCAAAAAAAGAAAGAAGAATTACAAAAAACAAAAAGTCCCGCTGTAGCGATCTACTCCTTGAGACAGCAGCACTAACACCAACCAGACAACACTAGAAGTCCAGCTTCTTCATAGGTTTTCCCCAGAAGAAAGTCCTCGCACTCAAAACAATACCTCCAACAAGGTCATTGCCAGGCACAACCAATTAAGGCCAGACCTTGGATCTTCACCCTGAGGCATCAGACTTTGGACTTCTCCTGTGCAGTCGCCCCCACTGACAAACCGCTGCTCAAGGTCATGAATCACCCAGCCAATTCTTCATCGCCACGAAGACACAAACCACCATTGCTATTCCCCAGATCCCGCCTTCCATGACATTCTCCGCCAGCACCATGGAACGAGAAAGCGTGCTCCATAGTATTAACAGCCAGCAGAGCTTCAAAGCGCCCCCTCTGAAACCAAACGGTCAGATAAAAACATGGGTGCGTCCGACCGAATACCACCCAATACAGCTATCTCCAGGCATGAATCGCCCAATGGAGTTCGCCGGTGGAGCCTTCCGGAACACGACCGTCCAGCAAGTTCGATGGGGACCAACATCCGGTAGATCTTCATCTTGGCGCGAATAAGAATCAAGGACCACCACCATTATTCGCGAGACTGGCAGGCCCCCCACGCCGCTAGTCAACTCTTTGCCGGATTGGTCGAAAAGGAAGTCGCCGTCGTGGCCGCCGAAGCCGCGCAGCCGGTGGACGTCTCCCCCAACGTCCAGCGCGCCGGCGGGATTGGATCGGGCCATGGCCGAACCCGCTCCCCAGCGCCCAGCGCGGAGCCGCCCTCCTCCACCGCCTGGCGTCACTGCTGACCGCCGAGCGCCGGCGGCACCCAGATCGCCGCCGCCTTCTTGCCACCGACGTCGCCCACACGCTCCCCGCCTCCGCGCGAGATGGAGAAACAGGGCTCCCCACCGATGCCCCCTGTGCACGACAGCGAGGCGAGGCCGCCACCGCCTGAGCGGCAGCAGCGGCCGGGAGGGCGCCGCCGGCGGCCGCCTCTAGGGTTTTTAGGTTGGGCGCCTCCGGAGTCGCCTCGCGCGGAGACGACCCGGGAGGTAGCGAACCGTTTTTGGTCAAGAGCAGTTTTTCTTGGCCATGATCAGAATTTTGACAGATTAAACGACGCTCTTATTACTCTAATCCCTAAGAGGAGGGAGCCATGGACCTGCGGGATTTCCCTCCGATCAGCCTTGTCCACAGCTTCGCGAAGCTCGTCGCCAAGATCTTGGCTCTACGGCTTGCACCGAGGATGGCAGAGCTTGTGGACAGCAACCAAAGAGCTTTTATTCGAGGGAGATGCATCCAAGACAATTTCATGCTTGTTCAGCAGCAAGCCAGAATCCTGCATCAACGTCGCCTGCCCGCTATGCTTCTCAAGATCGATTTTGCAAGGGCTTTCGACAGTGTGGCGTGGCCATTCCTGATTAGCGTTATGCGACAGTTGGGATTCGGCCCGAGGTGGATTAGGTGGATCGGACTCCTGCTGCGTACGGCCAGCACACAGGTCATCATCAATGGCTCGGCGGGCCCCAAATTCTTCCATGGGCGAGGAGAGTTGGCGGCGGTCAAAGCCATTCTAGACTGCTTCGGGGCGGCCTCAGGACTTCAGGTCAACTTTGCCAAAAGCGTTGTGCTGCCGATCAGATGCGACGTAGAGGAGGTTGTCGTCCCGGATGTGCTTACCTGCCTGATCAAAACCCTGCCGTGCCAGTACCTTGGTCTACCCCTGTCGGTAACCAAACTGCGCAAGTGCGACCTGATGCCGGTGCTTGACAAACTCGCCAACAAGCTTCAATTCTGGAAAGCGAGGCTGCTCACCAAGGACGGCCGTGTGGTATATGTTCAGGCGGTTATGACGGCTTCCGTCATTTACCAGCTCTTGGCGCTGGATCTCGAGCCCTGGTTCCTCAAGGCGGTGGACAAACTGAGAAGGGGTTTTTGTGGGTCGACAGAGAGGATGCGCGAGGAGGCAATTGCCTCGTTGCTTGGAGGGCGGTGTGCCAGCCCAGGAGCTTGAGGGTTGGGCTTTCACAATCTCACCTGGCTCAACGCCGCCTTGTGCACCCGATGGATGTGGATGCAGAAGACGAAGGACGACCGGCCATGGTCTGGGATGCAGCTAAAGGTGAACCAGGCCGCCACAGCCATGTTCAATGCTTCCGTTGACATCTCCATCGGCGACGGCTCGCGAGTTACCTTTTGGGAGGACCCATGGTTAACGGCCGCACGATCGGCTCCTTGGCGCCTGCTGTTCTGGCCATGGTTGCGCCTGGGACCCGATCTCGCCGCACCGTCTTCGAGGCATGGAGGGGAACGCTTGGGCGCGCGACATAGCCGGGGAGCTTACGGTGAACGCGACGGTGCAGTTTCTGAATCTTTGGCATGCTATTCAGAACGTGCATCTAAGCGGAGGCCGTGACGTCTTCAAGTGGAGGTGGACTTCTACCGGGACGTACTCGTCCAAGACTGCCTACCTGCGGTCTTCGAAGGTACGGTGGCCATGGAGGGCGTGGCCCAGATTTGGGACTCCTTCGCTCCGCTGAAACATAAATTCCATGCATGGCTTGCCATGCGCGACCGTGCTGGACAGCGGTAAGGAGGCTGCGGCGAGGGCTGACTTCGCATACTCTGTGCCCCTTCTGTCGAGCCGACGACGAAACAATGGACCACCTGACGGTCACCTGCACCTTTGCGAGACAGTTTTGGGCTGGGCTCTTCCCTTCCTTAAGCTTAATACAACGACGCGCAGATCTCCTACGGGTTCTCTAAAAAAAAGAGCCGAACTTTATCTCAAGTCTTGTAATGGCCGATTGTAACGCTATTTCTGCTGAATAAAACTCCAGGTTTCACTCGCAAAAAAAAATTGAAACTCATAGGGTTAAAAAAATCTCAGTTACGACCCCTCTAACAACTTTTCGTTCGAATCACCGCTGGGAACCCGATGATCCAGCTACAAGTGCTACTCTTCGCCGATCCAGTCACCTCCAACAGCCACACTCTCTCTTCCTCGGTCTAGAAAATAAACCTCTTCACTTTCAATCTGATAAAAAAGGAGACAGAAGAGACTAGTAGCACACGTTTGAAGACTAGCAATGTAGAAAGAGATTTGGAGCTACAAGATCTTGTGCAGTTAAGCTTGATATGTACAAAGCTTCAAGATCTGAAACTTGCACCAGGCACTCTGCTGGACGAAGCCCAAATATCAAGGGAACCTGACTGAAGTCTCTAGTTTATGTCTTTTGCTGCTACTTTATTAGCTGGCTGTTTGCTTTATTTTTTCCTATTGTACCTTGTACAACTACTTTGATCAATGAAAAAGCAACTCCAACTGCATTTTTCGTCAAAATAAATTTTCCTAGAGAATACGATGCGAAAGTTGGGTTTTGCTGAAAGATGGATAACTATTATGATGGCTTGTGTTAGTTCGGACAGATACCAAGTAAGGTTTAATTCTGAAGAAAATGGCATGTTATTCAGACAAGGGGTCTCCGTTAGGGGATCCACTCTCTCCATATTTGTTCCTCCTTTGCATCGAGGAATTATCTAGTCTATTGTTGTATGAAGAAGAGGTTGGTGACATAGATGGGGTATGGGTGTGCAGGAATGCACCGTCAGTCTCACACCTGTTATTTGCTGATGATTCCCTTATCCTCATGAAAGCTGATAGGACTAGTGCAACTTCTTTGCAACTAGTGTTGGATAACTATTGTGCAAATTCGAGACAGTTGGCGAGTTTAACCAAATCAAGTATTTTATTCTCTCCTAATACAAATGCTTTGATAAAAGCTGAAATTTGTGAAGCCTTGTATATTGATACGGAAGCCCTTTCGGATAAATATCTTTGTCTTCTGACGCTTGTGGGAGCAGATAGGAGTGATTGCTTCAAACATTTTGTTGAAACAATTATCCAAAGAATAAATGGAAAGGAGAAACAACATTCGATGGGAGATAAAGAAATTTTGCTTAAAGTTGTGGCTCAAGCAATCCCGGTTTATGCAATGTCTGTTTTTCAAATACCAAAAAGAGTATGAAGGAATATGATGGATTCTATATCTCAATTGGTGGGGTGATTATGAGAAATACCAAAAGGATGCACTAGTTTGCTTGGTGAAAACTATGCTATCCGAAGAAATGGTATGGGGTTTAGAGATTTTCATTCCTTTAATCTTGTTATGTTAGCTAAACAAGCATGGAGGGTTATTAATGATCCAGGGTCTCTTTGTGCAAGAGTCCTAAGTTCTAAGTACTATCCACAATGTAATATTTTGGAGGCGGGTCTAAAAGCAGGATCATTGTTTATTTGGCAGAGCATCCTGATGGGTCTAACCACCTTGAAGCGTGGTATATTTGGAGAGTCGGGAACTACGAGAATATTAAAATTTGGGGCGATCCATGAGTTCCTGTAAGTCCAAACAGAAAAGTTATATCATCACGAGGAGAAGCTGTTTATACAAGAGTCTTAGAATTGATTAGTCATGTCACTGGCCAGTGGGATGAGGAGCTCTTAAACAACATATTTCTTCCTGCCCATATGGGTCATATTCTGCACCGATTATCAACCAAGTTTTTGAAGATTTTATCGCTTGGCATTATACGAAGCATGGCCGTTACACCGTCAGATCGGGATACCATCTCCAATGGCGCCACCAGTTGACAGCTACGGCAGGTCATTTTTTTCCTTTCCGGGAGTTCAGCTCTAAACCCAGTCTGGAAAATTATGTGGCAACTTAAATGTCTAGGAAAGTTAGAATTTTCATTTTGAGGGCCTTGCATGGTATAATCCCTATGAAATGTGTTTTAGCCAATCGTCACATTGCATCACCGGCGAGTGCCCAATTTATAATCAGGGGGTCGAAGATGTGCGCCACCTGCTATTTTCTTGTTCAGTTGCACATGAACCAGTAGTACAGAACGACACATCGGATACCCCTCTATGAAAACGGCACGAGATAGGTGACGGAAAATCAGGATTTTTGCGTTGCGGACGAGGCCTGCCAGAACTGGGACGCGAGTGGTCCGTGAAACATTGGTTACGGAGGAACTCAAAACTCCATTACCTATCATATTGGCAACGGTCATAAATTTGGCTCCGTTTCCAATACTAGCATCTATGGCAACGATTGTGGATGAATATCCGTTTGCGATGTGCTTGGGAATTTTAGCTGCAAACTGGAAACGCGCATGTTTAATGTGACTTAATTCACGAGGGACTGGAACCGCCTACTCGCCACTACTTAAATGGCATTGGAGCCGCACAAAGCCAGGCAGTTCTCGCATTCTCCCCTTTGTTCTCTCCCACGCTCTCTACCAGACTAGCACAACCGCCATGGAGGAACCCTGGTGGCAGAACGAGGAAGTCCCCAGCGACGACGCGAGCGGTGAAGATCGTTGTGACGTCCCATGGTGGGATCGGGACGGGCCGCTTCACTCGGACTCCGACGACTCGCACCCCGACGACTCTGACCCACCGTCTTCGAGTGAAGGAGAAGCCGACTCCGACGAGGAGGACGCGCCGGAGGAAGAGGAGCCGGAGGAACCGCCGGAGCCGTATTCCAGCCAGGAAGAAGACGACTCCGAGGAGGAGGAGGAACACGTGTCGAAGAGGCGCCGGAGGAGGAGGAGCACGCGCCGGAGGAGGCGCCGGAGGAGATGTGAAGGCAACCGGCAAGAAGCGACGCCGCGCCACGACGACAATGACGCGGAGGCAGGGCGGAAGAAGAACAAGTAGAGCAGATAGTTAGTTCAATTCTACTATAAATTTATTTCTTTGTTCTGCATTGATTCTTCGTAAGTAGGTCCAGTGTGTCAGTGAACAAGTTAAAGGAAACGGTTGTTTATCGCCTCCGTTTGTAATGTTATACCTGTGCTGTAAATGCAATATTCCAACAACCCTAACACTCTCGTTCGCACTCTCACTCTCACTCTCACTCACAGTCACAGTGTGGCGGCGGCTCCAAGCAGCGCCAGATCTAAGCTTTATCGGGCCGGCATCGCCGCCGCGCATCTTCCCCCAGCGCGCGTCGGCGAGCCGCGACGCATCTTCCCCGAGTATGTCGCCAACGCGCATCACCGACGCGGATCTTCTGGTCTATTGCCGGAGTATGTCCGTCCCTCACTACTAGATCTTACACTCTATTAAAAGTAGCATAGAAAACTTGTCTAGTATTTCAAGTCTAGTATTCTGTTGCGTCTATTTGTAGTACTGCGGATGATGAATACATCCCTCAATAGTAGATCTTACACTTTATTTAAAGTAGCAAAGAAAACTTGTCTAATATTTGAAGTCTAGTATTGTGTTGTGTCTGTTTGTAGTACTGCCGATGATAAATACATCCCTCAATACTAGATCTTACATTTATTTAAAGTAGCATAGAAAACTTGTCTAGTATTTGAAGTCTAGTATTGTGTTATGTCTGTTTGTACTACTGCCGATGATGAATACATCCCTCAATACTAGCTCTTACACTTTATTTAAAGTAGCATATAAAACTTGTCTAGTATTTGAAGTCTAGTATTGTGTTGTGTCTGTTTGTAGTACTGCCGATGATGAATACATCCCTCACTACTAGTTCTTACACAACTTTTTGTCAATGTGCTAATCCTCGTTATGGTTTTGTGTAGCTATCTTGTAAGTGTAGTAATAGTATGTTTCGATGACAATGCATAAAAATGGTGAGGCTGTTGAAAGAATCATGACCTTCAGTTTCTGCCTCAAATCATTTAGATCGGACTGCAAGCACACGGATATAGGCGTTCAAGGTGTAAACAGTTTTCGTCTTAAAATGTATTTATGTCATGTAGCATCATATTTGGCTCTTTTCTAACTATCCATCCATATATTTTTTAATGCAGAAACGTCATGTAGATCCAAACAAGTTTTAAATATGCTACATATAAAGTGGGATCATATCCGTGAACCGTTGCTGTTGCGACGTTTCACTGCACTGTACAAATATTTTTTTAATTAAGAGTGTCTTGAATAGTGTGGCCGAAATGTCACAGCGGAGACATTATTATATTTCGGCGACACCGTCCAAGAAGAAGACCGAATTCATGGAGTTGCTACGGCTGTGGAGATAAATGTAACATCAAGTCATGAATATAAATGAATATTAGTTTGGTTAGAAATGACAAGGATAGATTTAGCGAGGCATGACAATGAAGATAAGTGTAATTGGTCATCTTATGATGCAATGTATCGGTGACATTTGGTATACTTTATGAATGAATTTGCTATCATTTTTGTGCTTGTGTTGTGAGATTAAATGTGCAGTCATCCAGTGACATATGTATACGTGCTATAATGGGCTTCTGAAAGAATCTCAATGCGAACGGGTAAACTCAAAGACTCCGTTACTGATGAGCTCGATACTGAGTAAACGGAGGTATGCACACAACCGTTGCCAAAAAGAGGTCTCATCGGTGACGGTTTTTTGCATCCGTTCTCGATAAGGGACTTCACATCAGCGACGGGGCGGGGACACGGACCATTTTTCCGTTTCCGATGAGGATATTGGCCCGTTTCTGATGTGTCATTCTGTACTAGTGAACTATGGAGGTTTGCTGGGCCTTTATCAAGTCATACAAGATTCTGTTGAGCTGGATCGGTCGGGGTCTGCAATACCGGAGCATCTTCTACGACTACAAGGTAATCAGACCGAAGGTTCTGATACTCTGGGGCTATTAGAAGTTATATATGTATTGTTGGATTCTACACACACACACAATTTGGTGAATTCAAACACCTGCTAGAGAATGAATTCCGAGGCTTCAAAACACAGGAACACTCGATGGGGATTTATCTGGAAGTCTGTCGATTCTATTGCAACTCAGTCAGATAAATACATTGGTTATTTACAAGAAGCTCCCTACACAGTTTCTAAAACCTAACAAGGTCCTCCAACACTCCCCCTCAAGATGGGGCAAATATGTCTATTAGCCCCATCTTGTCACACAGATTTAGAAACGAACCTACACTCACACCCTTCGTTAATACATCAGCATACTGATCTCCAGTTCTAACAAAATGTATTTGAAGTGTTCCTTTCTCAAGCTTCTCCTTAATGAAATGCCTGTCGATTTCTATATGCTTAGTTCTTTCATGCTGAATTGGGTTGTTTACAAGGTTGATGGCTGCCTGA
This sequence comes from Poa pratensis, assembly GCA_947311845.1. Classification (NCBI taxonomy): domain Eukaryota; kingdom Viridiplantae; phylum Streptophyta; class Magnoliopsida; order Poales; family Poaceae; genus Poa; species Poa pratensis. The sequence continues at coordinate 20,629,508 of CAMZMU010000075.1, forward strand.
TTATCACACTTAAGCTTTAGTGGCCCTTTTCTGAATAGTCTAAGTTCAGTCAATAACAACCGAAGCCATAATAACTCACATAATCCGGATGCCATGGAGCGTAGTTCTGCTTCAGCTGTGGATCTGACTACCACTCCTTGTTTTTTACTTCTCCAACTCACCAAATTTCCTCCCACGAACATGCAGTATCCTGAAGTAGATTTCCTATCATCAAGACACCCAGCCCAGTCAGAGTCTGTATATCCTTCAATTTCCATGTGCCCATGATTTGAAAAAAGAATTCCCTTTCCTGGACACCCCTTAAGATATCGCAGTATTCTATTTACTGCATTAAGATGAGCTGATCGAGGATCATGCATATATCTACTCACCAAGCTTACTGCATATGCGATGTCAGGTCTAGTATGGGATAGATAAATTAATCGTCCCACCAACCTTTGATATCTCCCCCTATCAACAGGTTCCCCTGAGGTGGCTGTTATACGAAGATTCTGTTCAATTGGTGTTGCAGCAGGCTTACTTTCAAGCATGCCAGTTTCAGCAAGAAGATCGAGTACATACTTCCTTTGAGAAAGATAAATACCTTGAGTTCCATAAGCAACCTCAATTCCAAGAAAGTAATGAAGAAAGCCCAGATCCTTGACTTCAAATGACTTGGCCAACATTTTCTTTAGGCATGCTATCCCATCATCATCATTACCTATGATCACAATGTCATCAACATACACAATAAGGATAACAATCTTGCCACTCCGGTGTTTAAAGAAAAGGGTGTGATCTGCATTGCTTTGCCGATAACCCATAGAGCATATCTCCTTCCTAAACCGTCCAAACCATGCTCTAGGTGACTGTTTCAACCCATATAGAGATTTTTTTAGCCTACACACTTTACCGTCCGTCTCTTGTGTACCAAACCCAGGGGGAATCTCCATGTACACTTCTTCCTTTAAATCACCATGTAAGAAAGCATTTTTAACATCCATCTGGAAGAGTTTCCATCTTTTATTTGCAGCTACTGAAATTAGAGTTCTTATTGTATTCATTTTTGCCACTGGGGCAAATGTCTCATCATAGTCCACACCATAGGTTTGACTATATCCCTTAGCCACCAATCTAGCTTTATATCTTTCCACTTTACCATCTTGATTTTGTTTTACGGTAAACACCCATTTACAACCAACAATCTTTTTATTAGGAGGAAGAGTAGTAAGTACCCAAGTATTGTTTTTGTCAAGCGCCTCCATCTCCTCCATCATAGCTTTCCTCCATTCCGGGTATTGTTTTGCTTCCTGCCAGTTATGTGGTATAGGTAAAGTAGAGTCCAGTGCAGCTATGAATGCCTTGTATTGGGGGCCCATATATGAATATGAAATATAATTAGAGACATCATATTGGGACAGGTTTGATGGTAATTTACCAGCAGTAGTGCGATATTGTTTTCTTAGAGCTATAGGGAGATCTAAATCATCATGTGGAGGAGAGATTATACCATCACTTGCAGAAGGACTTGAACTTGAGTCATGCAAATCTGGCTGTACTTGGGCTTCAGGGTTTTGGCTCAATGTGATTTCTTCCCCCCTTTGCACTTCATCATTCTCAGCTCTCTGTCTCCGTGTGTAAACCTTAAGGTTTGGTGGCCACCTTGATCTTTTAGTTTGATTCTCTTGCTGCTCCCCCTGAGTGTGATCTTGTTCAGCATTTGATGTATCTTCATCTCTACCATTAGGCTCATCTTCATCTCTACCATCAGGCTCATCTCCAGTTGGAATTACTCCAACAATCATCTTCTGTGAAGTTGCATCATTGTCTTCTCTTCTCTCATCTCCCCCTGTCCTCAAGACTCCATCTGAGCTATCATCATTGAACAAATCAGGGAACACATCAGTTAAGTCAGTAGGTTCTCCATAAAAGGGTACATTTTCCCTAAAGGTCACATCCATACTCACAAACATTCTCCTCTCCGAAGGACACCAGCATTTGTAGCCCTTCTGCTTACCAGAATACCCAACAAACACACATTTCACTGCTCTTGGATCTAATTTCCCAACAGATGGCCTGTGATCTCTTACAAAGCATACACACCCAAACACTCTTGGAGGAACCACATATGTAGTTTCACCAGTTAGACACTCAATTGGTGTCTTATTATTGAGCACCCGAGATGGCATTCTATTCATCAAATAAGCCGCTGTCATCACAGCTTCAGCCCACAAATATTTAGGAACATTCATAGCTAACATGATACACCGGGTGATTTCTAAGAGATGTCTGTTCTTCCTTTCAGCTAACCCATTCTGCTGGGAAGTACCTGGGCAACTAGTTTGATGGATAATTCCAAAGCTTGACAAGTACTCATCAAATTGGTTATTTACATATTCTGTACCATTGTCAGTTCGGAATATTTTCACCCGTGCATCATATTGATTTCTGATTAAGTTGTGGAAATCCTTAAAGCATTCAAACACGTCACTTTTATTTTTTAGTACATACACCCAAGTAGTCCTAGTGCAACAGTCAATAAATGTAACAAAAGATTTGTATCCATAAAGTGACCACACCCCACTAGGACCCCACACATCTGAGTGGATAGTTTGAAATGGTACCATACTTCTGTGATCAGATGAAGTATATATACTACGGGTCAGCTTCCCATACTGACACGCATCACATACTAGACTTTCTTTGCAGATTTTACTATAGAGGTGAGGATACAACTGACCCAGGGTATTAAAGGCCATGTGTCCCAGCCGGCGATGATGAAGAAGGAATTCTTGCAATGGTGACTGAGAGAGAACAGTAGCAGCCACAGGTGTCGTATCATCATCCAAGTAGTAGAGGCCATCTCGCATTATTCCTGTCCCAAGGACTTTCCATGTCCCGAGTTCCAGAAACACACACCATGCTGGGTAAAAAATAGCAGCACAATTGAGCTCCTTGGTAATGCAGCTAATGGACAGCAAATTAAGTGGGAATGAGGGAACATGTAACACAGATGAGAGGGGCATATTAGAACCACACATTACTGTCCCTGTCCCCATAACAGCCTGGGTAGAGCCATCAGCTAACCTCACACTTTGCCTCTTTAAATCGGGAGCATAGTCACTAAAATTCTGATAAGAGCCAACCATATGTTTAGAAGCTCCAGAATCTATTAACCATGGCACATCAGCATTTTTATGACATATGGTAGGAGAAGTGTTACCACGGAAGTTTGTGGGTACAGCACATGTGGATCTTTTGATGGTCCCAGTAGCTTGCTTACCCTCTCTAAATTTACACCACTTCTCCCAATCATCAACTGTCATCTGGACCTTCACCCTGCGTGATGCTTCCTTATTGACTGCAGAAATACATGCTCTTCTCATTGGTTCTTCTCCATAACTCTCACTAAGGAGATCCCAGCAGAAATCTTTTAAATGACCACGTCTTCCACAATGGTCACAATACCACACACTGTATCTTCTAGAAGATGAATTAGCTTCCTTCGACATTTCCTCAAACACCGTAGATGCACACACAACACTCATTCAAGCTGGGCAGAGCCACAAGCAATAATGTCCCAAACTACTTAATGAGAAATTCCAGGCAGCACCACCGCGGCTTTAGCTTCACACAAATCCCCTCTGCTGCTTCACTAGCACTAACTTCACCTCTTTCTCTTCTTTTTTCCTTCCGCTGCTGCCTCGCACTTCTCCGTCCACAAGCTACGCCTTCTCAGCTGCTTCACGCAGTCTCTGCAGGGCCAATCTCCAAGTGATAACAGCCGCACCTGGTCTGCAGGTCGTATACGCGTGCTGCTGGCCGCTGGCTCCGACACCTCTGATTTCAAACAGCCACACGTCCCTGCTTTGCCTACCTCACGAACAGCCACACAGCTCCTCTACAAGCCGCCGATTCAGCAGGACCAACGCTCCCTTCCTCTAGATGTGTGCTTCTCCTTCCACACTTTAGGCTACAGTCGAGCAGCCCTGCTGCCTCACTCCAATGCCAAATGTCTCTCCCTTCTCAAACCTTGTCAACGCACAAACCTTTGAATCAGCTACCTTTGCAGTACTTGCACAACTCCCTCTGCTGCAGCCCACGCACTTCTTCTCTGCAGCAGCCTACACAGCAAACGCAAAGTAGATCTTCTCTTCTCGTACGCAGCAAGCAGTCCCTGCTCCCTCACGAGCAACTCAAAACAATCCCAGTCACTACTCCTCTTCCCTGTCCCTATTTCTCTCTTCTTTTCACTCCAGGACAGCAGTAGCAGCCCACGGACAGATTCAGGCACCCCTCTCTTTTCTTGCTGTAGCCACGAGCTGCACCAGCAAGGCAACCTCCAATGGATGGCAGCTAGCCTCACCTGGCCTCCCTTCACCAACACTGCTCAGCACCACAGACCCGCTGGTCGTTGTACTCGCGCTGCCGCTAGGGCCAAGACACGGCACCTCCTCTTCACCTGCAAATCCCCCACTGTTTCCGCCACCACCCAGCGCCTCCAAATCACAGCCGACTGGAGCTCGGGATGGCTAGCCAACCTCGCTCTGATACCATGTTGGATTCTACACACACACACAATTTGGTGAATTCAAACACCAGCTAGAGAATGAACTCCGAGGCTTCAAAACACAGGAACACTCGATGGGGATTTCTCTGGAAGTCTGTCGATTCTATTGCAACTCATCAGATAAATACATTGGTTATTTACATGAAGCTCCCTACACAGTTTCTAAAACCTAACAAGGTCCTCCAACATGTATCTTGCTGGTACCTTTGGAGGATCCTAAAAGACATACTCGGTGTAAGATGTCAATTCTCGCTATTTCTGCAAATGCAGCAAATGCTTCTCGTCGTCAATCAATGGTAGAGGTGCCAAGTGGTGCATACCGGATTCATGACAGGTAAAAATCATGTTGATGCATCCTTCCATTCTATCTCATGTGCAGGTTCAACTCGTGCTGTTGCCCGAGATTATCAGGGCAATTTCATGGCTGCGACAACTTCTTATCTCCCACATGTGGCATCGCCGGCAGAAGCGAATGCAATGCGGGATGGATTAGTCTTGGCAAGTAGATTGGGCTGTAACAACGTGGTTGCTGAATAAGATGCGTTGGAGGTAATTCAAACATGCTCGGGTGAACAATCCTGTGGAGCAAATCAGCGGCATTTTTTCAGATTGTGTGGATTTGGTCTCATATATTGGTACTGTCAAGTTTATACACTGTCCGAGGGAAGCAAACCAGGTCGCTCATTAGTTGGCTAGAGATAGTTTTATGAATAAAAAATCTTGTAATTGGTCGCGATATAATTTATATTATGTTTGACGTGTTTTGTACTTCTTGTGAACTTCTATAATAATCTGAATCCTTCTGGCAAAAAAAGATGTTTAATGTATTTTTTATCCATACATGCAGAGCACGTCCTATACATGTGTGTACCACAACTACTGTAGGAGTGGCCTAGTGGGTGACTCCAGCAAGTCGTAGTCAACATTTGCCGTCTCCTTAGTTAGAAGAAGAAGGTGAGATATACAACTACGTCATTTGTGCTCTCCAACAAAGAAAAGATGGAGCAAATTATTCACGAAGCTGTGAGAAGGGCCGAGGGGCAGACTGGCCAACGCAGGTTCATGTGCCCAGAGCTGTATCATGCCGCCTTTTCTGGAGCTGTTCCCGAGCTGAATCGTCTTCTTTCAGTAACAGGTAAATTACTTCCCAACGCGCGCACGCATTTATTTTCACCGTCTAAATCTCAATTGTATTGACGGTATTGCTATTTCGTGCATCTCAGCACCAGATAGGCATCATGGCCAGCCGTGCAGTCGTGAGGAGGTCGCCGCTGGATGGAATACGGTTCTTCACATAGCTGCCAGCCAAGGCCACCTCGATCTAGTGCGATGGCTCTTCGAAGACGCAAACTCTGCCACACTTCTGCCACGCGGGAACTCCAAGTCCGAGACGGCGTTGCACCTCGCCGCGAGGGCGGGCATCACGAGATGGTCACCCTCCTCATCATCGAGTTCAGAAAGCACGGGGTGCCACAGGTTCTGCTGCAGGGGAACAACAGAGGGGACACGGCGTTGCATGTGGCGGCGCGTCATGGGCGTCAGCCGTGGTGGAGAAACTGATGATGGTTGTTCCGGTGTTGTCGTGCGTTCTGAACCACGCTGGGGTGTCGCCGCTGTATCTCGCCGTGATAAGCCGCTCAGTAGGTGCAGTGAAAGCTTTGCTCCAATGTACATCTGCCTCCGCAACTGGTCCTAACGGGAAGAATGCTTTGCACGCCGCTGTTCTACAAAGCGCAGGTTAGTCGTCCAACCACTGAAGTGAAATCTCCGACCGCTTCAGTATCGAAAGTTTCGTCGTTAAACTCAAAGAAGGTAGAACCTAGGAGACTTGAGTAGCACTAATTGCCAGACTTTTGCAGAAATTACAGAGTATATATTGTCTTGGAAACCGAATCTAGCTACGGAACTTGATGAATCGAACAGCACTCCGCTGCATTACGCTGCGTCCGACGGCGACCGCGTGATCATCAGCCAGATTATTAGCTTGGTGCCATCAGCTATATATCTGCAAGACGAACAAGGCTGCACGCCTCTACATGTCGCGGCATGGATGGGCCATGTCGAAGTCATCCACGACATCTTACAAGCCTGCCCGGACTCCGCCGAGGTTACGGACATGAACGGCAAGAACTTCCTCCATGCTGCCACGGAGCGCGGTCATGAATCCGTTGTCAAATATATCGTGGGCAGCCCGTTCGCCGGCAGGCTGGTGAACGTGCAAGACAATAACGGGAACACGCCGCTGCACTCGGCCGTGATAGCTGGGAAGTCAGAGCTTGCAATTCTGCAGAGCGAGTTCGTTGAGTTGAACATTGCTAACAATGACGGGAGAACGCCATTTGACCTCGTGTCAGATGTTAAAAGCTTCTTACCCATGGTAATTCAATAATTGAGCATGTGAACAAACTTATCTGCACAGTGTTGTTCTTGTCAGGAAGATTAAGAAAACTGCATATTTTTAGTGTAACTTGTCCTGCCCGTTTTCATGTTCCAGATCAGCTTCGTGCTCAAGCTGTCAGCCCGCGATGCTTGGATCGGGACGCAACGCCAGGATCGCATACCCGCGTGGAAGGGAAAAGCGATGAAGGCATGGGTCGACAAATTGTCCAAGAATCTAGGCATTGTGGCGGTGCTCATCGCCACCATCGCCTTGAACGCCATGGTGAACGTGCCGGGCGGATACGACTCGAAGGGAATTCCGAACCTCGGGGGAACGCCTCACTACAAAACCTTCCTGACGCTCGACACCTCGGCGGTCGCCTGCTCCATGATCGCGACCATGCTCTTGATCTACGGGAGGGGCGCATCGAGGTCGAGCACGTCGTGGATATGCTTGGCCCTCATCTTCCTCTGGTGGGCGCTCATGGGCATGCTCCTGGCTTTCATGGCCGCCGTCATCCCGGGGTTGGACCACTCTCCCATGATCAAAAGGTTCGTATGGAGCATCTTCGCCATGCCGTTCGGCTCCATGGTCGCGCTCAGCTTCGTATGGGCTGTGCCGGCACCGACCGTCACCAGCGTCTGTCTGTTGTTCCGTGCCCGAACAGGAGAAGACCGTGTGCGCATGAGAAGGCACAGTGGGCGTCGTTTCCCGCTGGTGGGTTCTACCTCTTGATTCTCTACCTCTTCTGGTTCTTGAATGTTATAGCTTTTGCAGTTACTGTGCATGTCATACTGATCACAGTCTGAGCTGTGACTCGACACTCGAGCGTCATAACTCCCTCTGATTATTAATGTAAGACCTGTTATTTTTTTATCTATGTCAAAATTTAAGTCCTTTGGGCTTGAAGACCTAAACTATGGCGTAATTGACCCACCGGCCTTGGTACACCGTATTGTATGTACAGTCAATGTTACAGATTACAACCACAATTACAGAGAGGTTATGATATGTACGACATATAAAACTTTCCTAACTATAGGTGGTTGAGAACTTGCCTGTGGCAAGATGGTTAGAAGGGTGGCTGTACCCCTAACCCATCAGAGTTCAAAACCCTAGGTTTAACATTACTGTTTCTCATCTCATTTAGATGGAATATTCTTCAGTGGGAGGCGACGTTCCGTCGACAGCGAGGCGCCTGTGGTGACTTCGTCAATCTCAAGACCCTGCGTT